>CM018692.1:80939458-81389294 GCA_009363875.1 Mikania micrantha | reverse complement strand
GTTCAAATCATTTCAAACCTAACTTTCCAAGAGCCTCCTTCTTCCCTAGCACTCCAGTGTCAAAACCCTTGAAGATTTGAGCGGTTCTTGTGCTTCCAAGTTCGATTCTCAACCCGTGGTGTTCGATCGTTGCTTCCAAGTTGTTCTTACAGACTCGGATCACCACGGTTTCTGTTGGTTTCGTTTGGAAACCCTGGAATAGGATTCCGCACTATCCCAGAGGTTGTCGAGTAGTTTTTCATTGGATTCGGATTGTTTCCGAGCTCCCGATCGGTCCAACAAAGTGGTATCAGAGCTTTGGCTCTTGATTCTACTCGATTTCCATCCAAAACCATCAGATTTGAGTTACCCAAAACCCTGATTTTCGTAACTTCCAAACCCTTCATTTCTTGCTTCCAAAGTCACTATTTCATTGAGATTTCAAGTGTTTTTGTGGTTCATTTATATAATTTTCTTCCCCAATTGGTTAATCATCATGTCTTGAAGTTTCTGCAAAATTTGGTGGCTAGATCTGGTCAAAATCGAAAGATATCGCGATTTTTGTTGTAAAAAACCCAGATCGCCGAATGACTCTGGCGCCGAATAAGATCAGCCGAATAGCCTCCCATTCGCCGAATAGCTCTCATTCGGCGAATAGCTCCTTCGACACTCTTCATTCGGCGAATAGCTCCTTTGCCATTCACATTCGCCGAATAAGCCTCATTCTCAATCCTCATTCGGCGAAAGACCTCATTCGATCTGCCATTCGCCGAATAGGTCATTCGACTTACCCATTCGCCAGTTCTCATACTCATCTCTCATTCGCCAGTTTCCACACATTCGGCCCCCGACATTCGCCAGTTTGTCAGTCATTCGGCCTTTGCTTCTGAAAAATTTTCTAAGTGTTGAATTTCATTTCTTCTGATAAATGGAAGATTTAGCACTCATGGCTAATCAAAATCATCGTATTCAGACTCTTTTACTGACAGAAAATGAAACCGGGAACTCAAACAAAGCTCCTAAGTTGTTGAATTTAGATGATTACCCTCACTGGAAATATAGATTTGAGATCCACATCAATGGGGTGGATACCAATCTTGGGATGATGATTGAAGGAGGTTATCTGCGGCCTCTGAATGAAGATGGAACTCCTATGCTAGTCACACGGATGACTGAGCCTCAGAGGAAGGTTGTATGATTATGAGAAGAAAGCCTATGCTATTTTGTCACAGTCCATTGCCACTGATATCTTCCATCAGTTTAGAACAGTTTCCTTCGGCTAAGCTTCTGTGGGATGCATTGCAGCAAAATATGAGGGTAATGATGCTTTAAGGAAGAGCATTAAGTCTAAAGCTTTGAAAAAGGAATTCAACAGCTTTATGTATGTGGGAAATGAGTCCCTTGATGAGTTGATTGCAAGGTTTTATCATCTGTTGAGTGAGCTGTTCAACCACGAGGTCAAACCACAACTCAAGAGAAGATTCAATGTTTGGCATTGCACTACCTCCAAAATGGGAGTCCTTCTTGATGGTACTCAAGCAAAATCAGATGATGGCTCATATGGACATCAATGATTTCATTCAGAAGCTAAAAGAGCAGGAGATAGAGAACAAATGGAAGGCAAGAGGGTTGCACAAGTTCAAGATCCTTCTCTATACTACTCCACTCCAACAGTTGATAAGTCTACAACTCATGCTCCTCTGAAAACTGCCTTTGTGTCTAAAGCTTCTGAAGCCCCATCTGCAGCTCAGATGCACTTTAGCCCATCTTCTTCATCGAGCTCACACAAGAGTATCATCAGCCTCTGCAAGTCTGAAGACAGAGAACTTTGATAAAGTCACAGTTGAGATTGCTAAAGAGCACATGGGTCTTCTGTCAACATTGGTTAGTTCATATGATGGATTGGTTGCTGGTCAGATCGGCAATCCTATTTGACAATGATGACTACTCTCAAATTGATCCTGATGATAATGGAAAGAATTGACATCATGTGGGCATTGGCTAGTGCAATCAGAAGAGCTAAGGAGTTTGTGAAAGAGGACAGGAAAAGACATCAATCTAAACAAGGAGTCCAAGTTTGGTTTTGATATGGCTTCTGTTACATGCTACAACTGTGTGAGAAAGGACACTTTGCTAGACAATGCAACAGGCCAAAGAAAGCTGGAAACAAGAACCCATTTCAGCATCAGAAGTCTGCTCCCGCTAATTCTGAAAGGCGATTAGTTCCTATTGATTCTCCTACAAACAGCTGGATCTTCATCTTCTGGTAGT
Organism: Mikania micrantha; assembly: GCA_009363875.1. Classification (NCBI taxonomy): domain Eukaryota; kingdom Viridiplantae; phylum Streptophyta; class Magnoliopsida; order Asterales; family Asteraceae; genus Mikania; species Mikania micrantha. The sequence goes on along the minus strand of CM018692.1, from coordinate 81,387,044 downwards.
AAAGCCTTGATGGTTCAACAAGATGAAGGGGTAAATTGGGACTTCAGATTCATGCTGACAAGGATGATCAAGAAAAAGCATGTGTGGCAGAGATTCAGATTTCTGATGACATTGTTGAAGAAAGCTGTCAGGAGATGTGTTTGGTGACTGATGACAAAGCATCAAGTTCAGACTCAGAAAGTCTGACAGATTCTGACACTCAAGAACTCGATGGAGAAGCTGATGACTCTTCAACTAATTTGCTTTGATGGCAAACTCTTCTGCTTCTACTGATTCTTCTGAGCAGGTATACACTGATTGTTCATCTTCTAAATCTGATTGTTTCAATTGTGTTGATCTTGAAGCAAGGTCCTTGCTTACCAGAAGCACAACAGTGATCTTATGACCGATCTCGACTGTTGCATTGAAGCAAACAAAGTTTTAAAATCTAATGAAAAAGATTTTCAAAATAAAATTGATCTTTTAATAGACAACTGCATGAGGCCGAGATCGCTGTTCTGAACAAGCAAGATGCTATTACTTCTTATCTCAATACCATAAATGAGATTAAGAAGAAATTAGCATTAGTTGAGTGTGATTATGAGACTTTGGACAGAAGCTCAAGAGCTATGAGAGCTCCTCTATATCATTGACACATGATCAGTAGAGGTACTGATCAGGGGAAGGAGCAGGTTAATTTATCAAAAAATGTCCTCCACCAATCCTAAATGCCTTTGTCAACACTCCAAATGACAAAGATGTAAAGGATTTTCAGTTAACTACTCTACTCCGTTAGTAGTTGATCCAATTAGTCTGAGTGAAATCCAGATTCATCTCAGACTAAGATTAAGGTTGGATGGAATTGTGGAAGATTGGGTTTCTGATTCCGAGGATGAATCAGAGTATTCATCAAGCAGAGTACTCCTCGGAATCAAATTACGTGTCATGAAAGGTGACCCAATCTCCAAATCAAAGATTTACAAGGAACTCTGCTTTGTTAAAGCTTCTCAGGAGCCTGAAGCTAATTGTACTAACCAAATCAGCTCAGTTTGGTAACACAGGAAGGAAGGGTTTGGGTTTCGAGCAAGATTGTCAAAATCAATGTTTTTAAAATCAACGAAAAAGTCATTTTCTGATTTAAAACACTTTCATAAAAAAGGTGTTAAAGTTTGTTTTGAGTGTGGTGAAACCAGGGCACATTGTGAGGTTTTGTCCTCATTTGATCAGACCTAAGGTTGTCCCTTTCATAACCTTAAAGTCTGCTTTAACCAAACCTAGCAAATCTGTGTCTAATCTTTTCAGTTAAAATCTTCATTTCACACACTCAGCCTAGGGTCGGACAAGGGTAAAGGAAAGTTGGAAACATTGATGGTTCCAAATGAGATTAATGTTACCAATCAAAACAATCATCCATTATCTGAAAACCTCTTTTGATAAAAATGCAATTTGGAAAGTTAATCATCTGAGGTGTCCTGTTCCACAAATTCAGATAAACCTATTCCTAAGGGAAATGGATCGATGTTGGATCCGAGACTCAATGGGTCAACCCAAGACCGTAAAGGCTTGGGTTCCCAATGTAAACTGATAGTCCTCTTTATTTGTGCAGGTTGCCCCAAACGCTGGAGTGAACAGCAATTGGATCGTTGATAGTGGGGCTTCCAGACACATGACTGGTGATTTTCGCTGCTCACCAATGTTGAATGCAGTTCGAGGTGGCTATGTAAGCCTTTGCTGGAGACAAGGGTGGTTTTATTACAGGAGAGGGAATTTTGACAAATGGACAAGTTTTCGTTTCGACCATGTCAGATACGTCAAACAGTTGGAAAACAACCTCCTGTCAGTCTCTCAGATTTGTGACAAAGAGTACAAGTTCTGTTATGATTCAAAGTGTTATATTCTCAAGCAAGGTGTGCAGATACCTGAAGATTGGATTTTGATGTCTGCTCCAAGAAAACAAGACTTGTATGTTCTCAATATGGCCACAGCTTCAACTACATCCTCCACAGCTTCATTTTTATGACAAAGGCAACTGAAAAAGATTCAATCCTTTGGCATAAGAGGATGGCCATTTGAGTTTACGTAAGATGAATCATCTGGGTACACAACAGTTTGGTTGAGGGAGTTAGCTTGAAAATTTTAAGCTGTCTGATATCTGTGTTTCATGCAAGAAAGGAAAGCAGTCTAAGCAGTCTCATAAGCTCTGAAAAAGTATCATTCAATCAATGTTCCTCTTGAGCTTCTCCACATGATTTGTTTTGTCCAGTAAATCGGAAGAGTATAGCTGGAGATCAATACTGCTGCCTGTTATCACTGATGAATACTCCAGATACTCTTGGGTCTTCTTTTTGAAGTAGAAATCAGAAACGTTTGATTGCATTCAAGTTTTGGTTATCAACTTGAATCGCTCTATAAGCTCAGATTCGTCAGTTTCGAACTGATAATGGAACCGAGTTCAAAAATCACAATATGGAGAATTTTTTAATGCAAAAGGCATTGTACAACAGTTTTAGTGCTCCATATGTTCCACAGATGAATGGAGTTGCTGAACGCAAGAATAGGACATTGATTGAGGCTGCTAGAACTATGCTTGCTGATTCTTCTCTACCGGTTCAATTTTGGAATGAGCTGTTGCCAATGCTTGTTACAACATTAACCGGGTTCTTATTGTGAAGAGACATGGGGAGACTTGCTTTGAACTGCTTCATAACCGAAAGCCAAATCTTAAGTATCTAGAACCATTTGGTGCTCCATGCACCATGCTTAAGAAACATGAGCAGGGCAAGTTCAATGAAAAGGTGGAAGAAGGGTACTTTCTTGGGTACAGCACTCCAAATAAGCGAGTTTACAACATTGCAACTCATAATGTGGAAGAGTGGTACCATGTGGATGTTCAGAAGTATACAATGCCCCACCTGGAAAAGGGCCAGATTGGATGTTTGACTATTCCAGTCTTTTTGATTCATTCAATATGCCCCCCATGTACTCAGATGAGATGTAGCTGTTCAGATGTTGTAATGATGTGCAGAATGCACCCGATGCTACTTTTCAACCTACATCTACATCTGGTCCTTAAACAGGTAAATGATGACAGCTCAGACACAGATGACAATCCCCCAGCTGCTCCTGAACCAGTTGTTGATAATCTTGTACCTGATCTTGAGGACCTGAATTTGAATAACTTAGATCCTGAGGTTGAGGTTCCTGCTCATCCTGTTGGAAGAATTAATCGAATTCATCCTCAAGACAACATTATAGGGAGTCCTTTAGATGGAGTAAAGACTCGAAGTCAGATTTCTTCATATCTCAAGTGGAACCGCGTACCGTCACTGAAGCCCTCAAAGAAGAATCATGGGTAGACGCCATGCAAGAGGAACTGCTGCAGTTCAAGAAGTTAGGGGTCTGGCAACTAGTTGATAAACCCAAGGTGCAAAAGTCATTGGAACTAGATGGGTACTTTCGTTGCAAAAAGGATGATCATGGGATAATTGTGAGAAACAAAGGCTCGTCTAGTGGTTCAAGGATTCAGACAAAGATAGAGGATTGGATTATGAAGTGTTTGCTCCGGTCGCTCGATTAGAAGGCCATTCGTATCTTTCTGCTTATGCATCCTTCAAAAGTTTCAAGGTTTATCAGATGGATGTAAAGAGCGCGTTCCTTCATGGAGTTATCAGTGAAACTGTGTATGTCAATCAACCTCCCGGATTTGGAAGATCCACTGCATCGTGATAAAGTCTACAAGCTAGACAAAGCTTTGTATGGATTACATCAAGCCCCGAGAGCGTGGTACGAGACACTTTCCACTCACCTTCTCTCTGACACGGGTTCAGAAGAGGTGTCATTGACTGCAACTTTATTCATCCGTGATAAGGACAGTGATTTACTACTTTGGTACAAGTATGTGGATGATATTATCTTTGGATCCACAAATGATAATCTGTGCAAGGAATTTGAGACTGTGATGAAAGAAAATTTGAAATGAGTTCGATGGGAGAATGAAGTTCTTCTTGGGTTTACAGTGGATAAGTCTGAGGCAGGGATTTTTATTCATCAAACCAAATACGTTGGTGATATTCTGAGCCGGTTCAGTATGTCTGATGCGAAGCCTGCTGGTACCCCACTGGCGATTAATCACGGGATTACTCCAGATGAAAAGGGGGAGTTAATTGATGCCACTCTGTATCGGGGAATGATCGGATCTCTCATGTATCTCACTGCTCTCGGCCAGATATCATGTTTGCCACTTGCTTGTGTGCACGTTACCAATCCAAACCAAGAGTATCTCACCTGATTGCTGTCAAAAGGATTATGCGTTATCTGAAGGGTACACCGGAACTTGGCTTATGGTACCCTAATGATGATAACTTTGAACTTACTGCATACAGTGATTCAGATTATGGCGGATGCAAAAGAGATTTCAAGTCAACATCTGCGGGTTGTCAGTTCTTTGGAAACCGATTGGTCACCTGGCAGTGCAAGAAGCAGACGTCGGTGTCTACTTCAACCTGTGAAGCTGAATATATTGCTGCTGCAAGTTGCTGTTCACAAATCATCTGGATTCAACAGCAACTCAGGGACTATGGGTTACATTTTTCTAACACTCCTATCTATGTTGATAACACTGCCGCCATAGCTGTCACTAAAAATCCAGTTCAGCACTCCAAAACCAAACACATCGACATAAAATATCACTTCATACGTGATTGTTTTGAGAAGAAATTAATCGATGTTGTTAAAATTCACACCGATCACCAAAAAGCCGATCTTTTTACAAAAGCTTTTGATAAACCCAGATTTTTATATCTGTTATCGGCTAATGGTGTTTTTCACAAGGATGAAGTTCAATCCTCATCTGAGTCTAACAAATGATCATCACTTTAATTAGATAGTTTTATTTATTTTTAGTATTTTCATTTTCTATAGTATAGTTGTCTTTTATTAACAAAAACACAAAAAGATTTTCTATTTTTAGGTTTTTAGGGGGAGATATAGAAAATTGAAAAACCAAAAACAATAGAAATTTGAAAATCCAAAAACAATAGAAAAATGAAAAATGAAATAGTCCTGTTAATGACATAACACATTGATTTCATTATGTCATAGAAGCAGAAATGAATGCATGAGCTAAAATCACAAGGAAATAATGATGGGATGTACTGATAGGCTGACTATACAAAATAAATAAACAATATATGAGAACTTAGAAAGTTTGATTTGTGGGATCCAATTTATTAAGGCTTTTGAGTGAGAAATGGTTTTTGACTCAAATCAAGCATACACCTGTCATCATGGAATCAAATGAGTTTTCATTCAAAGAAAAATAAAGGCAAGCTGGTATTAAGCTTGAGGAAAATCAAAAACAAGCTGGTATTAAGCTTGATAAAGAAAAATAAAAACAAGCTGGTATTAAGCTTGAAGAAAACCTAATGCAAGCTGGTATTAAGCTTGAGAAAAACTTAAACAAATAAAAATAAAGTTCGATTCCATACATGTGCCATATTGCTGGGACGGACCTAGCTGAAGCCATCCATGTGGATAGAACAAGAAAAACACAAAAAGATAATGAATGATTGAATCTTATTGAATTCATGATGACTGGTATTAAGATATGCTGAAATGAATTTTGAACTAATTTTGATCTTAATTGATGAAATGAATTGGGGAACTCAATCAGAAAATATGAGGGATCATTTAGTTTGTTTAAGAGTTGAGTATTGTTCAGTTTAAATTTGGACAAATATATCAGTAATCGTGTCAATATGAAATTGTGATTGAAGTGAAGCATTCATTGAAGGTTATATGATGTGATCAGAGATTTGTGTTATCTTATTAATGGGCTTTTCACAAAAATATGTGTTTACTTGTGTTTATTTGCTTTTAATTTGTGTTTGTACAGTTGTTTAGTTGTCTCAGAAAAATACAAAAAGATTTTCTATTTTCAATTTTGTTTTAGATGATCATTTGTAGATTCGGATGCCTGTCATATCTGAATCCTGAACCAACTAGACATATCTTCATAATTGTTTAAAGTCTGGTGCACAAAATGTCAAATCCTTGAAAGTTTGGATTTTGGAGATGCCCATGTCTCATTCGTACGAATGAGAGACAGAATGAATTCATTCGGCCGAATGAGAATGAGTCATTCGACCGAATAAGCTTCTCAGAATGAACTTCATTCGGCGAATGAAGAGTGTCGAATGTCTCTTTCGACATTCTCATTCGGCGAATGAACTTCATCGATTGACTCATTCGCCATATTCATTCGGCGAATGGAACATAATCTTTGTGACCTTTCGCTTAGCTCATTCGGCGAATGAGTGCACAGTATATAACTGTGTTTCGGCCGAATGAGGGTCATTCGACCATTTACTCTTTCGCGACATCAGAAGAACCCCATTCGGCGAAACACACACTTAGTCATCCTTTTCGATTTCTTGTGACTGTGACAGATCTTGCCACTGATAATCTTATTGTTCTCATTCTCAGGTATATGGAGATCAAATTTCAGCCGATTCCATCCATGAAATCATCTCTAACAGATTCAAATTTAGGGTTTTAGGGTTTTTGATTTCGCCCAACGAATAATCTGTTAAGATGGACCTAAAACTCGAAATGTCATGTATTAAATATGCTAATCGGTCGTTTCTGAGTGCTGTATAACAAGTTTTTGGGATTGATTTGAGATTTTGGACAAAATGGATTTTGGACTGTCATATTGCCGAATGTCGTCATTCGGCGAATGACTCATTCGGCGAATGAGCCTCATTCGACGAATGGATCATTCGGCGAATGACAGTCATACTCAAGTCTCATTCGACGAATGAGAGTCATTCGACGAATGAGCCTCATTCGACAGATAACTCATTCGGCGAATGGACTCATTCGGCATATCAGAAGAAAGTTAATCTGATTTTTGTTAAATCTCATTGTTTAATTGATCATCTTGTACTGATATGTGTATTTCTTGTATTGTGCAGCATGGCAGGATACAAATCAGTACCGAAGCATAACATCTGTGCCCATCTTGATCTGACGACTCCGAACGCGAAGCATTATGCTGATATCATTACTTTCCTGAGGCGTTCCAGGATTTTCACTGCCATTTCGACCGTTCATGTGCCTTATTTATCACATCAGCAGGATTTCTGGACATCAGCTGATATTGACTGTGAGGCCGAGCCTACAGTCATTAGGGGCAAGGTCAGAGGTCATGACGTTGTAGTGTCAGCTGAGCACATACGGAGGGTGTGTGGTTTTCAGGACTCTCCGGATCATCCATTTCTTCTTGACAGATTTCTAGTACGTGGATGCTTCCTCAGATGCAAGTACGAGGGAGATATTGGAGCCGGGATTTTGAACAAAGCGTTCATGTCCCCGCAGTTCAAGTACTTGGCGCATGTACTTGTACACTGCCTTGGCTCCAGGAGAGGAGGTTTCGATGATATGCGCGAAACCATACAGTGCGCATTTGCTGCTCTTGTGCTCAACAAACCATTCAACTTCTCCGAGATGGTTTTTCTGCACATGAAGGAGAACGTGGGGCTGAAGGGTGACAAGAAGTTTTTGATGTACCCTCGATTCATACAGCAGATCATTGATGCACAGATTCCAGATCTCCCAAAGCTGAATGCTGACATTATCAGATTGGAGCACATGAATGACATAACTCTCAACAGAGTTTTGTCATACAGAGGGAAGGAGAGGAAGCCTACTACTCGATCATTATTTGGTCACCTCTCTCGACCTGACTACAGGGCTCCAGCTGGAAGGAGATGGAGACACGATGACTCCGATTCAGATGTGGAGGACATTGTGGTCCAGTTGGTGATGATGACAGTGATGGTGATGAGGGAGATGGTGGTGCAGGCCCGAGTGGTGCTGGTGTGGAGGTGAGCACTGTTGCTGTTGAGAGCACAGGTGCGGGTGAGATGCCATCAGTACACATAACCACTGCTGCTTCAGTGAGCATGGTTGATGTTACTGCTTCTGGTGTTGGAGCTGATGTTGCTGTGTCTACAGCTCAAGAGGAGGATGTGGATATCGAGTCACTGATGGACTTGGATTTCTTGTCTACTACTACTTCATCAGTGACTGCTCCTCTCGATGTCTCTATTCCACATTCCTCAGGTGGTGATGATGAGTCAGAGGACTCGAGTGAGGAAGAAGGTGTAGCAGGTGAAGGTGATGAAGAGAGTTCTGATTCTGAGAAGACTCATGATGATGAGTTTGAGAAGGTGGATGAGGGTGGAAGAGTGGTGATGAGGAAGAGAAGGAGGACAAATGATGATTTGGAGGATATTGCTGATACGATATTTACTCCGGAGTTTGACATTTCTCCCACTCCAAGGTCATCTGCTCCTACTTCCACAGCTACGATATCTTCTGCTGGTGCTCCCACCTCATCCCGAGCTGGAAGGGGAAAGAGAACCCGATTCTCTTTCCAAAGGAGGTCAGAACTGACTACAGCTGCTGCAACTACTGTCACATCAGTAGCAGCTGTGTCAGTTTCTTCACTGACAAGGACAAGGGCCATTCACACTCAGGCCATTACTGCCCCTCTGTCCACTCCTTTCATTCGAGAGCCTGTTTATGTTGCTGCTTCCTCTGGCCCCTCCACAGTTCGTGCTGATGTTCATATACCTGCTGTTTCAGTTGTAGATCAGCTTAGTACACTGAACAGTATGGTCTTGAGACTGATGGAGAGGAGCATGGAGCAAGAGAAGAAGAATAAAGAGCAGGAGTTGGTTATTGCTCAGCTCACGCAGAGGATTGAAGAGCAGGATACTCTGCTGCTTCAGGCTGCAGACCAGAGGGCCGATTTGAGGGCCAGGTCTGCACAACAGGAGGAGCAGCTCCTGAAATATATTGATGAGCACAACCAGTTGGCTCTGACAGCCTCTGGTTTCAGTGATCGGATCCTGCAGCTAGAGTCTGAGAATGCTCGTCTAGCTGGACTTGTCGAGTGTTCGAAGGAGAGTACTCCCAGACTGGAAGGAGCTGAGGATCGTTCCGATGATTCAGACAAAGAAGAAGATGAAGAAGAATCTGATGAGGAACAGGTGGATTACGAAGATTCCGATAAAGATGATGAGTCTGATGATGATGATGATCATGATGATGAGGCCAAGGACGGATCTGGGAATGGGTCTTCTGGTTCATCAAGTACTGATGATGATGATGATGATGATCAGGCCCCTCCCTCATCAGAGATTCGATCCAAGAAGGCCAATGATAAGAAGAAAACCTCTGCTCCACCTCCTCCTGCACAGACAGATGAACCCAAAGCTACTGAGGAAGTCCAAGCTGTGCCTCTGAGACGTCAACTCGATGAGACTCTTACTATGATCTTAGACGCTCAAGGCATTATACAGCACTCAGTGAGCTACGACAAGGAGGAGGGTGAAATCATACACTGCTTGTCAAAAGAGCAAATAGCCGAGCTGTTCAGGTTGAATCCTGATGAGGTAGTCACTGAGGACACCTCTGTACCCAGTACTGCAGAGCCCGAACCAGAAATTTTTGATGATGTAGATGAAGTCATTTTGGAAGACATCACAGAAGAAGAGTATCCTAAGTATACATCGGCTGAAGCTGAGTTGCCTACATTCACTGAACCATTTGATCAGGAAACGGAGGATCTCTTGGTCAGATATCTTGAAGAGCAAGTAGAGGCTAGCAAGGCTGAAGCTGATGACTTAAAGAAAAGAAAGGAAGAATGGGCTGCGTACTGGGAGGTACTAAAGAAACAAAGCACTGAGAAGATGCCAGCAACGCACAAGAAAGTCTACAAGACCAAAGGATATAAGGCTGGAGGTCAGATACTCAGCTGGGCATACTTCCATGATCTTGGGTGCTACGCAGTAAAGAGGGAAAAGGGTATAGATTACTTCAAACACCCGCATGATTTCAAGACGCTGCCTGGATTCGAGGTCAATCAACTAGCACGTCTGAACATGCTATACTGTGAAGACTCCGGGATGTCTGCTTGGTTCTCTCGACAAATCAAGTATGAATACCGGAAGAGATGGGTGAATTTTCAGCCGCAGCAGCCAGAGAGGTACTATCTACCAGAGATTGACGGAGATACCCGGAAGCATAAAGTAATCCTGAAGTGGCTTCCCCCTAAAGTCATGAAGAAGATTCCTTTACGGAAGATGCGTCAAGACTTTATGGAGGGCTTCCGATGGTGGTACTATGATGGGAGAACCGGTGAGGCTGTGATCGTGCTGTGCAAAGACAAGAAATGGGAAACTGTCAGAGTTTTTGATCCCATGTGGCTGACCAATCTTTCATTGAATGATGTTAAAGCTTTCTATCGACATCAGATTTTCTTCGACGTACAGGATATGGAGCAAGCTCTTCAGTATATGAGAGTTATTCGTCTCTGTATCTGCTTAAAGATTCATGCTGGTGCTGATTGGAAAGCTATCTCAGACAAGATTGCAAAGAAAGACATTCCAAAGAGTTGAACTAGGTCCAAGGGGGAGTATGTAGATACATGTTTTGTCCCTAGTTCGGTTATGTAAATGGCTATCATGTAATCATTCAAAGTATTAATGGAAATTGTCTTTATATCAAATTCATCATGTTTATGTTTATTGTTTATTGATTATTAATGTTTATCTAAGTGTTTGATTTGATTATTAAATGTTTGAGTATGAAAACTGCTCATTCGGCCGAATGACTCTAGAATGAAGTCATTCGGCGAATGAGAGTTGTATCGAATGTCTAAGTTCAGAATGAGTCATTCGCCGAATGACTCATTCGAATGACTGCTCATTCGAGCTTAGTCATTCGCCGAATGAGCTGCTTCGGCCACTCATTCGGCCGAATGACTACAGCTTATAAATAGATGTTCAAATCATTTCAAACCTAACTTTCCAGAGCCCTCCTTCTTCCCTAGCACTCCAGTGTCAAAACCCTTGAAGATTTGAGCGGTTCTTGTGCTTCCAAGTTCGATTCTCAACCCGTGGTGTTCGATCGTTGCTTCCAAGTTGTTCTTACAGACTCGGATCACCACGGTTTCTGTTGGTTTCGTTTGGAAAACCCTGGAATAGGATTCCGCACTATCCCAGAGGTTGTCGAGTAGTTTTTCATTGGATTCGGATTGTTTCCGAGCTCCCGATCGGTCCAACAACCATGACGAGAAGAAACCTTGTAGATGCTGTCTGAATTGTGGGAAATACGGACACTAGATTCAACAGTGTCGATTTATTTCCACTAGGAAACAGGAACAGAAAGCAAGTACCTCTAATTCCTCTCAAAATAACCACAACTACTACACATGCGGAATGCTCGGACATTTCGCGAGAGACTGCCCTAGGAGGATGCCTCCAGCTGACTCAGAAATCACTGAGGAATTACTTGCTTTACCAGCTCCTGGAGATCACTGGGAGTCCGATGACTTCATAGGTATGTTATATTATGTGGTATAATTAAGCTATTGAATGGTATGATAGTTAAATTGAATGTTCTGTTTTAGTAAGGATAGTAAAATGAGGAAATCCTTAGACAAATTTAGATTCGGTTACTCTTAAAGACCTAGTCTCATATATTTAGAAGACTACAGAAGAAAGTTGCAACCTTAGGTCAATAAGGGAGCGACATTGTATCCTATGAGAGTTAGGAGAAAGACGAGATCAGGAGTTCTAAAGAAGGACTCAGATAAAACTGAGGAACTTCATGATAGAAACTCCTACTACACGCCAAGACCCAGAGACGGGTACTAGTATGTGATATCCTTTACTCATAAGCCTTTATTTCATTGGGATACTACTATGGATAAGAAATTTAACTTCTTCCTATTAGTATAACCACATAGGTACTTCATGAAAACTTAGAAACTCTTTTGTGCATTGGGAACAGTGAAAGAATACTTAGTTAACGTATACAACATACTTAGAAACCACATTTGATGCTAAGGCTGTGTAACAATTAATGCTCATATCATCAATTTGTCTTGAAACAATAAGGTGTTAGAGTTATGTAAAGATTAAGTAAGGCATAGCAACAAAACAACTATAAGCAATAAGGCGAACAAAACTATGAGGTTATAAAGGAGAAATCCCAAACGCGACCCAGAGTTTATTTGGGAGCGTGGGAACATCACACCAAACAAAAGTCCCTCCACCGTTTACAAAGAAAGTTGTACCGATTATAACTTTTAAATTTCGGGGCAAAATTTCTTTAACAAGGGGAGACTCTAACATCTGTGCCGGAATCGTTACCGGAACAGTAATTTGCACAGTAAAGTGCACAGTAACTCAAGTACAAACTATGTTAATTAGGTATATACTATTGACACATGATGCTTAACACTAAACTATTTTGCGATTGTATTAAATCTGAATTAAACCTTATGGTTTAACAGTCCAAAACACATCAGACAACACTGAACAGGTACACACATGCTTGATTTGATACTACTAGGTATAAACGTATGTGAGGATAAACATAACAAAACCATAACAGTTGTTGTTACGGACTGCTAAACCGACGAACTATTCGTATAGGTGACGATCTGTACGAATAAATCTGAAAGTTTAATGATCTGAAATGATGACTGAAGAGTAGAAAACAAAATCAGAAAGTGAAACGTACGATCGTGTTCGTACAGTTAGCGCTCTGTACGAAAAAGCGCGTAAGTGACGCGTTCTGACGAAAAGAAAACGAAGACGATCAGAACGATAATAAATTTAAGAAAATATAATATTTCCTGTTTTACAATTTTGAAACTCATCAGAAATAAATTAAAAGGAAACTATTTTAATTAAAACGCGTAAAATAAAGTTATCTAATTAAATGCATAGAATACGCGAACGAGCTAAAGAAACGCGTAAAAAAATAATAAACTTCGATAAATAATCCAAGAAAATGATATTAAAATATTTACCAGAAATAACCACCTTCCAAACGTTTAATATAAAGTCTTTTTATTTAAGTTACAAAATCACGCGCGTAATAATCCGGAAACGCGACGAAAATGAGAACCGAGCAACCAAAACGAACCCGAACACCCCCGAGGTATTTAAACCCTAAATGAGGCTTTTTCCTCATTTTTCTATCATCTTTCTCTCTCTCTACAAGCTCTCACCAATTTCTCTCTCTCTCTAGAAGTTCAAGACTTCAAACCACCATAACTTGCTTATTTCTTGGTGAAATCGACTGTTTTTGGTGTCCACGCAGAGCTCTCAACGTCCATTACTATAAAGTACAACCGATCTGAGTGTTCGTACAGTCATTTTCGAGGTATGAAGCGAAGAACATCATGAAGTATTTGGGTTTTGCATCTTGGTTGACCATTTCATTCGTTCACCCTAAAACCATGACCACCCTGACCCTTTATACCCTTGTTTGAAACCCACACAGATTGGAACAGGTTAGTAGGGGGAAGGAGACGATCAGAATTGTGCAGAAGCTTGAGGATGATGATGATGCAGTAGGGTCGTACAATGGCGCCTCGGCCGAACCTCATCTGGGTGACGAACCTGAAAGCCTTTTGAACCAAGACTCCTCATGGCCGAACCCTCCTATTCACGCGAACCTGTGGAGATGAACGAACCCTAGCCGAACCTCCTTATCACTAGCGAACCTGAGCGGGATGACCACCGAACCTGCGTGCCTCACTCATGTCCACGAACCATGCACTAACCACCGAACCTTTGGAGTCTAGCCGAACCTTGATGCATGCCTCATTGCCGAACCTTTGATAGATGGCTACGAACCATGGGCTATATCATGTGTGGCCGAACCTTGGAGTTCAGCCGAACCCATGCCTAACTCACGAACCTTCATGCACACAATTTGGCCGAACCTTGGTTTGACACTATAGGTTCGCTGCTCTCAATTACTAACCGGTTTTGATCCTACCTGGCCCGTCTCCACTTAGTTTAAACCATGGAATTCTCTAAGCCCACATGGATGTTTAACTCAAATCACTCGGCCCACACACACACACTCACATAAGGCCCATGGGAATAACTCACACGACATTCGGCCCAACTTCGGCCCGCTGCAGTTGTTTAGCCCAACATCACCACCCAGCCCTTCGTTTTAGTCCATGGGCCACTGTTTCGAATCACACACATGTTATTAGGCCCAAAGGGTGTTGGTTTAGCCCAGGTCACACTTTCGGCCCAATAGCATTAGCCAACCTATTATAATGATTTCGGCCCAAGACTAGTCCCACATTCAGCCCACGCAGTAAATGAGATAACCTCACACAATAAACCAAATTTAATTATAATAACAAGCATGGATTACCAAACTAAATTACCACAAAGGTGACGAGGCTTTGGGATTAGATTCGCAAATCATAAAACAATGTAGTTGAACATATTAACCAGTGATTTCAAGTGTTAAGTTAAGTAAATCAAGGAACACGTAAAACCTGTAATAAATGCATGGGGCCGAATGACAACCGAGACTCGCAAGTGTTAGCTAACTTTAAGGGCTAAGACAAACACATACACACAAACACATACTCAAATACTTATGCTTATCAATTGCAAACAACGTGAAAATCAATACAGGATCGTGAAAACAATATCAAGTACAATCGAGAGCGCGTGCATTCTTGTTTTTTTACATAGTCAACCACTTCAAACACAAGGTGAGTTCATTTGTCCCTTTTAAAACATATTTGTTTTACCTCGGGAATGAGAAGCATGTTATATAATTTAAGAAATTATTGAAATGATTATTAAACGCTTTTACACATACTCATGATGCTTATACTAATACTTAAGCTTGAAATGCTTATTTTGAAATCTACAAACTTGATGCTTAAACTATCTACTCGATGCTTATGCGATAAACTTTATGCTTAAACTACATGCTCGATGATAAGGCTTTGAAACACTTACGCTAAATGCTAACACTTGATACATTCGTTAAGAAAGCTAATACAATATATATACATAATCTAAATACTAATACTTTATAACCTTATTCTTAAAAGTAATATTTTACACTCTTAATATAAATGCTAATTCTGTTTACACTTATAATTAATTTCTTAAAACTCTCGAAACTTTTAATTGCATAAGAAAGACAAAGACTAAAACTAGGAATGCTTTTGAAAACTATACGTATGTAAGCTTGGAAACTTTAACTCAGAAAGGCTCACTTGTTCAATAATCTATACAGACTTTAACACTTGAAACACTTGAATGCTCGATGTGCTTGGAATGCTTGAAACAATTGAGTACTTGATAAACTTGAAATGCTCAGACAACAGGCTGATTGACCATCGCGTCTTGACATTGGTCAAGCCCTACTAGTCATCAGTTAAACTATGGGAATGCTCTAATCTTGTATGCTTAAGCTATCGAACATCGTAAGACAGACTGTTGGCCATCGCGTCTTGACATTGGTCAAGCCATACTAGTCATCTGTGTTCTTCGTTGTCGGACATCGTAAGACCGACTGTTGGCCATCGCGTCTTGACATTGATCAAGCCATACTAGTCATCAGTGCTCTTCGTTGTCAGAATCAAGTAAGGCAGACTGATTGGCCGACGCGTCTTGACAGTGGTCAAGCCATACTAGTCATTCAGTGTCCTTCTTGATTCGTCCATGGTTATGACGAGTGAATTGAATGATTTTGGTTCTTCTAGCTAACTTTGTGTCATCTTGAGGATTCCTCTATCAAAACATGTCGCGAGTCATACTTAGCACCGTAATGGATGGATGCTGAATTCCTTAGGGTGTTCAGCTGTCCATAATAGTAGCTCTCGAAACTTGATACTCAAATGCTACTCTTTGAGTGTTGAAACTTATGATCAGAGCACTTAAAGCTATGATGGGATTTGATGGTAGGTAAGACGCTTAATTATCATTAACATCAATGTCCTATGTGGCTTAGTATGTGGTGGGACGGCGTCTGGGCGGGTTGTAGGCTCGACTCAGGGGTATGCCCTATATATAAGCATACCGAGCTGGATGATACAGGTGATGTTAATGAGATTAAGGTTGTTACCGAAAGGATTTGGGAATGCTAATGGGTGAATAACTTCAACTTGTATACATGATGCTTGAAACTATGACGGAACTGAATGGTAGGTAAAATGCTTAATTATCATTAACAGCAATGTCCTATGTAGCTTAGTATGTGGTGGGACGGCGTCTGGGCGGGTTGTAGGCTCGAGTCAGGGGTATGCCCTATATATAAGCATACCGAGTTGGATGATACAGGTGGTGTTAATGAGGTTAAGGTTTTACCGAAGAGGTTGCAAAACTATTTTTCAAATACTACAACTGTATGAACTCACTAACCATTGTGTTTACTTTGTTTTCTTACATGCTTTCTCAGGTGACGTACAGGATTAAGTTAAGGCTAAGGAATGCATACTAGGATACCCAGTTAGAGGACTTAGTATATTTTGAAAAGCACATATTTTGAGGAACGCTGTGAAGCTATTTTGATATATTGTCCGGATACAAGATAGAAAACACCTGATGCTTTTGATAGGTTTAGTTAGTTAAATTATTAAACTGTGACATTTGTAATTTAACTTTGTAATCCTGGTTTTATGCTTTATTGTGCTTTAGTTATTCTTAACATTGATGCTATGTAAACAATCTGATCATCACGATTATCACTCACGATATCGCGCCCCGAGAACCTTCCGCCCGACGGGAAGGCCGATCCGTTCCCGCCGGCTCGGGGTGTGACACGATGGGTTCTAAGCTGTTGAAACTGAGCAGGTCGACCATAGTAGTATTGACAGCAAGGACTTGGCATCATCGATATTATTGGATCTTGTGGTCATCGATATTACTGATTGTAGCCGGGACTAGCTTGGTTTATGTCTTCCAAATGAATAGAACTTGGAATCACCTAAAACCTTCCATAATTGATTTTCTAAGGGCTGTTTGAACATGGGGTTATACGAGTGGAAGCCATTGGGGTTTCATGAAGTTTGAACCGGTTTATTTTTCATCGATTTTAAAGAATTACAACCAAGATCTTTTCTAATCTGATCCTAGACTTAAATAAGGGTTTTATTTAATAAATTAGGTTTAAAAACACCTAAGTCTATTTAATGAAATCCTAAGTAAAGTTAGTAACATCACACTATGGCCCATTATGGTTATATGGATGTTAACCGACTTTGTGTTCAGAAATATTAAGTTTTCTAAGACTAGAACTTTTATAAACTATTTCCATACATAAGCACATTAACAAGTATTTGAGGTTTAAAGGTTAAAGTTTTAAAAATCATAAAACACAAGGCTATTGTCCATAATAGACTTGGATGGTTATACACATAATAAACAGGAATTCTAGTGTTCATTGGTGTTAAATTAGTAACAATGGGATTTCACAAAATAGATTAAGTGCTGAGATGCACAAAGGGATAACAATGAATTCAAAGTACTAAAGAAACAATTGAGATCTATTGAAGACCAAGAAACAAACTTAGTATAGATGTGTTAACATTACGTGTTAACTCTCAATACTTAAAGATTTTATGCAATGTTATAGCCAAATTAGGTGGTTCAAAATGAAAAATCTAATGTAAATTATACACAAGGACGAACAAAGAACGACGTTGTAACAAAGAACTAATGAAGGGCTTAGAGTTGATCAAGTGAGATTAACTTAAGTTCTAACATGTTTAACTTATGTTTTTCTTAAAAATAACTTATGTTTTATATTAAAAATAAATGATTTATAAATTTCTTTATTAAAATGTTTTCAAAATAACTTAGATGATTTCTAAACGTAATATTTTGCAACATAAGGAGAATTTACAAATGATGTATTATAAACTTTATAAAAGTAAGGTTTAGTTGTGATTACCTAAGGGATAAGGGTGTATAGAGGGTATATAACCTAGAATGGTCAGAGAAATCTTAGTAACACATTAGCAAGTATAAAGGACACTTAGTCGCACACCGAGACCGAAACCCTATACATGTCATCTTCAAATACTTATTGTATCTGAATCATAATAAATCAACACAGGTGCTGAAGATACTTAATTTACAAAAAACGAGCGCGCATATTTTCTTGGTTAAATCATAAGAGTTACAACATAGGTAAGTTCATTACCCCATTTCTAAACATTTTTTTATAAACGCGGGGCTGAGAAGCATGCGTAAATTATTTTCCTTGGATTATATTTACTTAAATGCTTTTACTTCATATATGTTTTATATGTATAATTGTTATCCTAGATTTTGTCTAGGTAAACTATTTGCAGGTTTTCAAAATGGGTTATTTATTCATAATGTGTAGATAACTATTTCAAATCAAAGAATTATTTTCAACGGTCTATTTTCAAAGAACTAAAGATCTAATTCAAAGAACTGTATGCAACGATCTATGTTTAAAGAACTAAAGATCTATTTCGAAGAACTGTTTTCAACGATCTATTTTCAGAGAAATGTCTGGGAAATATTCAACGATAGCATGTGCCAAAGAACTAAAGATCTATACGAACATGGACGATCTAGAACGAACTATAAAATCCTATATTTCATGAAGTCCTAGCTAGACTGACTGATTATAGGTCGCATTTTTGATGGTATTTACAGATTTCCTCAACAACTAAGAACTTTGATTGCTAGACTAGTCTACTCGAGTTGACCAAGGCCCAATCATTAGGACTTAGATTTTAATTAAATGTTTATTTATTCATTTATTTAAGCATTTTAATTAACTACAAGCTATATTTTCCATGGTTGTCATATGTGTATGATGTTGGTTAAAGTTGTCATTTCGGATTTTCAAAAGTTAACGTTTCCAGACTATTCAAAGTTGTCAGTTCAGTTTGTGGGATGAAACGCTTAAATATCATTAATAACAATATTCTATGTGGTTCGGTATGTGGTGGGCTGGCGGCTGGGCTTGACCCTATATATGCCCTATATATAAGCATACTTGGCTGGATAGTTTAGGTGGTTGTTAATGAGGTTAAGGTTGTCATCCGGTTAGGTTTGTACAAATTCATTTTCAAACAAAACTATATGAACTCACCAACTATGTGTTGACTTTATTTTTTCATGACCTTAGGTGACGAACATTTTTAACTAAGAAGTCCGTGCTTATGACTAGGATGCCCAGATAGTGGACCTAGTATTTTGGACGTGCATATTTTGAACATCATTATACATATTGCTTTGTACATCTTTTACAGATACAAGATGGAAGATTTATGATGCTATTAGTAGATTTACATTGTTAAATTATAAACGATACTCATGTAATTTAACTTTGTAATTCTATTTCATTTAGTGTTTTCTCATTTTATATCATCTGCAATGTAAAGAATCTGATCACTCCAATTATCATCCCGATATCATGCCTCAGGACCATTCCACCCGACGGGACATTCGATTGGGCCCGCCGGCTCGGGGTGTGACAGTCAAAGCCGTCATACTAGTAAGATGCAAGGTTTTCATTCAAATTCTCATGATGCACAAGGTACTAATGCAATTTCTTCATATTATTTGATTTATTGTATTAAATATTATTAATTAGATCAATTAAGTTTAAATGTTGATGGCTTTAAACAATTAAAAACCATTTCTCTTCTGTTTAAGGATGGCAGGGAGAGTGGGAAGTGGGTTGTTAGCAATCATAACTTTGATTTCATGATTCTTTGATTTGTGATAGTTGCATGTCTTAATTTGAATTTCAACTCTGGCATTTGGTGATTATATTATAGATTTGATGCTTAAACTTTAAGGGTACTGGTCATTAAATTATTGGTTTCATTTGAGGTCGAAAACCTCTTGCAATGCTAATGCAAGATAACAGGAACATATATGTCTTATTAATCTTGTCCAGCAACATTACATGGTTTCAAACAACTATTTTCTAGAAACTCAAGACAATAAAATGTCAAAATAATAAATAAATATATGTCATTTAATAAGTCGTATATTTTTACCAATGAGCCTTAACAACACTATACCATATGTTTTGATTGACCATATGCTTTATATATACTGTACGTGTACAACATCAAGTAATAGAGTTTTTTTGCTTAAATTTCAATGAATGAAAGTGTCTTTTGGTCCTATGTGTAATATCATATGCACTACATTATGCATGGGACAAAGGTATTATTGAAATAGGTTTGTTAGACTCTAATTCACATATGAACAAGATACACTCTTAATGGTCAACCTGGTTCGAAGACAAATATTATGTTAAGTATTATGTAATAATTGGGCTGTTAGAACTTATATATTACCAGCCTAAATAATGTGTCTATGTATTAGTCGATTATGTCTTTAAGGGCAACATGGTCATTATATGGTTCGGTTGTGTAACATTTGTGCATATAGTCATGTAGTTGTAAACAGTGTAGAACAGTGTCTATTCATGGTTCAGTTCATCAATGTGTTTCAGTATGTTCAAAATGTGTGCTTGTGTGTTACAGGATCTTAGTAATCAGAAAACAAGTATGTATTATCTATTTACAGTCGATCTCACTAAGCAAGAACAGTAACTTGTTATGTCGAAACAGTGGTGGGCAGCGAGAGTGAGCCCTATACATATACTGCGTTCGGTGTAACAGGTTAATGTTAGTGCGTAGTGTTGAGACGAATAGTATAACAATTAATTAATTCAACCAAGATCGTAATCTGTAAGCGAGACTGAGTATAGTTATGGGTGACGATCCATAATAGTACGAATGTTGAACTTATAATTGCGATTAAACATCTTTAAATATTTTAATACGATCGGAAAACGTACGCGATTGCGGGTATACACGTAAATTGTGAATGTTTAACGATCCGACAACACACGAAGAGTAAAAATAATTATATTAATTATTTTATATTTTTACAATTTTGAAACTCATCATTTTAATGAGTTTAATAACTATTTTTAGTTAAAACCGCGTAAAATACGCGTTACGTTCCGGAAACGCGAACCGAGCGACCGAAACGAACCCGAATTTCAACCGAACTATAAAAGACTTTAACAAGGCTTATTCTTGCATTCATTACACCACCAACCCATTCTCTCTCTAAATTTTCGTCCACTCCCTCTCTCTCTAGAAAAACCGAACTTTAAACGCGTGTAACTCGCTTAATTCTCAACGGATTTCGGAGTTTTTGGTGTCCACGCGAAGCTCTCGACAAACTCTACACGAAAGTACAAGATTTACGCAGATTTGTCCAGCCAATCTCGAGGTAATGAAGCTTGAAAGATCACGAAATTAGGGTTTTTGTTTGTGAGTTGCGAAATATACACACAACCGGTTTATTTGCATTATCCTTTAAGTCTTGATCGTGTAGCAACCTTCTGTGATGTTATATCCATTGAATTGGTGGCTTAGAACCGGCTAAACAGGATGATGATGATGGAGTTAGTACAGGTTCGTCGAAGGTTCATGGGTCGAACCCCCAAACAGGTCCTGGCCGAACCCTCGTGAACACAGCAGGCCGACGAACCCTACATGGTTCGTGGGATTATCTGCCGAACTCTAGAGGACCTCACGAACCCTACTTGGCAACGAACCTTCATCAACATCATCCCAGATGACCCATGCTCGATCCAGCGAACCCTCCTACTGCTGCGAACCTTCGAAGCTTTTCAAACCGAACTATTAGGGTATTGCCGAACCATGTACATCCTTCCGCTAAAGCCGAACCCTGCATGGTTCGGGGATCTATCAGCCGAACTCTAGGGATTTCCATGAGCCATCACGAACCCTAGTCGAACCTTTGTGCATGCCACGAACCAACTTGAGCCGAACCATGTGGAATACTTTGGACGAACCCTTGAACGTTCTATCATCACCGAACCCTTGGTTAGGGGCGAACCCTAGGCTAAACCCAAGAGGGTTCGCTGCCCAAAAATGGCAGCTTCCCTTTTCTTTCGGCTCAACTCCAACTTAATTGGCCCAAATGCCTTAGTATTAGGCCCATAAGTGTGAGGTAAGCCCAATGAAGTTAGGTTGGTCCATTAAACTCTCAATTAGATCAATAACACTTTGGAACGTATATGGATTTCATTCACAATTGATGGCCAACCTAAATCCTTTAGGCCCAATTCAATTCCATCCGGCCCAAACCAATCCTAGTTGGCCCATATTATTTCCTCGACCCACTTAGTGGCTTTCGGTCTACTAAGATCTTTAATTGGCTTGATGTCAACTTTAGTGTGTTGCAAGGCCCATATACAATTTTGTTGGCCCAATAACACATTCATTTGGCCCATGGTTGATTTAGGTGGGCCATGGCCTTTGTTAAGCCTCATGGTTTATGGACTTAAGGCCCAATTGTGTTGGCCTCGACTTGTGCTATTGTGAATTGATCACGAAGAGGTTAAGTGACAACTTAACATAAGCGAGAGATCAATTCATAATCACAATACTTGAAAACAATTGAACATCTTTTCACAACAAATGGTAATCAATGGCTATCAAATTCTTGAACAAATATCATTTCATGCATAAGAATTATGCATCAAAGAACATTTCATAAGTTTCTTGGACCCATGATCAATCAAGAGATTCAAAGCATAACATTCTAGTTTTCACAACAATCTAATCATGAGAACACAAGTCAATCAATGAATCAAGGTTATACAATTATAAATCCTATATCTTATGTATGACTACAATGTTATAGGAAACAATTAGGAGTCCTGTTTGCTACTTGCTAACTGTTTAGTTCAGAGTCTACTGCAGACAGGTGAGAACTTTAGCCCCTCTTTTACTGTTTTATAACTGTTTTGGGGTGGAACACGTGATCAAAACCGCTATTTCAATCTTGTTTCATTGCACAGTGTATGTGCATTCATAAACATTACAGGTTTATCATATGAATCCAAGTGATTCTTCAACTGTTTAAGGAAATTGTCAACTGTTTAAAAGGAATTATTTACTATTAAACCCTTATTACTAAAAAGGATTTTATAATGTTTTCTTGAAATGTTTTATAACAGTTTTACTCAAATGTTCTTTTAAGGGATTTTACAAACACTTGTGTTATAAACCTTGTTATTACACAAGGTCATCACATCATGGTATTCAAAACAAGTGGTTCACAACATGGTATCCAATTCAAGTGGTTCAAAACATGGTACTTAATTTCATTGGTTCAAAACATGGTATTCAAGTCAAGTTGTTCACATTATGGTATTCAAATCAAGAGATTCATTTCATGTTACATAAACAAAGGATTCAACTCGTGGAGTTAAATCCAGGTTTTCAATAAGACATTAACACATCCGGTTAAAGTAAGATTCAGAAAACATGGTGTCATTTGTTGTAAACAAACTTATAAACCCATCAAGTATCATATTCATTAGCGTTAGTACTGGGTGATCACAACAAGGGAAAGCGGACACATACATTGGGGCAGGCCGATTGCTGCAGTTAGTTTTTAAATCTGTTTTATAAACTAACTGCAGATTTCGGTTACATATGGTTTATTCAAAACTGTTGACATATTATCTAACTCCAAACGTGGTTTGGGACTTGATATTATATGTTGACTCATGTGCAAACAGTGATTGGACTGTTTACACTCATTTTCTTACTTGATGTTAGTTTGGGTTGCAGCTCATCCGTGTGAATCTTATGATGCTTTAACTTACCTATGTCTTATATCATATACTCATGTTTACAAATGCTTAAACCTATTGTTCTCACCAACTACGTCTGTAGTTGACAGTTACTTTTCACGTGTTTCAGGTAATCAGGTTTAAGACATTCTCAGGGACAACTAAGGAGACCATTCTAAGATAGAACAAGATGAAGAAACATGCTAGGATGGAATAGAAACTCACTAAATCCTAAATGTTTAATTGTCTTGTTTGGAGTCTTATTTTGTAACTATATTTTGGGTCTGTAGTTGTCTTACTTTTGGTAGATAGATTGTCTGTAACTAATCAACTGTCTAAACATTATGAAATGTAGTAATCCATTGTGGTTGTTCTTATTCAATACTTGTGCATGATTCAACTGATCATACGTCACCGCGCCGTGGATTCCGCACGCGGCGCAGGGGTGTGACAGGTTGGTATCAGAGCCAAGGTTGTAGAGAACTAGGAAAAACCCAATGTTTAATGACCTAGACTATAACCTAAGCTACCCAATAGGACTAAGTACTATAGGCTTGAGGATACTTAGGATCTAAGTAACTTAAGTGAGCATTAAGTCTACAATAAGCTTGAAAGATCTTAGGGACATTTTCTAAGATTAGACATCGAGTCAAAGAATTTGAATCGGAATTCTATAATTTTAGAAACCGAATTAAATTCTCACACATATGCATTTAAGGATTTCAGAGGCAGGATCTGTATTCTTAGTATCCTTGATCTGAAATTCTCACACAGAGATCATTATAGAAATTCAGAGGCAAAGATCTGTAGTTTCAGTATCTTTGATATGAATTTCTTGTCATATTCATTATGGGATTTAGAGGCAAAGATCTATTAATTTAGTATCTTTGATCTAAGATCCTTGTCATATTCCTTATGGGATTTAGAGGCAAAGATGGTTATCTTTGATCTAAAGTCCTTGTCATATTCACTATAGGATTCAAAGGTCAAGATCTATTAATTTAGAACTTGAATTTGAGATCCTTGTCATATTCATTATAGGATTCAAAGATCAAGATCTATTAACTTAGAACTTGGAATTGAGATCCTTGTCATATCACTATAGGAATTCAAAGGTTGAGGTCTATTAATTTAGAACTTAGATTTGAAATCCTTGTCATTGTTATCATTGTTATCATTATCAGGTGTTCATTATCATAGGAACTTTATAACTTAGAATCTGTGTAACAGTATTCTTTAGTTGAAGTTCTCACAGGAAATCATTATGCTCAGTACTGTAAGTATTGGGAAACTAGGTTGACTAACCTAGGACACATATACATAAACCTAAGGTCTTAGTTTCTAGTAAATTAAGGACCATGGGTTACACAATCATAAACAGAATCACAGAACAAGAGGAAATCATGGGATAATCATAATCAATCAAGGGTTGGAATCTTAGCTTCAAATGCAAACGGCGGATTAACGCTGATGGGCTGAGGTAAGTGGTGGGTCGGTGAGAGCTTACCCTATATATAAGCTTATCTTGGTTTGTCAGGGAAAATTCGGCGCTTGAATTTGAAGTGAGGATTCGGGAACAACCGGAATCATGGAACATTAGTCAAAACACATGGGATACAAACATTTGGGAAACAATCATTGGTGGATCAAATCATAATGAAATTCAAACTTGGATGAACCAGACATTATGGTGAATCAACCAAGTTGTGAACATATCATAAATGTAAACCTTAAGTGAAATTCTTAAGTGATTACATCATTAGTACTTACTGGCATAAGTTAACAGGAAAGTGTAGAGCACACGTATGATTTAGCCCTACATGTTAACGATTGTTAGAAAGTGCACGCATAACATAATCATAGTTCAATCATGGAATCAATCATAGTTCAAGTTGATCAAAGATCATGAGATTCTTAATCAATGGAACACACATGGAAACCAGTACAAACGTGTTGCCAAATGCTAGCAAGGGCATGATCGTGGTATACCGAAACGGTGGTGGGCAGCGAGAGTGAGCCCTATATATAAGCTATTTTCGGTATATCGGGAAAGTGTCAGTGTGTAGGTTTGGTGGAGAGATCATGAGACATCGTACATATTCACATGATAAGTATACAAATAAGTTGATAACTTATACGTGTACTGGATCATATTACAATTGAATGATAATACTAGTAGTATGGATATATTACTGACCTTATCATGAAAATTCAATTGTATCCATTCTCAGTACTGACCCGCTTGTGGCTTCTATTCGTAGAATGCCTCCTCGACGAGACCCAAATGCTGGGGGTTCGACAAGCGGTAATGATGATGAAATTAACAAGATTGCTCGAGCTATCGCTGTTCACATGAGGGATGTGATCCCAGGCATGGTCACTGATATTACCCAGAATCTTCGGGGAAGTACCGGTGATTCTGCACACAACTCAAATGCCACAAACGCTGGAACTGCTAACTTTACTTTCAAGCAGTTCAACGATGCTAAGCCTCCTAAGTACTCTGGTACCGAAGGAGCTACCGGCCTACTGCAATGGCTGGAAAGTATCGAAGACATTCTGGACTTCACCGGATGCCCTGAAAATCTAAAGGTCAAGATGGCCTCGAGTGCATTTCATAAGGGCGCACTTACCTGGTGGAACTCTGAGAAGAACACCAGGGGACGTGAGGTCGCCCTAGCCTTACCATGGGATGGATTCAAAAATTTACTGGTGGAAAAGTTTTGTCCACGTCACGAGCTAAAGAAACTGGAGGTGGAGATGTGGAATCTGGTGCAGGATAGTGGCGAAAATGCCAAGTACACAACTCGTTTTCATGAGTTGTGCATTTTGGTACCACATCTGGTTACTCCTCTATCCCGCAGGATAGAGAAATATATCGAAGGCTTGCCTCTAGTGGTTAGAGGAACTGTTATGGGGAACAACCCCACTACTTTGGAAGCTGCTATACAACTGGGTGCTACTCTTACTGAAGAGTATGTGAAATCTGGGGTGCTCACCCGAAAGGGATTCAAAAGGGCACAGATTGAAGAAGGCAAGAAGCCTGAACAGCACCATCCCAAGAAGAAGAAACAAAAGACAATCAAGAACTTTGCAGCATTGACTGCGGCTGCACCTACTCATGCTACTCCCCTCACTGTTATGCCACAACCTGCTAATGTCAGAAAGCAGTACACTGGCTCATTTCCACTCTGCACCAAATGCCAGTACCATCATCTACCCACTATTCCATGCAGAAAGTGTCTCAAGTGTGGGCGTATGGGACACTTGGCGGCTACATGCCGATCTGCTCATCTTGCTGCTGCAACAACTGCTGCCACAACTTCTGCTGCTACAGGTGGAAGAGTTTGTTACAATTGTGGGGCAGAGGGACACTTCAGAAATCAGTGTCCGAAACTCAACAACAATACTGCTGTTGCTCGTGC
Organism: Mikania micrantha; assembly: GCA_009363875.1. Classification (NCBI taxonomy): domain Eukaryota; kingdom Viridiplantae; phylum Streptophyta; class Magnoliopsida; order Asterales; family Asteraceae; genus Mikania; species Mikania micrantha. The sequence goes on along the minus strand of CM018692.1, from coordinate 81,360,108 downwards.
TTTCGTTATTGGAACTGCTGAAGCACGTGAAGAGCCGGCAGTCATCACGGGTACATTTCTTATCAATAATCACTATGTTCCTATCATATTTGATACTGGTGCTGATAAAAGCTTTATCTCTGCTCATACTGCTTCTGTTCTTAATATGCAACTATCCACACTTACTGCTCCCTATACTGTAGAAGTAGCGAATGGTAAAACCATAGTTGTAGATTCCATCATAAATGCTTGTGAGCTAAGATTAAATGACCATCTTTTCCCTATCGATCTCATTCCTATGACTCTCGGAAGCTTCGAAGTTGTAGTAGGAATGGATTGGTTATCTAAGAATAATGCTGAAATCGTATGCTCGGAGAAACTTATTCGAATTCCCCTACCGTCCGGCGAAACGATGATAGTCTACGGTGAGAAACCCTGCCGCGAATTGAAGATTGTATCGTGCATCAAGGCGAGGAAGTATCTGAAGAAGAAATATTATGCATTCTTAGCTCACGTGGTGGAAAAGAAACCTGACAAGAAAGCAGTTGGAGACGTACCGATTATCAAAGACTATCCAGACGTATTTCCAGGAGACTTGCCTGGACTACCACCAGTCCGACAAGTGGAGTTTAGAATTGATCTCGTCCCTGGAGCAAACCCAGTGGCGAAGTCACCGTATCGGTTAGCACCGTCTGAGATGCAAGAACTGTCTAGTCAGCTTCAAGAACTTTTAGACAAAGGTTTCATAAGACCGAGTTTCTCTCCATGGGGAGCTCCGGTTCTATTTGTCAAAAAGAAAGACGGTTCATTTCGCATGTGCATAGATTATCGTGAGCTGAACAAGTTGACAATCAAGAATAGATATCCTCTGCCCAGGATCGATGACCTGTTTGATCAATTACAGGGAGCAACTTGCTTCTCTAAGATTGACTTACGATCTGGGTATCATCAGTTAAGAGTAAATGATGAGGATATACCAAAGACTGCATTTAGGACTCGATATGGACACTATGAGTTTGTGGTTATGCCATTTGGGCTGACCAATGCACCCGCAGTGTTCATGGACTTGATGAATCGAGTCTGCAGGCCTTACTTGGATCAGTTTGTTATCGTCTTTATTGATGATATACTGATTTATTCCAAGTCAGAACGAGAACATGAGGATCATTTGAAGAAAGTCTTGGAACTACTAAGAGAGGAACAACTTTATGCTAAATTCTCAAAGTGTGAATTTTGGCTAAAGGAAGTTCACTTCTTAGGACATGTCATAAACAAAGATGGAATTCATGTAGATCCAGCCAAGATTGAGGCGATTAAGAACTGGACTACTCCATCTACTCCAACAGAGATTCGTTCATTTCTGGGTTTGGCAGGTTATTACAGAAGATTCATTGCAAACTTCTCTAAGATAGCCTTGCCACTTACCACATTAACTCAGAAAAGTCAAGCATTCATATGGGGACAGAAACAAGAAGATGCATTTCAACTTCTTAAACAGAAGTTATGCAATTCCCCTATCCTTAGTCTTCCAGAAGGCAGTGATGATTTCATTGTCTACTGTGATGCTTCAAACCTTGGTCTTGGTTGTGTACTTATGCAACGAGACAAGGTCATCGCTTATGCTTCAAGACAACTCAAGGTTCACGAGAAGAATTACACTACTCATGACCTTGAGTTAGGGGCTGTGGTCTTTGCATTGAAGATTTGGAGACACTACCTGTATGGTACTAAATGTGTCATCTATACAGACCACAAGAGCCTTCAACACATTCTCAATCAGAAAGAACTCAACATGAGACAACGACGTTGGGTTGAGCTTCTAACTGATTACGACTGTGAGATTCGTTACCATCCGGGTAAAGCCAATGTGGTGGCGGATGCTCTTAGTCGCAAGGAACCAGTCAAACCGATTCGTGTAAGAGCCATGGAGATCAACACACAGCCAAACTTGAAAGACTTGATTCGTATTGCACAACAACAAGTAGTAACAGATAATCAACTCAAGACAGACTTGGATTGTGGTATTGAGAAGAAACTAGAACCTCGAGCTGATGGGTTGTTATATCTCAACGGCCGCATTTGGATTCCCAAGTCTGAAGAATTGCGCACACTCATCTGTGATGAGGCACATAAGTCGCGATACTCAGTTCATCCTGGAGCCGACAAGATGTATCAGGACTTGAGGACATCTTACTGGTGGCCGGGAATGAAGAAAGACATAGCACTGTACGTGGGAAAATGTCTTACTTGTTCAAAGGTCAAAGCAGAACATCAAAAGCCTTCGGGACTTCTGCAACAACCTGAAATTCCTCAATGGAAATGGGAGCAAATTTCCATGGATTTCATAACAAAGTTGCCGAGAACGCCGAGAGGTTTCGATTCGATTTGGGTGATCATTGATCGACTCACCAAATCTGCTCATTTTCTCCCGATCCGAGAGAATTACAAGATGGAGAAGCTATCCACATTGTACATCAACGAAATCATTGCACGTCATGGTACACCAACATCAATCATATCTGATCGTGATAGTCGCTTCACTTCTCGCTTTTGGCAATCATTGCAAAAGGCTTTGGGAACGCGTGTTAATCTTAGCACGGCGTATCATCCCCAAACCGACGGCCAAAGTGAGAGGACTATCCAAACACTTGAGGACATGCTCCGTTCTTGTGTCATTGACTTCGGTGGAAGTTGGGACACTCATCTCCCACTCATTGAGTTTTCATATAACAATAGCTATCATACGAGTATTCAATGTGCACCATTCGAAGCTCTATATGGTAGAAAGTGCCGATCACCGGTCTGTTGGACCGAGATTGGTGACTCACAGGTCGTAGGACCAGAACTCATTCAGGAAACATCAGACAAGATCACAATCATTCAGTCACGGCTTAAGGCCGCACAAGATCGGCAGAAGAGTTATGCTGATCGTCGTCGGAAACCGCTTGAGTTTCAAGTGGGTGACCGAGTCTTACTCAAAGTTTCTCCCTGGAAAGGCGTTGTCCGATTCGGGAAGAAAGGGAAACTTGCACCAAGGTACGTTGGACCTTTTGAAATCCTGGAACGGATTGGTCCCGTAGCCTACAAACTCAAACTTCCAGTGGAGCTAAGCAATGTTCATGATACTTTTCATGTATCAAATCTTAAGAAATGCTTGGCGGATCATGATGTTCGGATTCCACTGGAAGACATACAGGTTCAGAACAACATGCAATTCATTGAACGTCCAGTTGAGATCATGGATCATGGGGTCAAGAAACTTAAACGCAGCCGTATCCCGATCGTGAAAGTGCGATGGGAGGGCAAACGCGGTGCTGAGTTCACCTGGGAACGTGAAGACCAGATGAAGCTTAAGTACCCTCATCTTTTTACAGTATCTTCGGCTAGTTAATTTCGGGACGAAATTCCCTTAACTAGGGGAGACTGTAACATTTGTGCATATAGTCATGTAGTTGTAAACAGTGTAGAACAGTGTCTATTCATGGTTCAGTTCATCAATGTGTTTCAGTATGTTCAAAATGTGTGCTTGTGTGTTACAGGATCTTAGTAATCAGAAAACAAGTATGTATTATCTATTTACAGTCGATCTCACTAAGCAAGAACAGTAACTTGTTATGTCGAAACAGTGGTGGGCAGCGAGAGTGAGCCCTATACATATACTGCGTTCGGTGTAACAGGTTAGTGTTAGTGCGTAGTGTTGAGACGAATAGTATAACAATTAATTAATTCAACCAAGATCGTAATCTGTAAGCGAGACTGAGTATAGTTATGGGTGACGATCCATAATAGTACGAATGTTGAACTTATAATTGCGATTAAACATCTTTAAATATTTTAATACGATCGGAAAACGTACGCGATTGCGGGTATACACGTAAATTGTGAATGTTTAACGATCCGACAACACACGAAGAGTAAAAATAATTATATTAATTATTTTATATTTTTACAATTTTGAAACTCATCATTTTAATGAGTTTAATAACTATTTTTAGTTAAAACCGCGTAAAATACGCGTTACGTTCCGGAAACGCGAACCGAGCGACCGAAACGAACCCGAATTTCAACCGAACTATAAAAGACTTTAACAAGGCTTATTCTTGCATTCATTACACCACCAACCCATTCTCTCTCTAAATTTTCGTCCACTCCCTCTCTCTCTAGAAAAACCGAACTTTAAACGCGTGTAACTCGCTTAATTCTCAACGGATTTCGGAGTTTTTGGTGTCCACGCGAAGCTCTCGACAAACTCTACACGAAAGTACAAGATTTACGCAGATTTGTCCAGCCAATCTCGAGGTAATGAAGCTTGAAAGATCACGAAATTAGGGTTTTTGTTTGTGAGTTGCGAAATATACACACAACCGGTTTATTTGCATTATCCTTTAAGTCTTGATCGTGTAGCAACCTTCTGTGATGTTATATCCATTGAATTGGTGGCTTAGAACCGGCTAAACAGGATGATGATGATGGAGTTAGTACAGGTTCGTCGAAGGTTCATGGGTCGAACCCCCAAACAGGTCCTGGCCGAACCCTCGTGAACACAGCAGGCCGACGAACCCTACATGGTTCGTGGGATTATCTGCCGAACTCTAGAGGACCTCACGAACCCTACTTGGCAACGAACCTTCATCAACATCATCCCAGATGACCCATGCTCGATCCAGCGAACCCTCCTACTGCTGCGAACCTTCGAAGCTTTTCAAACCGAACTATTAGGGTATTGCCGAACCATGTACATCCTTCCGCTAAAGCCGAACCCTGCATGGTTCGGGGATCTATCAGCCGAACTCTAGGGATTTCCATGAGCCATCACGAACCCTAGTCGAACCTTTGTGCATGCCACGAACCAACTTGAGCCGAACCATGTGGAATACTTTGGACGAACCCTTGAACGTTCTATCATCACCGAACCCTTGGTTAGGGGCGAACCCTAGGCTAAACCCAAGAGGGTTCGCTGCCCAAAAATGGCAGCTTCCCTTTTCTTTCGGCTCAACTCCAACTTAATTGGCCCAAATGCCTTAGTATTAGGCCCATAAGTGTGAGGTAAGCCCAATGAAGTTAGGTTGGTCCATTAAACTCTCAATTAGATCAATAACACTTTGGAACGTATATGGATTTCATTCACAATTGATGGCCAACCTAAATCCTTTAGGCCCAATTCAATTCCATCCGGCCCAAACCAATCCTAGTTGGCCCATATTATTTCCTCGACCCACTTAGTGGCTTTCGTCTACTAAGATCTTTAATTGGCTTGATGTCAACTTTAGTGTGTTGCAAGGCCCATATACAATTTTGTTGGCCCAATAACACATTCATTTGGCCCATGGTTGATTTAGGTGGGCCATGGCCTTTGTTAAGCCTCATGGTTTATGGACTTAAGGCCCAATTGTGTTGGCCTCGACTTGTGCTATTGTGAATTGATCACGAAGAGGTTAAGTGACAACTTAACATAAGCGAGAGATCAATTCATAATCACAATACTTGAAAACAATTGAACATCTTTTCACAACAAATGGTAATCAATGGCTATCAAATTCTTGAACAAATATCATTTCATGCATAAGAATTATGCATCAAAGAACATTTCATAAGTTTCTTGGACCCATGATCAATCAAGAGATTCAAAGCATAACATTCTAGTTTTCACAACAATCTAATCATGAGAACACAAGTCAATCAATGAATCAAGGTTATACAATTATAAATCCTATATCTTATGTATGACTACAATGTTATAGGAAACAATTAGGAGTCCTGTTTGCTACTTGCTAACTGTTTAGTTCAGAGTCTACTGCAGACAGGTGAGAACTTTAGCCCCTCTTTTACTGTTTTATAACTGTTTTGGGGTGGAACACGTGATCAAAACCGCTATTTCAATCTTGTTTCATTGCACAGTGTATGTGCATTCATAAACATTACAGGTTTATCATATGAATCCAAGTGATTCTTCAACTGTTTAAGGAAATTGTCAACTGTTTAAAAGGAATTATTTACTATTAAACCCTTATTACTAAAAAGGATTTTATAATGTTTTCTTGAAATGTTTTATAACAGTTTTACTCAAATGTTCTTTTAAGGGATTTTACAAACACTTGTGTTATAAACCTTGTTATTACACAAGGTCATCACATCATGGTATTCAAAACAAGTGGTTCACAACATGGTATCCAATTCAAGTGGTTCAAAACATGGTACTTAATTTCATTGGTTCAAAACATGGTATTCAAGTCAAGTTGTTCACATTATGGTATTCAAATCAAGAGATTCATTTCATGTTACATAAACAAAGGATTCAACTCGTGGAGTTAAATCCAGGTTTTCAATAAGACATTAACACATCCGGTTAAAGTAAGATTCAGAAAACATGGTGTCATTTGTTGTAAACAAACTTATAAACCCATCAAGTATCATATTCATTAGCGTTAGTACTGGGTGATCACAACAAGGGAAAGCGGACACATACATTGGGGCAGGCCGATTGCTGCAGTTAGTTTTTAAATCTGTTTTATAAACTAACTGCAGATTTCGGTTACATATGGTTTATTCAAAACTGTTGACATATTATCTAACTCCAAACGTGGTTTGGGACTTGATATTATATGTTGACTCATGTGCAAACAGTGATTGGACTGTTTACACTCATTTTCTTACTTGATGTTAGTTTGGGTTGCAGCTCATCCGTGTGAATCTTATGATGCTTTAACTTACCTATGTCTTATATCATATACTCATGTTTACAAATGCTTAAACCTATTGTTCTCACCAACTACGTCTGTAGTTGACAGTTACTTTTCACGTGTTTCAGGTAATCAGGTTTAAGACATTCTCAGGGACAACTAAGGAGACCATTCTAAGATAGAACAAGATGAAGAAACATGCTAGGATGGAATAGAAACTCACTAAATCCTAAATGTTTAATTGTCTTGTTTGGAGTCTTATTTTGTAACTATATTTTGGGTCTGTAGTTGTCTTACTTTTGGTAGATAGATTGTCTGTAACTAATCAACTGTCTAAACATTATGAAATGTAGTAATCCATTGTGGTTGTTCTTATTCAATACTTGTGCATGATTCAACTGATCATACGTCACCGCGCCGTGGATTCCGCACGCGGCGCAGGGGTGTGACAGGTTGAGAAACAGTTAACTGTTATATGACAGGTAAACAAAGTAACTGCCATATTAGTATTAGAAATAAGGTTGAAGTCTGGAACAAATGTAATTGTGTACTTTACATATCAATTTATGAACAAAATTTGTCTGCTTATTTTCTTTGTTAAACTTTGCTCTTTAATTCTATCATGGAGAACACATATGAAGCAAATGGTGTAGATCAAAGATGATTCGTGATACCCCTGGGCAACAAGGTTATCATAGAAATAAAACATTTTTTGTAATCGTAATGTGAAAGCTAAAACAATTCAGGTCTCTATTATCCTTTAATTTTTGACTTTTCAAACTTTAACAACAGAGAATGCGTACGAGAAATTGAGGCGATTGAGGGTTCAAGAAAATGAACAAAAAGTAAGAGCAATCTGAATGTACAAGTAATTACATGCATGAATCACTATTTATTCTTTTACGATTATGTGTATGTTTACTTCTATTTGTTCTATTCATATGTTTTAGGTCCCTGGTGTTGGTTCTTCACCCCATAACTCCTTATCAGTTAATCAAATATCTTCTTTAAGAAGTCATAATGATAACGATAATTTAATTTTAACTTTTAACTTTTTAATTATGTTGAGATATTAAATGGATTTGCATTTGTTGCTTCTTGATATGAATTTGAGTTGCCAAAACTCTTCATTTTGCAGGAAAATAAAGATGTTTGAACAATCATTTTTCAAATCTTGTTGACATCACAGTTAAGGTATTCTTCTTAATTCTTAAGTCTAACTCCTGTTGTTTTAACTTTATTAATTACTTGAATGTCGCAATATCTATAGAATGAGTTTTTATATGCGTGAATTACTAACGCTTCTTTATTTGGTTAATGATGACAGGGTGGATATGATGAGAAGTTTTGAAGTTAAGATTTTTGACAGTTTTTTCAACAATGTTTAAATTACTCGTGACATGTAAACATTTAGAAATTTGATTGATGTTCTTTATTATATATTTTTTGATATACTTTTATATTATGTTTTAGATCAAACTTTTTAATGATAAGATTTGAATGTTATAATTTAATTTATTGAACTTTTATTTATATTTTGTATTGTAAATAATATGTGTTGTGATAATGTGCTATATGACAAACTGTAAATACTCTTTACTGACACAAAATATGAGCCACAGAAGGTTTTTAATATAGTGGCAAAAAAAAGTGCCACTAAAACTACTAAAAATGTTTCCTAGGATTACCTTCTAGTGTCACAAAAAATATGCCCCAAAAGTCTCTTTTTTTATTTGTGGCAAAATAAAGTGCCAACAAAAGCCAAAAGCTTTGTGCGACACATTAAGAAAGTGCCACTAAAAGGATTTAGCATCACCACTTCTAGTGGCATTTTTTTGTGTGCCACACATTCTTAAAAGGGGTTTCTGTGGCACTTTTTTTTTGGCTTTTTGTGTCACTTTTTTTTTGCCTTTAAATGACATTTTTTTTGTAGTGTCTTCATCTGGTCACGGGTTGACTTTGTCAGTCTTCGTCTCTGAAAGGGCTCTACAAACTCCCCTTAAACTGATGAAGTCAACCAATAGGAAGTGTGACCGAGTGAGGACCCGCACCGGCAGCCTATATATAGTACATATGTAGGGTCGAACTTACCGCCAGCCTAGCCACCGTCCCACCACATACCAAACCACATGATATATTGTTCCTGGTGATAATTAAGCATTTCATCCCATACCTCTGATTCACAACGTTTGATTACCCTGAAATCTGTTTACCTTGATCCCCCGAAATGACAACCTTAACCTCATCAACAACCACCTATGTTATCCAATCAGGTATGCTTATATATAGGGCATATGTAGGGTCGAACTTACCGCCCGCCCAACCACCATCCCCCCACATACCGGACTTCTTAACATATTGTTGTTAGTGATAATTAAGCGTTTCATTCCATCTATCGTCATATTAGATTTTGATTTCCACAAATTGAAATACTACTGATTTCTTGAGTTCCTCATGTATTCATGATCACCCAGAGCACTTGTAGAAACATGATAATAAATGCTTATTTAAATGAATAATTAATCATTTAAATACAACTAAGACATGATGATTGGGCCTTATTTGACTCAATCAATTAGACTTAGTTGTTGGTGGTGTTCAAGTTGTACCGTCTCACATGTGGCCCATATCAGGCATGACTCAAATGAGTCTACCTGTATGTGTTGGGACTTTCATGATGTGCCCATATCAGCTTGACCTTCAGGTCTACTGTACATGTTAGGACTTTAGGATATCCTTTGATTTAGATCGCCTTTGTTCTCTTGATTTTGTTTGATTTATGCCCATATAGCATGACTATAAAGTCTACTATTTAGGACGGGACTTTCCGTGTGTTAACACGTGGTCTCGTTCTGCATACAACTGACATCCACCTTAATTTGATTGTTAATGATTTCATTAGTTCTTTGATTCACACAGGAATATGATTTCCTTGATTCCGATCCTTAGAATTCCATGGCTATGACACTGAGTTTAGATTCTTGAATATGATCCTTAGTTTTATTGAACACACACTGAATTAGATTCCTTAGATTTGATCTTCAGTTTTAGTTCTCTTGATCACACATACTGAGTTTAGATTCTTTGATTTTGAGCTTTGATAGAATAAATGTTTGATTTATAATTATTATCTTACTCATGAGAGTAATTAATTAATTTGATAATTAAAACTGCATATAGTTTACCTAGACAGGAGTCTATGAATACAAACATGAATATAAAATATACAATAAGGAAAGCATTTACGTAAAACATATTTAAAGAAAAAAAAAGGTTTATGCATGCTTCTCAGCCCCGCGTTTGAAATCAAAAATGTCAGAAAAGGGGCAATGAACTCACCTGTGTTGTTATGAATCGAACCACAACAATTATGCACGCTCGTTACTTGTAGGCTAAGTATCTTTAGTACCTGAGTTGTTTTAAGAGGTTTCGAATAATATAAGTATTCATACTAGACGTATCTAGGGTTTTGTCTCGGTGTGCAACTATGTGTCCTAGATCTTACTAATGTGTTGCTATGATTCTCTATAACTAGTCTAAACGTATTACCCATTTATAAACCCTTATCCCATGAATTATTAAACCTTAATTATGTAAGGTTTATGTCGTTTACATTCAAAGTATTTTAATTAAAAACATTTTAAATAATTCATTTTAAGATAAATCATTAAGTTAGAAATCATTTAATTTAATTTAAAGAAGTTTATAAGTCAATTTCTTTTATTACATACATGAATTAATTTAAGAAAATATGTTAAGAAAATATATAAGTTACATGATTAGACTTAGGTTAATCTCATTCAATTAACCTTAAGCCCATTACTAGATCTTGATTTTCCCATGGTTCTTCGATCTTTCATGTGTACAACTTAGCTTAGAAAGTTCAATGGAACTATCTTACTTAGTTGTATATTGCATAGCATTTACTAAGTATTAGGTGTTAGTAATGAAACCAACTCCCACACTTAGTTAATTTCTTGATTTCTTGATTACTACTCAACTTCAAGATCTTTAATCTTATGAATGAAAGTAGTTTTACTCTTTGTAACACATGCCTTGACTTAACAAGTTTAAACTCTTTGTTCTGTTGAAACTCATATTTGTATGTCAAGATGGTTTAGAAAAGTCTTATTCTTGGAAACCCTAATCATGGTTTCTTCAAATGAATTCATGCATCTTAGACCAAACCTACATGCAATAACCCATGATTAAACCCCATTATCACTTGGAAAACTTTAGTGTTAAACCCTATTAGATCCGTATGTTGACATCCATATGCCAACCCATGCATGCACTTTACGTAGTCCATCCCATGCATGCACAATTACACATCATGTTTCCAATTCTACCAAACTAGCCGACTAAGTTCAACCATGCTAATGAGATTGTGGCTATCCCTACGAATGAATGGTATCTCGGCCGAATGAATGGTATCTCGGCCGAATGATCATGCTAATGAATTTGGCCGAATAAGGGTTGCATGCTAATGAGGGATGCCGACCGAATGTATCCTTGCCCGAGTGATGATGTCTGCGAATGAAGACAGCTTGGCCGCATGAGGGTTGGCCGTATGATGCTTGGACCGAACCAGCATGGCCGAATGATGAGTCTTGGCCGAATAGAGATGGAGCGAATGGCTTGGACCGAGTGAGAAAGAGCCGTGTGAAGGAAGCTCTTCGGCTTAGAAGCTGGCCATTCGGCCCACCTGCTGATGCGTTCTTCGGCCGGTCGAACTCACATGGTTGCAGCCCACTAAAATCGGGGTTTAGGTCTAGATCATAGTATCCCACCTGTTCATATATCGTCCAAGTGTGGTATTGTGAAATTTCCCTAAGTTTTGGGTGGCTAGAACAGGCTAGATGATGGTTCGAACATGAGGATTTGAAAACCCTAAAAATCGGACTTTAAACTCGTTTTTACCTCAAATCAGATGGTTCAAAGCTCAGATCGGTTGTACTTCCATGATCTACGTCACACCCTGAGCCGACGGGTTGGATCGACTTCCCCGTCAGGCGGAAGGTTCCCGAGGCGCGATATCGTGAATGATAATCGAAATGATCAGATTGTTTATATTGCACATGATATGTAAATGAAAAGCTGCTAAGTAAAAATAGAATTACAAAGTTAAATTACATCAGTTAAGTTCATAATTTAACAATGTAAATCTACTATCTCATCATAATTCTTCTATCTTGTATCTGCACAAGACATACAAAATAAATCTGTAATATGATGCTTCAAAATATGCAGGTCCAAAAAGCTAGGTCCACTAACTGGTATCCTAGTCCAAAAGTAATAACTCTTTAGTTGACTTGTTTGTCACTTGAGAAGTCATGCAAACATAAAGTCAACACATGGTTGGTGAGTTCATATGATTTAGTGTTTGAAAAATAGCTTTGTAAACCCTTTCATGGTAAAAACCCTTTTATGGAATATTGTTTAAGAATATTATTCTTAATAATTATATTCGTGCGAATCGTCACCCACGTGAATACATTATTAAGTTAATATTTCTAGAATGATATTCGCGTTTAATTTATGTTCATAACCTCACCAACGCGTGATCATTTCAAATATCGTTTCCATTATTTTATTATCTTTAATATTATATATTCCCAATTCAAATCCCACTAAACCATATCACTGACACATCCATGATAGACCGAAATATGCATATGTATAGGACATATGCAGGGGTAGATCGCAACCTCCCCAACACCGTCCCACTGCTATTTCGATAAACCATGACCATGTGTCCTTGACTATGTTTAGCAACCAAACCATAACAAACTTCCTAATTCCTTCCATTCTCAAATCCAAAATTCATAATCTGTGAGTTCAACTGCGATAAACTCTCTGGTTCTGTTTACTTGTGTTTCAACTAAACTTCCCATGGTTTATGCATATAATAATATGTTCTCAATATGTATACCAATATTAATAATAACATCCAATAATGTATCATCATTAATAGTAATCATATCAGGTCGTAACAGTATAGTTAAACATGTACAGATAACCCGAAATACAGTGATGTTACAATTACACAGTCGTAATCATTCAGAAGTTCAACCCAACGACGTTGTCGCATGTTTGATTCCTTCTGATCAAAAATGTGTTGCAGACTCTTGTGATCAGTGTATATGGTACACTTAGTGCCATATAAATAATGTCTCCAAATCTTCAATGCGAAGATTACAGCTCCCAGCTCAAGGTCATGAGTAGTGTAGTTCTTTTCATGAACCTTTAACTGTCTTGATGCATAAGTGATAACTTTTTCCCGTTGCATCAGTACGCAACCAAGTCCCTGATAGGAGGCAACACAATAAACAACAAAGTCATCACAGCCTTCTGGGAGAGATAGAATTGGAGCATCACATAATTTATGTTTCAATGTCTGGAAAGCATCTTCTTGTTTCTGCTCCCAGACAAACGGTTCACTTTTCTAAGTTAGTTTGGTGAGAGGCAAAGCTATTTTAGAAAAGTTTGAGATAAACCTTCTATAATAACCTGCCAATTCAATAAAAGACCATATCTCCGTCGGTGTCTTCAGAGTATCCCAGTTCTTTATCGCCTCGATCTTGGCAGGATCCACGTGTATTCCCTCGCTGTTGACTACATGACCCAGAAATTGAACTTCTCTTAACCAGAATTCACATTTAGAGAATTTGGTATAGAGTTTCTTTTCCTTTAACAGCTCCAAGATCTTCCTGAGATGTTGCTCGTGCTCTGTTTTGCTCTAGGAATAAATAAGTATGTCATCAATAAAAACAATGACAAACTGATCCAAGTACGGCTTACACACTCGGTTCATGAGGTCCATGAAAACCGCTGGTGCATTCGTCAATTCGAAAGGCATCACCATGAATTCGTAATGCCCGTATCTGGTTCTAAACGTCGTCTTCGGTATATCTTCGTCTTGAACTCTGAGCTGATGATATCCAGACCGCAAGTCAATCTTTGAAAAGTATTGGGCTCCTTGCAGTTGGTCAAACAGATCATCAATCCTCGGCAATGGATACCGATTCTTGATGGTCAGCATGTTCAGCTCCCTATAATCTATGCACATACGAAATGATCTGTCTTTCTTTTTCAGGAACAAACTGGAGCTCCGCAAGGTGAGTAACTCGGTCTGATGAAACCCTTGTAGAGTAACTCCTGTAATTGGTTTGACAATTCCTGCATCTCCAAAGGTGCTAACCTGTAAGGAGATTTAGCAACAGGAGTTGTTCCAGGAACTAAGTCAATACGAAACTCTACCGGTCGCGCAGGAGGCAAACCTGGTAGGTCTTCAGGAAATACTTCCGGATACTCTTTCACTACTGGTTCGTCTTGAATCTTTTTCTTGTCCTTCTCCTTTTCCACTACATGAGCCAGGAAAGCTACGCACTGCTTCTGTAGACACTTACGCGCCTTTATGCAAGAGATGATTTTGACACTTCGTTTTGCTTGATCCCCTCTGACTTCCAATACGCGATCACTCGGCAATGGAACTCGAAGCAGCTTCTCAGAACAAATGACTTACACTCGATTAGAAGAAAGCCAATCCATTCCAACAATGATGTCGAAACTACCCAACTCCATCGGTATCAAATCGATGGTGAATGTATGACCATTAAGTGTCAATGGGCAGTTCCTATATACTGTACTAACTGTGATCCGTTTCCCGTTAGCTACTTCTATGATGTAATGGGAATCTAGCTGTTCCTCTATAGACTCTAGTTGGCATGCAAAATCGGTAGAGATAAAACTCTGATCCACACCAGTGTCAAATAAAACAGATGCATAAAAGTCATGTAAGAGAAATGTACCAGTGACCACATTTGGGTCTTGGCGTGCAGCTGGTGCTCCGATAGCAAAGGCTCTTCCACGGGGTGCTTGAACTGCCTGTTGTGCCTTCTTCGGGAAGTTCTTTGCAAAGTGGTCAAATTCACCACAGTTGTAGCATCCACCGTTGTTCTGGTTGTTGGGTGGAGGGAGAGCTAAAGCAGCATTGTTGAATGCTTGGATAGGTGTCATCCGGCAGTGTTGGACTGTCACACCCCGAGCCGGCGGGGTAGGATCGGGTTCCCCCGACGGGCGGAAGGTTCCCGGGGCGCGATATCGAGAATGATAAACGAAAGTGATCAGATTGTTTACATTGCACATGATATAAATGAGAAATGCTAAGTAAAATAGAATTACAAAGTTAAATTACATCAGTAACGTTTATAATTTAACAATGTAAATCTATTGTAAACATCATAAAATGAATATCTTGTATTTACACAAGATATACAAAATAAATTGTATAATGATGTCTTCAAAAGTATGCAGGTCCAAAATACTAGTCTTCTATATGAATTCCTAGCCCAAAAGCATAAGCTTCCTAGTTGACCTGTTCGTCACCTGAGAAGTCATGCAAAAATAAAATCAACACATGGTTGGTGAGTTCATATAGTTTTAGTAGTTGAAAATGATTTGAAAACCTCCTTTGGTAAAGACCCTAACCTCATTAACACCACATGTAATATCCACATCGGTATGCTTATATATAGGGCATATGTAAGGGACAAGCCCTAGCCAACATCCCACCACATACTAATATGCATATGACACTGCTGTTAATGACAATTAAGCATTTTTACCCTTAACACAATCCCATAAGTTCTTCTGTTTGTTGTCCCTGTCATTACAATCAATTGAAATCCATGTTGATTTCACAAGTTCATCACAAAATATGATCAACCACACAATTGTATAAACAGTTATAAATGCTTAATTAAACAAATAAGTAAACATTTAATAAAATCTAAGTCCTATTGATTGGGGCCTTTGGTCATACTCGAGTAGACTAGTCTGTCAATCTAGGTACTTAGTAGTTAGGGAAACTGTAAATATCCTCAAACATACGACCTACAAGTCTAACGGTCTAGCTAGGACTTCTTGAAATGCAGGATTTTATGTTTCGTCAATGTTTTTGGCGTATGCTATCTCTGATATTTCCCAGGCTTTCCCTTAAAAATGATTTAATGATCGTCTGATTCTGTCACAAGATGTACTTGATGTGTTGATCTTAGAATACAAGATTCATTGATCGGTTGTACACTTGATTCATTGTTCAACAAACACTTGGTTTGTAGAACATTGAATGTTGTCTTTGCAAAGATTGTTTTATTGATGTCTTGATGTCCCACACTTGTTTTGTCAAAATGTTTGATTTGATTCCTTGAATTCACCCACTTGATTTGTTAAAATGTTTGTTTTGATCCCTTGAATTCACCTACTTGATTTGTCAAAATGTTTGATTTGATTCCTTGAATTCACCCACTTGATTTGTCAAAATGTTTGATTTGATTCCTTTGAAATGTTTTGATTTATTGAAAAGTTTAGTTTAACTCGATTATTCACTTAATATTTAAGTAAAATCATTGGTAAACCTGCATAAAATCTTCCTAGACATGGTCTAGGATAACATTTATATATATGTAAAACATATAAATTTAAAAGCAATTAAGTAAACAATTTAAATAACAGTTTACGCATGCTTCTCAGCCCCGCGTTTTAAAACAAAAATGTTAGAAAAGGGGCAATGAACTCACCTGTGTTGATGTCTAATGTACTATCACAGAATGCGCACTCTTGTTTGTAAGCTAAGTATCTTCGGTTCCAGAGTTATTTTATAAGAATTCGAACATAATAAGTACGCGTAATAGTCGTTGTGGCTACGGTTTGGTCTTGTTGTGTGTGCAACTAAGTGCCTTAATACTATGTGCATCTAAGATCTAACCTATCTTAGTTACCCCTTTTTGATCCCAATCCGATGTTGAGTTACTAACTTACCTTTAAATTTTAGAAAATTTCAGCAGAGTTTCCTTTGTTTTTAAAACAATTCCAGACAATTAAATCGTCTATTTTATAACAAGTTTCCAATCAATTAATTCAAAGTAAGTAATTTAAATCAAAGCATTACAATTTAACTTCCAATTAAATCAATTATTAAGTCCAAAATCATTTAATGCAATCTAACAAGTTATAAATAGATGAGATTTTACCAAAACCTCATTACTTGAGTTTACTAAATCATTTAATACATGATGGGCTTAATTAAGCCCCATTGGGCCCACTTAGGCCCAATTGAACTTCTTTGATTTCTATTTGATTTCCAACTTGTGTTTTTGATTCCCTTGAGCTTAATACCCCTTTTTTTTTAACCTAATGTTAATCAATCTTAGGTTCAACATTTATTTCTACATGCGCATGCATGATTAGGGTTTCATCCTTGTTATTCCAACACACATGTATATATGATTGATCCCCATGCACTCATTGCATGCAAATTATATAATTATCTCCTCATTAATTTGTTAGTTTAATGATTGACAACGCATTTTCCTAGCTTATATCATGAGTTTCATTGATAATAGGTCCATACTAGCCTCGTTAATCGACTCCTAGATTCAACCTATGGTCCAAGGCAGCGAACCTTTTTGAGAGGTTAGTCTTAGGTTCGGCAAATCCCACTAGTGGTCCTAAGGTTCGTTTACTGTTTCAGTTTGAAGGTTCGTGAGGTTGCATAGCCATGGTTCGGCCATGCAAGGGTTCGTGGAAGGAAGATAGGTTCGCTTCCTAGATGGTTCGGAGACTCAAGGTTCGTCTCCTCTTGTATGGTTCGTCGACAGGAAGGTTCGCTTCTTCCAATGGTTCGTGACTGAAAAACAAGGGTTCGGGGCTCAGATTGTGCAGGTTTGTTGCAGACAACAGGGTTCGTGGATCAGGCATCTTACAGGTTCGTTGCAGGAACCATGCAGGGTTCGGCTGCATCATGTGGGCTCGTGTAGGGTTCGGCTAGCGAACCTGCATCATCAACTAGTTCCTTAGCCCCACGAACCTATGAGGTTTCGTGCGTCACCATCCCCACTCTCGTAATCATCCCTGTTACAACAACAATCTACCTGCTCCTACGTGTGTATCTATGTGTTTTTGTGAGTGTTTGAGCCGATTAAATAACAAAAACCAAGTGGTTCGTGAGTTACCCTAAAACCGAATATAAACTCGTAGTTTACCTCAAATTTAATGGACAAATGCGCTAGAAACTTGTACTTCCTTGATCTACAGGTCGAGAGGATCGTGATGACACCGAAATGACTTGAATCCAACTTGAAACGAGTGAGATCTTCTAGAGAGAAGGTGGAGAAAACCCCTTTTTAGAGAGAGAGATCACCCACAAAAATGAGAGGAAAAATAAGATTGGTGGAGGTTGGTGATGGTATTCAATGAGTCATTAATGACTCAGAAAACACCCGTTGGTTCAGTCCCGTTCGGTTTCACGTAAAATTTCTGGTTCGCGTAGTTTTCGCGACTAAACGACACGGTTATAAAATTAGAATTCATTTAATTATTCTAGGTTGTAATTCCTAATAAATTAACTAATATTTTCTTATCTATTAAAAATTTAAAACAAAATTAACAGTTTAAATCGAAATGTACGGTCGTCGCGCGTATGCGTTCGAGTCGTCACCCGTACGAACACGGCGATAACTATACTTTTCGACCTTGTTTTCTACTTATAGAATATCATTCAGAATTTTAAACTTTCAGATATATTCGTACAGATCGTCACCTATACGAATAACCCGTCGGTTTAGCATTCACTTAACAATATTCGTGTGTTTTGTTCTGTAAAACCTCACATACGTTTATACATAATAATTCCTAAACCAATAATCAAATAATGGTTCTGTGTTGCCAGATAATTATCCGACTCAAGAACCATTGTTCTGAACTGGGTTCCTGTTAAATGTGTCTGAAACTGTTCTATGACAACTCACCATGATAATGATAAATGATATGAATATGAAAATTACAGAAATGTGTATGATTCATACCTGTTTTACTGTTCCTGTACTGTAGAGATCACTGTTCCGGTGGCGGTTCCGGCACTGATGTTACAGTCTCCCCTTGTTAGAGAAATTTCGTCCCGAAAGTTAAGAGTTGTTATCAGGTACAGCTACCTCTTCAAACAGTTGGGGATACTTTAACTTCATGTGATCCTCACGTTCCCAAGTGAACTCGGGCCCGCGTCTTGAATTCCATCGAATCTTTACAATAGGAATACGGCTTCGCCTCAGTTGTTTAACCTTGCGATCCATAATCTCTAAGGGTTCTACAATGAAATGTAACTGTTCATCGACTTGAATCTCTTCGACTGGAATGACGAGAGACTCGTCAGCAAGGCATTTCTTCAGGTTTGAGACGTGAAATACGTCATGCACACCACTGAGTTCATCTGGTAATCTCAGTCGATAAGCTACAGGACCTATAAGTTCGATTATCTCGAACGGTCCCACGTATCGTGGTGCTAATTTGCCTTTCTTTCCAAAGCGTACCACGCCTTTCCATGGGGATACCTTTAACATTACACGATCTCCCACTTGGAATTCCAACGGCTTGCGCCGTTTGTCGGCGTAGCTCTTTTGTCTGCTCCTTGTTGCTTGTAGTCTTCTTTGAATTTGAGCTATCTTGTCAGTGGTTTCTTGAATTAGTTCTGGCCCAGTTATTCGATTATCTCCAATTTCAGTCCAACAGATCGGTGATCGGCATTTCCGGCCATAAAGAGCCTCGAATGGTGCACATCCGATACTGCTGTGGTAACTGTTATTGTAGGAGAACTCAATCAGTGGCAAATGGGAGTCCCAGTTGCCACCAAAGTCCAATATACAGGTCCTTAACATGTCCTCTAGGGTTTGAATAGTACGTTCGCTTTGACCATCCGTTTGTGGGTGGTAAGCTGTACTCAGATTTAACTGTGTCCCTAAAGATTTCTGTAATGATTGCCAGAACCTTGATGTGAATCTGCTATCTCGATCAGAAATAATAGACAATGGCACACCGTGGCGTACCACTATCTCGTTCATGTATAATCTTGCCAGTTTATCCATGGTGAAGTTCTCACGCATGGGCAAGAAATGAGCAGATTTGGTTAGACGATCAATGATCACCCAAATTGTATCATGACCGCTGGAAGTGCGAGGTAGCTTGGTAATGAAATCCATAGCTATTTGTTCCCACTTCCAGAGCGGAATCTCAGGCTGTTCCAATAGACCAGACGGTCTCTGGTGTTCCGCCTTTACTTTCGCACACGTAAGACACTGTCCGACATACTCGGCTATGTCTTTCTTCATTCGCGGCCACCAATAAAATCCACGCAAGTCTTGGTACATCTTATCAGCACCTGGGTGAACAGAGTATTTAGTCCTGTGTGCTTCATCGAAGATAAGTTTCCTCAATTCATCTACTGCCGGTATCCATACACGTTCCCGGTAGTAGATCATTCCGTCAGACTTCGTGTCAAACTGTTTCTCTGCTCCGCAATCAAGTTCTTTCTTCAGATTATCTCGGTCAAGTGCTTCTTGTTGCGCTTGAATAATCTTGTCACTTAAACTGGTCTGCACGGTTATCCCCATTGCTCTAACACGTAGGGGTTTGACCCGTTCCTTCCGGCTCAAGGCGTCAGCTACAACGTTCGCCTTTCCCGGATGGTACTTGATCACACAATCGTAGTCATTTAGAAGTTCAACCCAACGGCGCTGTCGCATGTTGAGCTCCTTCTGATCAAAGATGTGCTGTAGACTTTTGTGATCAGTGAATATGGTACACTTGGTGCCATATAAGTAATGTCTCCAAATCTTCAAGGCGAAGATTACTGCTCCCAGTTCAAGATCATGAGTAGTGTAGTTCTTCTCATGAACCTTTAACTGTCTTGATGCATAGGCTATGACTTTGTCCCGTTGCATTAATACACAACCGAGTCCCTGATGGGTAGCATCACAGTATAACACAAAATCATCACAGCCTTCTGGGAGAGATAGGATTGGAGCATCACATAATTTCTGTTTCAAGGTCTGAAAAGCATCTTCTTGTTTCTGCTCCCAGACAAACGGTTCACTTTTCTGAGTTAGCTTAGTGAGAGGCAAAGCTATTTTAGAAAAGTTTGAGATAAACCTTCTGTAATAACCCGCCAATCCCAGAAAAGACCGTATCTCCGTCGGTGTCCTCGGAGTGTCCCAATTCTTTATCGCCTCGATCTTGGCAGGATCCACATGAATTCCCTCGCTGTTGACTACATGACCCAGAAATTGAACTTCTCTTAGCCAGAATTCGCATTTGGAGAATTTGGCATAGAGTTTCTTTTCCTTCAACAGTTCCAAGATCTTTCTAAGGTGTTGCTCATGTTCTGTTTTGGTCTTGGAATAAATCAGTATGTCATCAATAAAGACAATGACAAACTGATCCAAGTACGGCTTTCACACTCGGTTCATGAGGTCCATGAAAACCGCTGGTGCATTTGTCAATCCGAAAGGCATCACCATGAATTCGTAATGCCTGTATCTTGTTCGGAAGGCCGTTTTCGGTATGTCTTCATCTTGAACTCTCAGCTGATGGTATCCAGACCGCAAGTCAATCTTCGAGAAGTATTGAGCTCCTTGCAGTTGGTCAAATAGATCATCAATCCTTGGCAATGGATAACGATTCTTGATGGTTAGTTTGTTCAGCTCTCTGTAATCTATGCACATTCTGAACGATCCGTCTTTCTTTTTCACGAACAAGACCGGAGCTCCCCAAGGTGAGTAGCTCGGTCTGATGAAACCCTTATCAAGTAACTCCTGTAACTGATTAGACAATTCCTGCATCTCTGAAGGTGCTAACCTGTAGGGAGATTTAGCAATCGGGGTTGCTCCAGGAATTAAGTCAATACGAAACTCTACCGGTCGCACAGGTGGCAAACCTGGTAAGTCTTCAGGAAACACTTCAGGATATTCTTTCACTACCGGTACATCTTGAATCTCTTTCTTCTCTTTTCCCTTTTCCACCACATGAGCCAAAAACGCCACGCACTGCTTCTGTAGACACTTACGCGCCTTTATGCAAGAGATTATTTTGACACTTCGTTTTGCTTGATCCCCTTTTACTTCCAATACACGATCACTCGGCAATGGAATTCGAAGCAGCTTTTCAGAACAGATGACTTCCACTCGGTTAAATGAAAGCCAATCCATTCCAATAATGATGTCGAAACTACCCAACACCATTGGTATCAAATCGATGGCGAACGTATGACCATTAAGTGTCAATGGGCAATTTCTATAAACTGTACTAACTGTAATCTGTTTCCCGTTAGCTACTTCTATAATGTTAGGGGAGTCTAACTGTTCCTCTACTGAATCTAGTTGGCATGCAAAATCGGTAGAGATAAAACTCTGATCCGCACCAGTATCAAATAAGACAGATGCATAAAAGTCATGTAAGAGAAACGTACCAGTGACCACATTTGGGTCCTGGCGTGCAGCTGGTGCTCCGATAGCAAAGGCTCGTCCACGGGGTGCTTGAACTGCTGGTTGAGCCTTCTTTGGGCAGTTCTTCGCAAAGTGGCCTTGTTCGCCACAGTTATAGCATCCACCATGGTTCTAATTAGCTGGTGGAGGGAGAGCCAAAGCAGCATTGTTGACTGCTTGATTAGGTGTCATCCGGCAGTACTGGACCCAATGGCCCTTTCTTCCACATCCCGTGCAATGCTTGCAGGGAGTGTCAGTAGGGTGATGATACTGACACTTGGCACATAGAGGAAACGTGCCAGTGTAAGGTTTGCGGTTGGGGTTCTGTGGTGTTGCTGCCACTTGTTGCAGAGGTGTGGCCACCGTGTAGTTCTTGATGGTCTTCTGTTTCTTCTTCTGATGATGGGAGGGTTTCTTTGAAGATTCAGCTTTGTTCTTACTGGGTTCAGCCTCCTTCTTTAGAACTCCAGAGGCTACCATGAGGTCAGTGAGTTTCCCAGACAGTCTCACTGCAGATTCAACAGTAGTAGGGTTGGCTGAAACAACCATGCCTTGAATGCAGGCGGGAAGTCCACCTACATAACGGTCTATCCTTTTCTCCAGAGTTGGTACCATATCTGGTACTAAAGCAACCAACTCGTGGTAACGAGTAGTGTACCCCATGTGATCAGCCCCCTTCATCACATGATTGGATTGTTCAACCTCACATACGTTTATACATAATAATTCCTAAACCAATAATCACATAATGGTTCTATGTTGCCAGATAATTATCCGACTCAAGAACCATTGTTCTGAACTGGGTTCCTGTTAAATGTGTCTGAAACTGTTCTATGACAACTCACCATGATAATGATAAATGATATGAATATGAAAATTACTGAAATGTGTATGATTCATACCTGTTTTACTGTTCCTGTACTGTAGAGATCACTGTTCCAGTGGCGGTTCCGGCACTGATGTTACATGGACCCAATGGCCCTTTCGTCCACATCCCGTGCATTGCTTGCTGGGAGTGTTAACAGCATGATGATATTGACACTTGGCACACACAGGATATGTACCAGTGTAGGGTCTTCTGTTAGTGTTTTGTGGTGCAGCTGCTACTTGTTTGGGAGGTGTGGCCACCGTGTAGTTCTTGATGACCTTTTGTTTCTTCTTGGTTTGATGATGGGGTTTCTTGGACGACTCTCCTTTGTTCTTGCCAGAGTCGGCCTCTTTCTTTAGTGTTACAAAGGCTACCATCAGGTCAGTAAGTTTCCCTGATAGACTAACAGCTGACTCCACTGTGACAGAATTTGCAGCAACCACTAATCCTTGTATGCAGGCAGGTAGCCCACATACGTACCTGTCAATCCGCTTCTACAGAGTCGGTACCATATCTGGTACCAAAGCAACTAACTCGTGATAACGGGTGGTGTATCCCATGTGATCTGTCCTTTTCATCACATAGTTAGACAATTCAACCTCCAATCTCTGCAGCTCGTTCTTGGGGCAAAACTCAGTTCTAAGCAGGGTCTTAAAGTCTTCCCAAGTCATTGACATAGCTTCTTCTCTTCCCCTTGCATTGATTTGGCCGTTCCACCAAGTCAACGCTCGCTTGTTGAATGTTCCCGCAGAGTAGCGAACCTTGTGGTGCTCTGGACAACTGTAGAGGTCCAGAGTAGTCTCAATCTTTTCAATCCATTGGATTAATCCAACGGCTCCTTCATTACTGCTAAAGCTAGGCGGCTTGCATCCTACAAATGACTTGTGAGGAGGAGGTGGCGGTGGTGAATCCGCTGGTGATGGTGTTAAGGAGTGTGGAGCCAAGTCGTGCGGTGGTGGTAACAGAGGAGGTTGCCTTCGTGGCGGCATTCTGAGCATAACCAAAAGAATATTGGTTAGTGCAGTTATCGAATGCAGAAGACACTATGCAAATAAAGTCTTAAGTTCTATGTTATCTACATGTAGGGTCCCTAGGTTATAGTCTAGGCGAAACCGTTTAAATAAATGACCTATATTTCTCAATAACCATGGCTCTGATACCAATCTGTCACACCCTGAGCCGGCGGGTTGGATCAACTTCCCCGTCGGGCGGAAGGTTCCCGGGGCTCTATATCGTGAATAATAATCGAAATGATCAGATTGTTTACATTGCACATGATATATAAATGAGAAACTGCTAAGTAAAAATAGAATTACAAAGTTAAATTACATCAGTTAAGTTCATAATTTAACAATGTAAATCTACTATCTCATCATAATTCTTCTATCTTGTATCTGCACAAGATATACAAAATAAATCTTTAATATGAAGCTTCAAAATATGCAGGTCCAAAAAGCTAGGTCCACTAACTGGTATCCTAGTCCAAAAGTAATAACTCCTTAGTTGAACTGTTCGTCACCTGAGAAGTCATGCAAAAATAAAGTCAACACATGGTTGGTGAGGTCATATGATTTAGTGTTTGAAAAATAGCTTTGTACACCCTTTCACGGTAAAAACCCTAACCTCATTCACATCACCTGTAATATCCAGTTCGGTATGCTTATATATAGGGCATACGAAAGGGTCGAGCCTCCAACCCGCCCAGACGCCATCCCACCACATACTAAACCACATATGACATTGTTGTTAATGATAATTAAGCATTTTTACCTGCATTCACTTCCATTCCATCATAGTTCTAATTTGCAAACAAAACATTTGTTCAACTCTCGGGTAACAACCTCAATCTCATTAACATCACATGTAATATCCAGATCGGTATGCTTATATATAGGGCATATGAAAGGGTCGAGACTACAACCCGCCCAGACGCCATCCCACCACATACTAATCCACACGTGACATTGTTGTTAATGATAATTAGGCATTTTACCCTCACCCTTAACACATTAGTTCTTCAGTTCTTTGTTCCTGTAACTACACAATTTGAAATCTCATTTGATTCCTTAAGTTCATCACGAAATCATGATCAAACTTAACATTTGTAGAAACAAATCAATAAATGCTTAGTTAAATAAATAAATAAACATTTAATAAAATCTAAGACCTAATGAGTGGGCCTTGGTCAACTCGAGTAGACTAGTCTAGCAATCAGGGTTCTTAGTAGTAAAGGAGATCTGTAAACCTCATCAAACATGCGACCTATAATCAATCAGTCTAGATAGGACATCTTTTGATATATAGGCTTTTATAGTTCTTTAGACCGTCCATAGTTCGTATAGTTCTTTAGTTCTTTGGCACATGTTATCTTTGAGTATTTCCCAGATGTTCCTCAAAACAGTTCGGGAATACTGTAAATATCATCAACCACGCGTCTCATATTCGATCAGTCTAGCTAGGACATCTTTCAAACCTGAGAATGGGACATGCTATCTTTGATATTTCCCAGTCAGTCCCTTGAAAATAGTTCTTTGTACATAGTTCTTTGAAATAGATCGTTTGTTCTTTGACAACACAACACCAAAAATAGTACTTTGATTAGACTGTTAGTTCTTTGAAATTAGAGCTTTGAAATAGTTCTTTGTTTAAGATCTTTAGTCCTTTGAAAATAAATATTTTAAAATAGTTCTTTGACTTGAAATAGTTATTTACTCATAATGAATAAATAATTTATTTCGCATTCCTGTATATTGTATACCTAAATAGAATCTAGGATAACAATTATACAAACAAACATATGTTAAGTAAAAGCATTTAAGTAAATAAAATCTTGCGAAAATAATTTAAGCATGCTTCTCAGCCCCGCGTTTGAAAACAAAAACGTTTAGAAAAGGGGCAATGAACTCACCTGTGTTGCTGTGTAATGTATTACCACAAAATGCGCGCTCGTTGTGTGTAGCTTAGATTTATTCGGTTCCTGAGTTGTTTTGTAACACATGCTATTTATTTTTATAAAATATATTGTTCAATATTATAATTTTAATTATCTAGTTATTATATACACATATGTGACACTTATATACTAGTAAGTAACGAGTAAAATGATTATTAAAAATTTTTGACACACTTATTCGGTCAGTTAATGTTATAGGAGACCGCTCAAAATTAATAAAATATATTATAATTAAACTTTCTCCGTTTTTAACGAAACTTTAGTCGAAATGTAGAGAAAAATGAGCTGATCCCAGCAGTATTTTTAGAATTTTATAAAACATTATATTTTAAAAGTTATAAGAGAAAAACAAAACTTGAGCTAAATTAATTATAATAATAAAATAATAAAATATTAAAATTTAACATTTCAAATTCAATTTGAAATGAGTTGATAGCCACGTGGATGATTATATAGCAAAAATACTATGATGAGTCATCAGACCAAATTGAAAACACGTAGAAAACCTATACCAATGATTTACTTCACCACCATGTTTAATTCTTCTATTTAAACTCACAAATTTCTTCACAATTAGAAATCACATACATACATATACAAAATACACACACATTTGAGAAAAATATAAAAGATCTGGATGCTAGGAGGTGCTCATCAAAATACAAGTCAAGACTAAGGAGTAGGTTCGTTTAGGTATATTATCTAAATTCTTACTTAATCTTATAAATTTAAGAATTTAATATAATATTAACGTATAGGGTTAGGGTTAAGATCCGACCCTATGTATATATTAAAAACTTTAGTTTACTTAAAATAATATTAATAATAATAATAATAATAATAATAATAATAATATATAATAATAATAATAATAATCGTAGTAATAATAATAATAATCGTCGTCGTCGTCGTCATAATAAAAAAAATAATAATAATAATAATAATAATAATAATAATAATAATAAGTAAATCTTCTTTGCAGAATAATTATAAGAATAGATTAAGGAGAAACGCTGCCCAAAATTTATATCGAGAAGTTTAAACGGTCACTCAGTCATCCAAAATTCAGGTGAATACATCTAACTTGTTTTTAAATTTATAAATGATTTTTATTAGCATGGTATGTTTAACTTTGACGCATAATGGGATAATTTTAGACCAGCATTTAGGCCATTAGTATACGTACGATTTGCAAATTGTATCCGCTATGGGTGAAATTCCCATACGTGGCTGGTAACGTGGGCTGGAAGGTTATACGTAAGACGCACTCCGCAGGCAACCTAACCAGTGACAGGCTGTGGGCTGGAGGGAACAATTGTAAGATGCACTCCGCTGTTGTTCCTAACCAGTGACAGTACAAGCCAGGGTATGCAGTGGTTGTACCGATCAGTGAAATAACCTGCTAAATGTGTAGTATTGCCATTATTAATTATGGTTAAAGGACCGAACATGCTATGTTTACATATCGAGTCTGTTATTTGTATTCATCAACATTATGTTGACGTTTTATTTTCAAAAAATTTTCAGGTAATAACGAAATGTAAAAGAGAAACAAGATTAGAGATTGTTGGCCTATGATGCCTTGAATAAAATCTTGTGGTAGGACCATGGAGCTATTGGAGCTAAGCCTGCAAGTCTGGTACAAACCAGATATTATAAAATGATGTATAATATGTGTTTGTGAAAAGCTGGTTTATTATAATATGAAATAATGATATTCATACTTTGATATTTATATATATGAACTTTTGTGAAATCCTGAAAAGTTATTTTTGAAAAGTTATATTATAAAAAGTGACAATGAAGTTTTCATACTTATGTGTATGAACTTTTTATAAATCATGAAAAACAGTTTTCACATCCACGCATGTGAATTATTTATAAAATTATGAATGTATGAATCAATGCTTCCGCTGAAACATATTAAAATAAATAATAAACTCTGACCGAGACTGTATAATCTATGAAACCAATTCGAGTCGCAGCGCCCGGGCCACCGAGAGCCCGGGGTGTGACAGGTTGGTATCAGAGCTCGTGGTTTTAGCGAAATAGGTACTGTTGAATGTATCTAAGCTTTAACCGAATTAAGATAAGTGCCTATCAAAGGAATAGGTAGAATAGTATACTTGAAATACTAACAATGATTGAAATAACATGATGAATTTTGATGATAGCTTATAAGTTAAATTATGATGAATTATTTTAAGACCTTGTCAAATATCATATTTTGTAGACAATGTCTTAAAACCAAAATTCTGGCGGACCATCTGCAAACACTCGTGGGCGAAAGAGAACGCACACAGATGCTAATGAACCTATGATTCGACAAGCTGAACTTCAGGAAATAATAGCGAAAGAAATTAAAGACGCAATACCTACGATTATTGCGACTATGAAAAATAATGAAAATTCGAATCCAGAGAATACTGTGACAAAAGCAAAAGAGGTGTCTGGTTCGAACAATGAGAATATCGAAGCTTCTAGTGCAAAACGATTTAGAACTGAAGGATGTTCATACAAAACATTCCAATCTTGTAAACCTCCTGAGTTCGTAGGAACGGAAGGAGCTGTGGTAGCACTACGTTGGCTTGAAAAGATCGAGGCGGTGCTTGCAATCAGCAAATGTGCTGAAGAAGATATGGTTCTGTATGCTTCAAATTCCTTTAAAGAAGGTGCATTGGAGTGGTGGAACTCCATTATTCAAACCAAAGGCAGAACCAATGCATATGCTATGACTTGGGAAAGTTTTCGGGATCTCGTAACTCGAAAGTTTTGTCCAATGAATGAGAAGGAACAAATCGAGAGAAAATTTCTGACTCAGCGCATGGTCGGTGCTGGGCATCGTGAGTACACTTCCAAGTACATTGAGTATGCTCGATTGGTGCCACACCTTGTGACGCCGGAATCAAACCTTATCAGTCGTTATATCTGGGGACTGGTAAGCGAAATACGTGACATGTTTAAGGCTGCTATGCCTCAGACGATTGATTCAGTTGTTGAACTGGCAGGGTTGCTTACAGATGGAATGGTAAGAACCCAAGAGGAAAAGAAAAGCCAAGAGGCAATCCAAAAGGGTGATCAAAGTTCGAAAAGGCATGCAGGAAAATTTGTGAAGAAAGAAGGAGGCAGTGGTACGTTCCCACACTGTAAAACATGTGGCAAAAAGCATCTGGGAAAGTGTAATAGGGAAAAGTATTGTAGCCACTGTAAAATGATGGGTCATTCTTTGGAAGAATGCAGAAGGAAAGTGATGGTGACGTGTTTCAACTGCAACGAACCAGGACACTACCGAAATGAGTGTCCTAAATTGAATAAAGTAAGTGGGACTAGCGGGGCTGGTGGTTCAGGAGCAAAAGCTGATACAAATGCAAAGAGGACGACTCGAGCTTTTGTTCTTAATGCCAAGGAAGCTGCAGACATGCCGGATGTTATTACCGGTACGTTTCTTATCAATAATGTTTATGCGAAGGTTGTGTTTGATTCGGAAGCAAATCAAAGCTTTATTGATTATGAATTTTGAAAGCTTCTAAATGAACCACTAGTGAGACTAGATAAGCCTTGTCTGGTAGAAACCGCTAATGGTGATGTAGTCAAAGTAAATGAAGCATTAGTAAATGGTAAGATCACACTCTTTAAGCACAACATACCTATGAAATTCTTACCAATGAAGTTGGCCGGTTTTGATGTTGTAATCGGGATGGATTGGTTAGCTACAAACCAAGCTTATATCCTATGCGACGCCAAATCCATTGAAGTTCGTGTTCCAACGGGAGGAAAACTGATCATCAAAGGCGATAAGCCAACAAACCATGTTGGAATTATTTCTATGATCAAAGCTACTAAGTATTTAAACAAAGGTTGTTTAGCTTACCTAGTCTCAGTCACAACTGAAGATCAAGAAAAGAAGAAACTGAAAGACGTACCTGTTGTAGCTGATTTTCCCGACGTGTTTCCAGATGAATTGCCTGGTTTACCACCGGAAAGAGAAGTAGAATTCAATATCAATCTGGTACCAGGTACAACTCCAATTGCTAAATCTCCTTATAGATTGGCACCGACTAAGATGAAAGAGCTCAAGAAACAATTAGACGAGCTATTGGAAGAAGGTTTTATTCGTCCGAGCTCATCACCTTGGGGAGCTCCAATTCTTTTCGTCAAGAAGAAAGATGGGTCGATGCGGATGTGCATTGACTATAGGGAGTTAAATAAGGTGACTATCAAGAACAAGTATCCACTTCCACGAATTGACGATTTATTCAATCAACTTCAAGGAGCCTGTCATTTTTCTAAAATTGATCTTCGATCAGGATATCATCAGCTGAAAGTCCGAGAAGAAGATATTCCTAAAACTGCTTTCCGTACAAGGTATGGGCATTATGAGTTCACTGTTATGCCGTTTGGACTTACTAATGCTCCAGCTGCCTTTATGGACATGATGAAACGGATATGCAAACCTTATATGGACAAATTCATCATTGTATTCATTGATGATATTCTTATTTATTCAAAAACACCGGAGAATAATGCTAAACATCTTAGAACTCTACTTGAATTACTAAGAAATGAGAAATTGTATGCTAAATTCTCTAAATGTGATTTCTGGCTCACTGAAGTACAATTTCTATGGAATGTTATTAATGCTCAAGGTATTCAAGTGGATCCATCTAAGATAGAGGCTATTACCAAATGGGAGAACCCCAAGTCATCAACAGAGGTGCGTAGTTTCTTAGGCTTGGCGGGTTATTATCGTCGCTTTATTCAGAATTTCTCCTGAATAGCCGTTCCTCTCACCTCATTGACTCGAAAATCTGAAAAGTTTGAATGGGGTCCCAAGTAAATTGAGGACTTTCAAATTCTTAAAGATAAGTTAACTCATGCTCCAATCCTAGCATTACCTGAAGGTGTTGAAGACTTTGTTGTCTATTGTGATGCTTGTCATACAGGATTAGGATGCGTATTGATGCAACGAAACAAAGTTATTGCTTATGCATCACGCCAGTTGAAAACTCATGAGAAGAACTATGTGACTCATGATTTGGAGTTAGGCGCCATAATCTTTGCATTAAAATTATGGAGACACTATCTGTATGGAGTTCATTTCACAGTTTATACTGACCACAAGAGTTTAAAGTATATCTTAAGTCAGAAGGAACTGAATATGCGACAAAGAAGATGGATGGAAACGTTGAATG
The DNA here is from genome assembly GCA_009363875.1 of Mikania micrantha. Taxonomy (NCBI): domain Eukaryota; kingdom Viridiplantae; phylum Streptophyta; class Magnoliopsida; order Asterales; family Asteraceae; genus Mikania; species Mikania micrantha. The sequence continues at coordinate 81,329,122 of CM018692.1, read as the reverse complement.
ACTATGACTGTGAAATTATCTATCATGAAGGAAAGACAAATGTGGTTGCGGATGCCTTAAGTCGAAAGGAGATAGAGAAACCGAGAAGAGTACGTGCTTTACGGCTCGAACTACAAGTTGATTTGTTTAATCAAATTAAAGAAGCACAAAAACAAGCCCAATAAGATGAAAACAAGGAACAAGAAGGAATGAAAGGCATGACTGAACAACTGGTCAAGGGAAACGATGAAATTCTTCGTATGAACACAAGGATCTGGGTGCAAGTCACTGGCGGCTTAAGAGAAAGAGTATTGGAAGAAGCGCATAAATCTAAATACATGATGCACCCAGGAAGCGATAAAATGTACAAGAATCTAAAAGGGAATTATTGGTGGATTGCCATGAAGAAAGATATGGCCGCATATGTTGCAAAATGCTTGACTTGTTCTCAAGTTAAAGCTGAACACCAGAAACCTTCTGGTATGTTGCAACAGCTGGAATTACCTGTTTGGAAATGGGAAATGATAACCATGGACTTTATAACTAAACTTCCTCGAACCAGTCATGGAAATGATACTATTTGGGTTATCGTTGATAGGCTGACAAAGTCTGCTCATTTCCTAGCAATGAAAGAAACTTACTCTATGGATAGACTAGCGCAACTGTACGTTAATGAGATTGTATCTCTACACGGTGTGCCATTATCCATTGTGTCAGATAGGGATAGTCGTTTTACCTGTAAGCCCCGAAATTTCCACACGTAAACACGTGTTTAAAAGCAACATCAGATTTAGGTCCCAGAAAAATCCACATACATACATGTTTACCACTTAAGACTTTCAAAAACTTACAGTTTAAGGTTTTCAAAACATATGAAAACATTACATACACCCCAATACGTAATTTACACCAAAGTATATGTTTTACAAACGATAGTTCGATCCTTTCCTTCCAATCTCGAGCTCGCACCACCCATTTGTATCTATTTAAAACCTGAAAACACACCTAACAATCAAGTGTTAGTTCATAAGAACTAAGTGAGTTCACTCCATTGACCCCCCGAATAAACCCGGTCAATCACACGAAATTTCAGACAATTTTCAGTGTCCAGCGCACTGGTTGGGCGCACTACAGAACCTTTTGGGCGCACTGATATCTAATGGGCGCACTGGTCGCACTAACCTGTGTCTGCACACTTTTTCGCCCATTTTAACACCCGAAATCGTTTCCGACTTTTTCCTTAACCCCAAATGCATTCCATAACACCATATGGACATATTAATCAAGTACCAAACCTACTTTGGTGACTTAATCAAACATAAACATAAAACGATTTACTAACGAGTCATTCCACCCAAACCCGTTAAAACTACATTTTTCACCCAAACCCATTGGAACTTCCTTTCACTCCAAGGATTCCCAATTTACAACAATTACAATATATACAACATTTGAGATGTATATTCATAAACACTTTAAAACACAATTACCAAGGATTCTCAAGGTAAGCAATCACGCCACTTGTGATTTACTTAAACACCATAGATTCACCATGAGAAGATCACACCACTTGTGATTCCACCCAACTCCAAATTCACAGCACTTGTGAATTGTTTGACTATTTTCAGTCAAACTCCAAATATGAAGTTCACACCCCTTGTGAATCATTCTTGTTTCACCACACCACTTTTTAAACTAACTCCAATACAATAACTAAGCAAATATAACACCTATTGCATGTTATTGTCACACACCCAATATACAAACACCAATTCACCAATTTAATCACCAAACACCCAAATTCATACATACATCAATTATACACCAATTGATCACCATAACCCCTAAATGCACACACACACCAATTATACACCAATTGGTCACCAAACACCAATAAGTCATGCACTAAAACAAACACCTAACACCCAACATGCATATTCCACATAATTGCATGTTGTTGACCAACACCAAGTCAACATACATTTCAACACATATAATCAATTATACACCAAACCCCAAATTCTTATATCTACACACTAATATACTCCAATTTAATCACCATTTGACCAACAACTAAGTCAAACACTCCAATTGCCACTATATGTGGTATTATATACATATACTAACTTAACAACGCATATTCCTCATACATTGCCAAGTTGAACACCAATTCAATCATATATACACCCATATACACAATATGCACCAATTAAATCTCCAAACACCAAATCAAAACCAATTCATCAAATTCTAGCATAGCAATGCATTTTCTACATACATTGCTTTTATGCTACACACACCTAGTATTCACCAATTAGTCAACTTTAACACCCCATAACAACACTAATATGACTTATGGTTGCATATTTAGTGAGTAGGTGATTCACCTTAGCCCGTAGGATCTTCACCAAAGTCAACTTGGTCTTTTCCGGTCTTTGACTTAATCCTTGGCTTTCACCACCATCATCTTGTCTCGACAAGTGGTCCACCACCAAAATCTCCTCCCACTATCGTTTCCTATTATCATAACTAATAGGTTCAATACAAAATTTGACTCTAACTAGTCAAATTTCATCCAATTGACTATCATCACCAATTACACCTAGGTTATAGTCAAATTACCCCCTAATCACAAAATTTTCACCTATTGTGATCATTACAATCAATTAACCTCACCCATCCCTTTGAACACATTATTAGGTAAAAATCAAGTTGTTGACATTTCATCAAACAACTTGTGTGCAGGAATTTCACCTACACAAGTCAACTACATCCAACTCCAAATATCACCACAATTCACCATTGTTATTCGACTTTAAATGTTAGAAATCATCATGTTATCATCTAAGCCATTATCCAACACTCATTTTAAACCTTCTAGTTCATCTTCTTCATGAACCATAAGAACACCATTTTCATCTAACTTTGTCAAACTCCATAAAATGATCAAAAGGTTGTTCTTAGATGATCTACATGATGATTTACAACGTATAACACCATCTAAACCTCCAATTTCGGATTTGACCCATCCTACTCACACCCCCATAAGAGACCCACGAATTTCACCACCAAAAGTAACAAAATTACTTACCTAGATGTAGTATGAAGCAAGGAGAACTCAATTCCTTAGTTGCATTAACGATCAGACCAAGAATCAAGCTCCAATTTGGTCGATCTCCCTTGGCTCTTCTCTTCCTCTTGTCGCCAGACACACACAAACACACACATGAAATGTGTATTTTGACTAAGTCAAAGTTTTATTCCCCTTTCTTAATAACTTTGCTCATTTGACAATTTTAGTCCCTCAAACTTGATATTTAGTTAATTAATTCAACCAACCTAATTAAGTTAGTTACTAGTTAACTCTAACACCCCAAATTTTATTAAAACACCCACCAATTAAAATATAACAATAATTATTCAACAATTATATTATATTCTAAAATTTCCCGAAATGGGTCGTTACAAATTCTCCCCACCTTGCAAAGGTTTCGTCCCCGAAACCTCGTCACACCTCAATTAAAAAAAATAATAATAAAATAAAATTTTCCGCATTTCATCCTCGAATTCCCACGTTACTTCTGAACCCCACCGATTGTTTCATTGCACCATCACCTGATTAATCGTCTTATTTCACAATTGCTTTACTTGTCTATCTAAGATATCACCAGTTTCTCCCAGATCAATTTATCATTGATCTCCAATTTCTTTAATGGCATATAACCGATTCATCTGCCAAGCATTTTCGCAAATAAGACACATAGAATATATTGTAAATTCCACTCTATATCTCCAGTAGCTCTAAGTGATAAGCAACCATGCCAATCCGAGCTATAACTATAATGCTCAACAAAGTGTGAGCTTAATTTCCCTCGCTTACAAGAACAATTCGCACCCTTCCATGGAGAACTTCCAACAAACAAAGTCTCATACTTGGAATTTGATTGTTCTTCTACGCACCTACACATACAATTTCTGAAGGTCTAGCACCGCCTTCAAATGAATTCGGATTACATCAATCCATTCATCTATCATTTTAACCACTACTTACTTACATGTTCTTGTTATCCACCCTCTCTCCAACTCCTAAAGTATACTATCTTCTCCGTATATTATTTCTTACAGAATCATTCCACACCTGGAATAATAACCGTTCTTTAACAAGAACTCCTCCAAGGGTAGATAGTCATCACAACTACCCCCAATCACCAACTATGCACACCCATAACATATCCTCACAGGCCTAAATGGTTCTTTATCTTGGACCATCAGTGTGAAGATGATACGTCATGCTCGAAAACAGTTTCGTGTTCATTCTTAACATATTAGAATTCATGGGTACACAAGAAATGAACGCTTTTAGTCAACCTGCCCACGATGACCAAATAATACCAGATAACACCATTAAGCTTTGATAAGGTTCACACCACATGTGAATCCTCATCAACTCACCCTTCCTTGTTAATCATCTAAACACGCTAATAACACATTTTTCACCAAATCCTCACCTTAAGAAATCACACTACTTGTGATCACCAACATTAATCCACCCATCATAAGTTAACATCTTAACAGTCAAGTCTAGATATGGTTATTGGTTCATTTGCACCCAGACTCCTCTTACTTATAATTACCACAAACACCTCTGCTACTTAGATATTATACGCCCTTGTACATTATCTAATAGCACACAAATGTTATAGAGGTTCACACCACTTGTGAATTATCTACATCAATTTACACCACACAATAACCATAATTTATGTTTGAATCTAGTTTACAAACTACCAGATTCATTTCTCCCAACCATGAACTCCTAAATAATGTCCATAATCTTATGGATCATCCCCAAGCATTTTCATATCTTTTAAAAGATTAAAATCAACCACCTGTAATGTCAACACACGTATACATGTCATTTCTACCTCCTTAAATTCAAATATTACAACACATACACACATATATATAATCATAGATGTTCACACTACTTGTGAATCATTCATGAAATAATAGTTTCAACATGTAGGTTTGATTTCAAGATTTATCTCCAAATCTATCTATCAACCCATATCAATTTAACACACCAGACTACAAACACGTATTATTTACGACATATATCAAACAAACACACCAATTAATACAATCACATGTTCGTAGTCACCACTCCCCAGTTACGACACTCTTGCCAAAACCTTTGACATTGCATAACGACACTATGTGTGAACACCATTAACACCCAAAAAGAAAGCATTCTCTTTTAATCAATTTCAACCAAGGATAATCCACATATCCTAATACACATATCTTTCATTATTTACACCAAACAACATATGACTCGTATTTTCAACAAGTCATCACACATATGTGCCTCAATTCACGACCACCAAATCCGCACTACATACGGTTTTTAACACCACACCAAACACCAAACACGCCTTTATGGCTCAATATAACATACATATGTGTGGTACATACATTCTCCTATTGTCAATCAATATACTAATTTCACCTAGTATTAAATTGATTAACTACACCTTTTAACACCACATTCATATATAAATGTCTACACCACTTGTAGATTATCTAAATCAGAATTTAGTTATGCAAGGTTTATACAACAAACCATTGCCAACATATCAAACCACCCAAATTTTATAGTCTCACCAAAATTAGCTCCCACCTGCATGTGAATTACCCCTCATGCCACATGAATGTGGAATTATACGCCAAACCCAATGCCATTCCAAAATGGACTTACATGTCACGCCCGAATTCACATAATAATGCATATTCCACATGTGTAATAACAACTACCATGTTTTAACACCATTTACTCCATATCATTACTACCAAGACTCACACATCTATGATCTTACACGATAAATTCAATGTCACTCACCAGTGATCTTACATGATATTTCACACGAATGTGGATTTTGCCCCCAATGCCACACACCTGTGTACTTACATGAATTCGCACACGAATGTGGGTTCACCCAATGCCACACACCTGTGGACTTACATGTATTTCCACACGAATGTGGATTCACCCAATGCCACACACATGTGGTCTTATATGTATTTCTACACGAATGTGGATTCACCCAATGCCACACACCTGTGGTCTTATATGTAATTCCACACAATCTGTAAATTCACCCCAATGCCACACACCAGTGGACTTACATGTAATTCCACACATCTGTGGATTCACCCCAATTCTAGTGTCAATTATCAATTAAGATGCAATGACACTATTTCAAGTTATGCATACAACACATAACAATCAACAATTTCTACAACACATACAATTCTATACCATGATTTGAGTAGATTCTGTTAAAGTCATGATCATGCAACAAGAGTAACGTTATACTGGCCAGGTATAACAATACAATCATCCCATGTTCATTTCCATAACTTCATCATCCCACATCCTGATTAGAACTTTGGTTAACACCAAATCAACATAAACAACACAATTGTATCCACACAATTAGTCATTCATAATCAATACAGGTAACAGATACACTAACCTCAAACACCGGCTTCGAGATCGGATCGTGGATCGAACATTCCTCCACATATCAAGAGCACAAAAGCTTGAGTTCAAGTGCTCATGACACACTTGAATCCCTCAAACCATTGGCTCTGATACCAACTTGTAAGCCCTGAAATTTCCACACGTAAGCACGTGTTTAAAAGCAACATCAGATTTAGGTCCCAGAAAAATCCACATACATGTTTGGTTTACAAAACATGTTTACCACTTAAGACTTTCAAAAACTTACAGTTTAAGGTTTTCAAAACAGATGAAAACATTACATACACCCCAATACGTAATTTACACCAAAGTATATGTTTTACAAACGATAGTTCGATCCTTTCCTTCCGATCTCGAGCTCGCACCACCCATTTGTATCTATTTAAAACCTGAAAACACACCTAACAATCAAGTGTTAGTTCATAAGAACTAAGTGAGTTCACTCCATTGACCCCCCGAATAAACCCGGTCAATCACACGAAATTTCAGACAATTTTCAGTGTCCAGCGCACTGGTTGGGCGCACTACAGAACCTTTTGGGCGCACTGATATCTGATGGGCGCACTACTGGGCGCACTGGTCGCACTAACCTGTGTCTGCACACTTTTTCGCCCATTTTAACACCCGAAATCGTTTCCGACTTTTTCCTTAACCCCAAATGCATTCCATAACACCATATGGACATATTAATCAAGTACCAAACCTACTTTGGTGACTTAATCAAACATAAACATAAAACGATTTACTAACGAGTCATTCCACCCAAACCCGTTAAAACTACATTTTTCACCCAAACCCATTGGAACTTCCTTTCACTCCAAGGATTCCCAATTTACAACAATTACAATATATACAACATTTGAGATGTATATTCATAAACACTTTAAAACACAATCACCAAGGATTCTCAAGGTAAGCAATCACGCCACTTGTGATTTACTTAAACACCATAGATTCACCATGGGAAGATCACACCACTTGTGATTCCACCCAACTCCAAATTCACACCACTTGTGAATTGTTTGACTATTTTCAGTCAAACTCAAAATATGAAGTTCACACCCCTTGTGAATCATTCTTGTTTCACCACACCACTTTTTAAACTAACTCCATTACAATAACTAAGCAAATATAACACCTATTGCATGTTATTGTCACACACCCAATATACAAACACCAATTCACCAATTTAATCACCAAACACCCAAATTCATACATACATCAATTATACACCAATTGATCACCATAACCCCTAAATACACACACACACCAATTATACACCAATTGGTCACCAAACACCAATAAGTCATGCACTAAAACAAACACCTAACACCCAACATGCATATTCCACATATTTGCATGTTGTTGACCAACACCAAGTCAACATACATTTCAACACATATAATCAATTATACACCAAACCCCAAATTCTTATATCTACACACTAATATACTCCAATTTAATCCCCATTTGACCAACAACTAAGTCAAACACTCCAATTGCCACTATATGTGGTATTATATACATATACTAACTTAACAACGCATATTCCTCATACATTGCCAAGTTGAACACCAATTCAATCATATATACACCCATATACACAATATGCACCAATTAAATCTCCAAACACCAAATCAAAACCAATTCATCAAATTCTAGCATAGCAATGCATTTTCTACATACATTGCTTTTATGCTACACACACCTAGTATTCACCAATTAGTCAACTTTAACACCCCATAACAACACTAATATGACTTATGGTTGCATATTTAGTGAGTAGGTGATTCACCTTAGCCCGTAGGATCTTCACCAAAGTCAACTTGGTCTTTTCCGGTCTTTGACTTAATCCTTGGCTTTCACCACCATCATCTTGTCTCGACAAGTGGTCCACCACCAAAATCTCCTCCCACTATCGTTTCCTTTTATCATAACTAATAGGTTCAATACAAAATTTGACTATAACTAGTCAAATTTCATCCAATTGACTATCATCACCAATTACACCTAGGTTATAGTCAAATTACCCCCTAATCACAAAATTTTCACCTTTTGTGATCATTACAATCAATTAACCTCACCCATCCCTTTGAACACATTATTAGGTAAAAATCAAGTTGTTGACATTTCATCAAACAACTTGTGTGCAGGAATTTCACCTACACAAGTCAACTACATCCAACTCCAAATATCACCACAATTCACCATTGTTATTCGACTTTAAATGTTAGAAATCATCATGTTATCATCTAAGCCATTATACAACACTCATTTTAAACCTTCTAGTTCATCTTCTTCATGAACCATAAGAACACCATTTTCATCTAACTTTGTCAAACTCCATAAAATGATCAAAAGGTTGTTCTTAGATGATCTACATGATGATTTACAACGTATAACACCATCTAAACCTCCAATTTCGGATTTGACCCATCCTACTCACACCCCCATAAGAGACCCACGAATTTCACCACCAAAAGTAACAAAATTACTTACCTAGATGTAGTATGAAGCAAGGAGAACTCAATTCCTTAGTTGCATTAACGATCAGACCAAGAATCAAGCTCCAATTTGGTCGATCTCCCTTGGCTCTTCTCTTCCTCTTGTCGCCAGACACACACAAACACACACATGAAATGTGTATTTTGACTAAGTCAAAGTTTTATTCCCCTTTCTTAATAACTTTGCTCATTTGACAATTTTAGTCCCTCAAACTTGATATTTAGTTAATTAATTCAACCAACCTAATTAAGTTAGTTACTAGTTAACTCTAACACCCCAAATTTTATTAAAACACCCACCAATTAAAATATAACAATAATTATTCAACAATTATATTATATTCTAAAATTTCCCGAAATGGGTCGTTACAAATTCTCCCCACCTTGCAAAGGTTTCGTCCCCGAAACCTCGTCACACCTCAATTAAAAAAAATAATAATAAAATAAAATTTTCCGCATTTCATCCTCGAATTCCCACGTTACTTCTGAACCCCACCGATTGTTTCATTGCACCATCACCTGATTAATCGTCTTATTTCACAATTGCTTTACTTGTCTATCTAAGATAGTCACCAGTTTCTCCCAGATCAATTTATCATTGATCTCCAATTTCTTTAATGGCATATAACCGATTCATCTGCCAAGCATTTTCGCAAATAAGACACATAGAATATATTGTAAATTCCACTCTATATCTCCAGTAGCTCTAAGTGATAAGCAACCATGCCAATCCGAGCTATAACTATAATGCTCAACAAAGCGTGAGCTTAATTTCCCTCGCTTACAAGAACAATTCGCACCCTTCCATGGAGAACTTCCAACAAACGAAGTCTCATACTTGGAATTTGATTGTTCTTCTACGCACCTACACATACAATTTCTGAAGGTCTAGCACCGCCTTCAAATGAATTCGGATTACATCAATCCATTCATCTATCATTTTAACCACTACTTACTTACATGTTCTTGTTATCCACCCTCTCTCCAACTCCTAAAGTATACTATCTTCTCCGTATATTATTTCTTACAGAATCATTCCACACCTGGAATAATAACCGTTCTTTAACAAGAACTCCTCCAAGGGTAGATAGTCATCACAACTACCCCCAATCACCAACTATGCACACCCGTAACATATCCTCACAGGCCTAAATGGTTCTTTCTGTAGCAACTGTAAGAAAATTCCAACAAACTTAAACATTAAATCGTAACTAGACGATAAAGCCCAATAAGAAACTTAGGCCCAATTAGGCCTATTAAGGATTTTAAACAGAACTTAATGTGTGAACACCGACATTAACTAATTTAAACGTTCTGACTCTTAAACTGAGGCGAAAAACATTAATAAATACCTATCTACAAATATTGAGAATATTTAAAATACAAGAATATTATTCGGAGTGTGAAAATATTTAAACTAGTCAAAATTGTTGAATACGCGATATTAACGCCTTTCAACGTAATTAATTAAACAAATAACTTTTAACAGACAAAATAAACATTCTAACATTATTATAAGATATTTTCACGTAAGTTAGGAAGAGTCGGGTCGAGAATGATAAACGAAAACGAAATACGATCGCGAGACGGTTCGGATACGCGTTTAAAACCCTAGGATTAACCCTTGTTATAAAAAGGGTGAAAACCCTATTCTTTTCCCTTTATTCCAGCCGCACACAAACATCTGTGTCTTCTTCAGCCGTTCAAATTAAAACAATCGAGAGAGAAAGAGAGAGTGGCGGCCGGAGATGGCCACCCCACGGCGGCATCACGGCGGCGTCACGGTGGCAAGACAAGATGAGCACACCACCGGACTCCTCTCCCCGTGTTCTACAACTTCCCCTTCTGCAATCTCGTGAGTAAACGTCTCTAAGGTCGGGAAAACAAGCCAGAAAGATTCACGGTGACTAGGGTTTTCGCTAAAAATGCCAAGGACGAGGAGCTCGGATGGTGTTTTGGACCGAGACAGGTGCTAGATGATGGGAGGAGACCAAAAAACTCCACATGCAGCGGTGGTTTGAGCATCGGCAACAAGGAACCGAAGATGGCTGCGGCGGCTAGGGTTCCACCTTGACTCCAGCGGCGGTTGACGGTAGTGATTCGGAGCCTACAACATTTTCTCTATACTCTCGGCACAAAACGGTAAGCAGACACACAACAACCTTCGATCTACACATGCATACTGAATTTATGAAGGTTTTCGATTCTGAAATTGGTTTTGACATGTTATCGCGGCTGTGGTGGTTCCCCCAAGGATTACCGGCGTGACAGTGGGCGGTAATGGTACTGGGGTTCTCGACAAAGGGTTCGGCTAGGTAAACCGGTCGACTATTTCTCTACAACTAACAAACCAAGGGTAAGAACTTGCACTATGGGTTCCGATTCACACATGCATGCCACACCCTTGAGTGTTCTATTTGTTTTACATGTGTTTATTGATGTTCCTAGTGGAAGTTGTGCTCGTTGATGGTGGTAGAACGAGGTTCCAGTCATTCCAACCTTTTGGACCGAAGACAAAGGTTCTAGCCGGATGATGGTCTTGAGCAGATTGCTAGCGACGGTGGTAGGGCTGCTACAATGGTGGCTGCATGTGGTGATAGAGATTAGGGTTCAAGTGTGTTTCCAAGCTACGGTCAACAAAAGTCAGACCCGTTTAGAACGGGTCAAACCTGTAGAGCCTCGGTCAACAGCAACAACGAAGCGCTCGGTTCTATTCGTTACGTAAAAACGAGTTTAGAAACATGTTCGAATTATGAAACATACGTACGAATAATTTAACCGCTTTCGAATAAGCTAAACAAACGAGTGAGAAGGTAAAACCGTGTGCCATTAACTTTTAATATATGGTTCATATGCTTAAACAAATAATTGAAAGTGGTTGAGCTTTGGGCTAACTAACACAAAATATAGTTAGTAACAACTAACAATTGGTTTTTGATACAAATTCTATTGTAACCATAAGACGTGTGAGATTTATGTTACATCGGAAAGATAGTTATAAATAAAAATAACTATGAAACCCTAAATTTTAATATACATATTAAATTATGCAATTTGGTAATATCAATACCTAAATAATACGAATGAATAAGTAGTAATAAGCGTTTAAAAGAGTTATTGCAAAGTCTTGATATCTAATATGAAAACATATTAGAAGTTATATGTAACGTGTTACATCAAGTGTGCAAATAACTTAGAAACTAAAATTTAATAGAACTTTATAAATTGGGTACACAATGAATGTGTATGATACCTATATTATTTTCATGTAGATAATAAATCTTTATATGTACATACACATTAAATACACATCTAAGATTAATATTCAATGGGTAGTTAAAGTTTAATTGCATGTTTATAAATATGTTTGAATTCAACATATTAACAATTGATTTTATACATCTATAGGTAAACTAGAATAGAATTTAATAACATAAATGTGCATACCTACACTATATATATGTTAGTGTTAAATAATTTGGAATCTAACGAAGGTGTTTGATTTGATAATAATACGATTTTATACAAAGTAATCATATCATACTAATGTTCTATTTGATCACGAATTTGTTTGAACTCATATTAAGACGATGTAATTTTATAAGTATTACTATTATTTTTATCAACATTAACATTATCACTTTCTACTCTTTTAAGATTATTTAAGATTTTAATATAATTTAGTTAACATTATAAGAGTAATCATACTCGACACATTAAATATTTGTAAATTCAATGTTTACAAATATAAAATTTACTAAAAACATGATTATTCATTATAACATATAATACTATAATATTTCATATTTTTACTAATAATTAAAATTTGACAATAGTAGCGTTAATTGCAACTATTTTGTGATGTATGAAATACCTATTAATTATCTCTAATACTGTTATGTTAAGTGAATACATTATAATAATTATCTTATTGCTTTGTAATACCTTATGCATTACATAAATTTATATTATTAGTAAGACCCCATGACTAGTAATACACTTAAACGATTTTATATTGTTTGTATCTCAAACTCTCAAACAAGGTTACCCAACTTTAAAATATAAGACCATTAGTCTCAATAAAACTCAATTATCTTAAAAGACCATAAACACGCTAGTCACATAAGTAGCATACTAGTAGCTACACTAAACATCAAATAATACCAACATTTGCATATACATTTAGACGTGCAAATATAAGGTAAGACTTCATTAGGTATGGTAATATAAAGAAACTTTAAACTAGCAAACTCTAAACACATTAACCCAAAGAGCTCAACCACAGTAAACAACCATAATGTATGAAACTACAACTTATACATGTATAGATGATTACAATTAGGAACTTGCTTTGATGACACCTCTGGGAACATAGCAAATCATGCATAGTGGCACAATGACATATTTGTACAGGAACAAAAGGAAGCCATTAAAGCAACCAGGTGAGTTCATGTGATCCCTTTTCTTTTTTACTGTTTTGGGATACTGAAAGCATGCTCCATAAACTGTTTATAAAATTATATTTATGTGATAATGAACGTCCGTTTCAAATAAAAATTGCTTCCCCTAGACATTAAACATAATTTACAACCATTAACTCATAAGGAGAGCCGGTGAGTATATGGGTAGTACTACTTGGGGAATCCCCCACGCACAGTGGCCCGAAAGGGTGGCCTTATAAAAATAGGGTTGAAACCCCACTGAGGTTAATGTCAACCGTTGTGGCATATATTCTTTATGATACATAAATGACCGAGAGCAGGAACGGGTCTCGGAATTGGGAAGTATATTTGGTTTGACCATGTTGTGGGCTAACAGTGTATGAGGCAAACGCCCGAGCATGGGACATGGTTGGTTGTATTGTTTTTGAATTATCACATGCATTTATTATTGTGTCTGTAAACTAAAACTCATGAGCTCACCAACTTTATAGTTGACGTATTTTAGCATGTCTTTCAGGTAATTAGAAACAGGTGTGGCTCGGGTACTTGGTTGCTAGAACAAGAATACCGGATGTAAAACAGAAGAAATTGGTTTAAAGATTAATAAAGTGTGCTGATGCCTGGATGGACTCAATAACTCTAGAAAATCTCCCACTAGTTAAACCATATTTAGATTTGTTGTAAACAAATTAGATACTTAGACTAAACCTTTGGTTGAATTGTAATATAATTATTTTGTCTTCCGCTACTTTGTGTTTTGAATCAATCTTTAGTCAAGCCCTCTGGTTGGGTTGTGATAGGTTGGTATCAGAGCCAAAGGTTTTAGCGAATTAGGAACCTTAGGATAAGTTCCTAGACTTTAACCTGAGTAATCTAGGGGCCTAAACAAATAGAAACATGATACTAGTGAGACCATGAATTCCCAGGCATATGAAGCACACAAATGATTAAACTAGAACAATCATGTAAATCAAATTCAGGATTATGGGTGCACACATAATGGTGAATTTGAAGTTACATGCGAAGTTCTAAGACACTCATAAAATAAAATTTGAACATAATGTTTATGCATATTCGTATAAATACTTGTTATGTTGATAACTGTTGGAACAAACGTTTGTTGACATTGGGAGATGAATATAGGATTTAAGTCACAAGAGGTCAACAATTATTTTATGGTACGTTATCTTCTCTTCATTCATTATATCCTTGTGGAAACGACGTTCCCGTATGCTTATCTTCTTTCTACCTCAAATATTATGGGAATCATGACTTCTTTGTTATCAAGGTACTTATGATATCGACTTCCAATCCTTTTAAGGCGTCCAAGAATCTTTTGTTTTTATTCTACAAATTTCAAAAATTCTTTTGTACTTCTTTATCAAATTCATATTTATAACCACAGAAGTTTGATTATAACCATCAACTATGTGTACTCCTCAACTAACTACAAGGATACACGAGTGTTTGAACAATCCCGAAGACCTAGGAGAAATCATGTGACGACATCAAAGTTATGCGATACCCACTCCACCTTCAGATTCAGATTTTCATACGTATAAGCTTGAGAAACTCTTCATTTTGTCGTTTCTCATATCGGCATTAGGTTAGTCACCTTTAATAACCAACGACCATTTTTGGTCTGTGATTTACTATTTCTATTATCCTTAATAGTTCATCTTTGATCTCAAAACTTTCATCCACGATTCATTCTATTTGCGACTCTAATGAACACGCTTTTTACTTAACCATTCCAAATTCTTGGTAGCTAAAGTAGAAGTATTGGAATTGTATGTTGTTGAGAGGAAATTTCTTAGTTCATATAGCGGGAATGTAAACCTTCATTATGAAGTTTAGTTTATTCTACCACTTGAACTTTGTTCCAGAAATGTTATTTCATAAGCAATCCGAATCAACATCGAAACTTTTTCCCTACACAATCCAATCAATCGAACTCCTAATCCTGAAGCAAACAATGACGTCATAGATAAACAAGTTAGAAATCCCTAAAGGAGCTCTACCTACAAATATAGTAGATGGAACATGACGCTGCAAACCGAGAACATGAATTGAGAAGTTAGGTTGTCATGAGAGGAATGTGTTCTCATGGATCATAAGAGGGATCAAGATATTCTTTGACAACAAGGTATAAGGGAAGACGCGAGAGTCATTTTATGTACGGTTTATCAAAGACCATAGATGAGATTGGGCTAGGCATCCTGTTATTGCTTGAAGAAATTTCATAGTTTTGGCAAATGAGACCTCCATACGCATTAATACACGACGATCAGTACCAACTACTGAATTATGGCAAGGTGAAGGAAGGTAATTAACACCAAGAGGGAGAAGACGATTTTCAAACAATTAGAATCGATGATTATCGGAAAAAGAAGAAGTGAAGAATTAATGGTGAAGGATTTAATCTTAGATTAGAAGATTTCATAGTGCCAATAAATGTTTTGAGGAGCATTGAAGACCAATAGAAAGAAATAGTATTTGCATCACAGTATCAATGTGAATCTTATGAACATGTGTAGTACGACAGAGGAAATTATTTAGTTGATAAGTGTTTGCTAACATATTTACGGTCAAACACGTTTGGCAAGGACACTATCGTAATATATCGAAACGGTGGTGGGCTGGCGGCTGATCAGGCAGGTAACCTGACTCTACGTATGCCCTATATATAAACCATGTTCGGTATATTGGGATAATGTTAGTGCAAAACGTTTTGACAAGTAGTAGAACAGTTAAAAACATTTAAGCAAAATTTTAACAACTACAATAATTCTCATGCTATACAACTTATAAAATCCAACAAGCCGAAGTCACGAGTATTTACGAGAAAGACTCTAGTTGAGTACCGACCACTGCATAGTGGAGGAAGAGATTTTCTGAAATCGAAGAGTTTGGGACTTTTTGGAGGTTTTGATAATTGGGTGCACTTACATCGGAATACACTCATACAAACACCATCGAGATATAATAAATTGAATTAGCAAGAAGGACAAATAAACTAGATTGTCACCGGAGGAAAGTAGTTTCTTACCAGGATTAAGCAGTATGGAAGGACTGTAGTGAAGTGAAGTAGAAAGATCAAGCTCAAGGAAGATAGGATGTATTAAATTGCAAGAAGACAAGCTACAAGGAGGTAGCATAAAAGTTAAAAATCATTTGCGAAAAGTCAGCCTCAAAGAGCACGACTATGGAAATCTTTGTTAGATTTTGAGGGTAACCAGTGAGGATCACATTCGAGCCTAATGCCCCTTTTCATCAATTCGCGTACGTAGGGTATATAAAATATGTACACCAAGAGTATTCATGACAAAGAGACACATAGAAATTCTTATCACGACAAGAAATTAATAGGCCATAAATTATAGGATGAAGTAAAACGATTAGTCATGAAGATAAGCAATGAACTCGACGACCAATGCAATGACACAGTGAAGTTGTGGTCATATGCATAATGTGAAGGAAGAAATACAGAACATTCTATCGATTACGCAAAACGATAAAATAATTATTTGTCAGATCTACTGCAAAGCCAACAACAATCTATGCTACTACATCTCATAACTTTATGTATCAATTGCAAAGTGGCTAAATAATAGACAACGTGTCAATGGAAAAGATAGTATCATATATGAAAGTCATATCCATTTGTTTGTCACAAGTGGGTACAATTATGGAAGCGTTAATGAGGTTCAATAACTCAATTTCTAAAAGCAGCCAATTGAGGTTTTGGTTCAAGAAATCATCATTAGGGTAATGCGCATCGAATGGTTACCTAGAAGGACTTATTGAAAGAGATCAAATTGTAATCACTCTAGAACAAGGGTACCTTCGTCAGTTTCGTTTGTACTCGTCACATACATCGTGTAAATACTCTATACGTTTCTTTTACACCACCTCATACTAATGGCTCTTCTAAAACTCCCTATACATCAACATTCTATTTGTAACGTTTGGAAGAATTACTCCTCAACCCTTAGTATAAATGAAAATATTTCTTAAATCTTTGTATCTTCGATTCCCTATATTCCAAACCGGTTGATCAGAAAGTTGGACATATACAAAAGAGAAAATGCCTTCCTCCCGATTGATGATTTGTCCTTTGATTAATATTTTGAAAGGCTTCCGAGGAAGTGATAATTGTTGTAAACTCTTGAAATAATTCTGAGTAATATTCCGATGCAAACAGTGAGTTAAAATCATTTTTGTACTTAACTCAATCGATTCTAATTGAAATCTAACCCATTTATCCTTGTTACTTTGTTCCTTTGGAATTCTATAAAACCTTAATTTAGGAATCTTTCGTTAATCTATAAAAATTTTATCCATGAAGCAGATAGGCAACATCACGGTTAAACTCCCTAAGTCAAATATAACATCCCTAGTCTGAAGATTTCTCGGCACAAGTATTTCAATAAAACCCTTAGTTTCTTTTAGTATTACCATCGTAATCACCTTGGAGCCTATTCTCTACTAGCCTAGACTTATTGATCAATAGCTCCATTTGTATATAGCTAAGACATTAGTTTAGTTCGACACCAGATGTGATTTTGCCCTTCTCACAATTACATTGTTGAGAGGATTATAATTTTCTTTCTATCTTAACTGAACTACTTAAAATATACTGGTTACACTTTAGTCCTTAATAATCTATATGATAGACTTCGTTTACTTAAAATGGTTACTTTCACTCTATTGGTTTTAGAAACCAAAGATATGGTTATTATTTAATAACTTTGTAGGCTCATATAATAAATCATAAATCTAAAGTGTAATAGAAAGTAACCAAGAATACAAGATTGATTTACATTATGTACAATATTGTGCCAAATGTGATGTATAAATGAGATAATTATATTAATAATTGGGATGAGTCAATATATGAATAACATGTATGCTTGATTTCTATGTTTATGTTGATTGGAAACATTGTATTCGGATACATAATCAAGGAACTATGAACCTTGAAATCTATTGGTTACATTCTTAGTAAGATGAAACATTACGTTTGGAAACAAGATCAAAGTGATCGGGTTTTGGAAACTATTGATGCATTGGATGCGTAATGAAACTTGTGGGAAAAATAGAATGTAACTTAGTATCTTATAGAACATTTAAAACGAAAATAAATTTTATTTATGTGAACTTACATGTATGATAGCTTATGAACAATTTAACTACAATACATGCAGATTGATATTTCTTGTTAGGCTTTACTGCTTATAATTATTAGAATCTGTATTAACATCTTATGCCATAATAAGTAAATGTGTATGCTTGTTAAGTTTAATGGTAGTCCCTTAGGATGGACTAGAATATGGTGCTACTTAGAAATGATAAACCAAATTAAGCTTTAAAAACAGTTGCACAAGAAATATCTATAACATTCGAAAATGCTAAACCATAGTAACAGCTAATTTCGAGGACGAAATTCTTTTAAGTTGGGGAGACTGTAGCAACTGTAAGAAAATTCCAACAAACTTAAACATTAAATCGTAACTAGACGATAAAGCCCAATAAGAAACTTAGGCCCAATTAGGCCTATTAAGGATTTTAAACAGAACTTAATGTGTGAACACCGACATTAACTAATTTAAACGTTCTGACTCTTAAACTGAGGCGAAAAACATTAATAAATACCTATCTACAAATATTGAGAATATTTAAAATACAAGAATATTATTCGGAGTGTGAAAATATTTAAACTAGTCAAAATTGTTGAATACGCGATATTAACGCCTTTCAACGTAATTAATTAAACAAATAACTTTTAACAGACAAAATAAACATTCTAACATTATTATAAGATATTTTCACGTAAGTTAGGAAGATTCGGGTCGAGAATGATAAACGAAAACGAAATACGATCGCGAGACGGTTCGGATACGCGTTTAAAACCCTAGGATTAACCCTTGTTATAAAAAGGGTGAAAACCCTATTCTTTTCCCTTTATTCCAGCCGCACACAAACATGTGTGTCTTCTTCAGCCGTTCAAATTAAAACAATCGAGAGAGAAAGAGAGAGTGGCGGCCGGAGATGGCCACCCCACGGCGGCATCACGGCGGCGTCACGGTGGCAAGACAAGATGAGCACACCACCGGACTCCTCTCCCCGTGTTCTACAACTTCCCCTTCTGCAATCTCGTGAGTAAACGTCTCTAAGGTCGGGAAAACAAGCCAGAAAGATTCACGGTGACTAGGGTTTTCGCTAAAAATGCCAAGGACGAGGAGCTCGGATGGTGTTTTGGACCGGAGACAGGTGCTAGATGATGGGAGGAGACCAAAAAACTCCACATGCAGCGGTGGTTTGAGCATCGGCAACAAGGAACCGAAGATGGCTGCGGCGGCAAGGGTTCCACCTTGACTCCAGCGGCGGTTGACGGTGGTGATTCGGAGCCTACAACATTTTCTCTATACTCTCGGCACAAAACGGTAAGCAGACACACAACAACCTTCGATCTACACATGCATACTGAATTTATGAAGGTTTTCGATTCTGAAATTGGTTTTGACATGTTATCGCGGCTGTGGTGGTTCCCCCAAGGATTACCGGCGTGACAGTGGGCGGTAATGGTACTGGGGTTCTCGACAAAGGGTTCGGCTAGGTAAACCGGTCGACTATTTCTCTACAACTAACAAACCAAGGGTAAGAACTTGCACTATGGGTTCCGATTCACACATGCATGCCACACCCTTGAGTGTTCTATTTGTTTTACATGTGTTTATTGATGTTCCTAGTGGAAGTGGTGCTCGTTGATGGTGGTAGAACGAGGTTCCAGTCATTCCAACCTTTTGGACCGAAGACAAAGGTTCTAGCCGGATGATAGTCTTGAGCAGATTGCTAGCGACGGTGGTAGGGCTGCTACAATGGTGGCTGCATGTGGTGATAGAGATTAGGGTTCAAGTGTGTTTCCAAGCTGCGGTCAACAAAAGTCAGACCCGTTTAGAACGGGTCAAACCTGTAGAGCCTCGGTCAACAGCAACAACGAAGCGCTCGGTTGTATTCGTTACGTAAAAACGAGTTTTGTGACACCCGGCAATTTCAGGTAAATTGCAACTCTTATATTCTTTACATTTCACATTCATACTTGTTGCATTTCATTTAATTACGTTTAATTAAATGAGTTGAACACAAACATCTTCGAAACGATAATCATACATTGCACATTGGTTTTGGAAGCCAAGTGTGACAAACACAACACTAACACAAAACAATGATTCGGGGAATTATTTAATGGTGCATCACACGTTGATTAGGATTAATCAAGCGTGCAAACACTTCGTTAGATACGAACACAAACTATCTTAGATAATTCGAGGAATTATCGAAACACACACACACGAGTCTCACGAACGTTGGTGATCAAACTTATATGTTACTATATGATTATGTGCTAAAGGTGCATTAGATGCTTTGGATAAATGTTAGGAATCGATTACGAGCGAAATCGTATCAATGAAATCGAAAATCAAGGTAATGGACTCATCGCGGTACGCGATGGTCCGTTGGCGAGAAGCTTCGCGGCACGCGATGAAAACCGGGAGTCGAGACTCCCGAATCCTGTCGCGGTACGCGGTAGTAAATTTTAATCGGCCTCCGCGGTACGCGAAGGCCATGCAGATCAAAATTTCTTTATAATCAACCCCAACTCATTTCTATCCGGTTCCTTTGCAAATCACTCGAACACTCACGCCCACTTGCGACCAAAACCCACTGATATCTACTTCAAATCCCCCTGGTAACATCCTTGGAGCTCTTCTTTGCAACTTTGGAGTCATTTGGAGCCCTTGAAGCATAAGGAAGGTCTTGGAAGCCATCGAGAAGCTTGGAGCAACCATCAACCCACTGAAATCTCATCATCAGTAGCTATCCCCACCGAATCTTGCATCTAAGGTAGTTTTAAATGTTTACATAGTGTTAGATCGCACATGCAATGGGTGAAAACCCGCATGCAACTCCATGAGATTATTATGCACAAAATCGTTGGTGATTTGTTGAATAGATATTATAGATTACTGGTTTTAGTGTTTATTGGTGTTGGAATTGAGTTTTGATTATGTTAGGTTTGATTTGATGATGTTTTGGTGCACTTGCCATAAAAGGAAACTTTTATGTTGCAAGTCTTGGATTTGTGATAATCTAGACATGTTAGACATGTCTAGATGTTGTTAAATGTGTATTGAAGTGTTTAGAAACACATTGGGATATTTGAGTTTGTCAAAAACTTGGTTTTGTAGAAACTTGCTATAAATGGAAACTTTTAGAAATCAAAAGAGGGCTTTTGATGTTTTAAAGTGTTTTGATGAACTTTGATTATTGAAACATGTTTAGAAATGATTTCTAAGCATATTGGAAACCTTGATTTGTGAAAACGAGTTTTTAAACGGATACTTTCCAAATAAGGAAACTTTATTTCGGCAAAACGGCATAAATGGCGATTTATGCGCAAATGACATGTTTTAAGAGTTTAAACAAGTTTTATAAACATATTGGAAGTTATTAGTTTTATGAAATGGGATTTCATAACCACACTCTCCTAAATGGGAAACTTGCTAAAAATGGTAACTTATGTGACTAGAGTCATAGGATGCATATTAGTGACTTATGTGCGTCAAGGCACATAAACACAACAATCTTGTCACCAACGATTCGTCGAGTCAACACAAGTCAACACACACATACTCGGTTGAGCACACCGACACTTGGAGTTGTATGGATTACAACACACCACAAAACACATACTTACACCTATACGATCATAGGTGCTTACTAGCAGGACAGCTAGCTTTCGCAGACGCGAACACCGTGTAAACCGGAACTGCTCTATCAGGTGAGTTCACGGCCCCTTTTTACTTTTTCTACCTTTGGGGGAGAAAACATTGCATGATAAACTGTTTTTGGAAAACAACTCATTTCATTTATGTATGGACATGCTTTATCATTATATGTATATGTGTGGGCCCGTATCACAACTAAAAGTCCTCGCGATACTCTCCTCGGACCGTTAATAGCATAACGCCTAGCATGGTAATCTTGAATAGTACTATTTGGGCCTGACAAGCCCCACTACACCCGACTGGAGGTCGGAACAGTGCAATATTGACCAACACTTTGCCATTGTCTGTGATAACATGGCGGGAGGCACAATCTGTCAGCTTCGGTACCATCCACAATATAATATAACTGTATTGACTAGCTATCAATCGATACTGCATTGTAATGATACATTGATAACAACTCTTACTTTAAACATTTGATGTTTATTGCTTATGATAAACCTGTGCTCTCACCAACCTTTGTGTTGACCTTTTACTCGCATGTTTTCTCAGGTAACTAAGGCACGCGCACAAGGACTAGGATGCTAGGATGGGGTCCATGCATCTACTGTAGTGTCTTAGGCCACTTGATAGTATTTAACATTTGGTTGTGTTAATCATGTATTGTCAAACTACTTTAATCGCTTCCGCACTATTGTTAATTGTCATTTTGAAAACTGTTTTAATTCAACGCTTCCGCAAGATATGAATGTTAAACCATTTTGCCAACTTATACTTTACTTCCGCAACTCTGATATTAATAAACTGTTTTATCCAAATTATTGGATGTACGTGCATAACCAGACATATAGGTCTCGCATGTTGTGTGACCGGAGACTGCGATCCTGACAATCTGCCGCCGCTCGCGCCCCGGAAGGGACGGGATTTCTCGGGGTGCGACAGATTGGTATCAGAGACTCCGGTTATTGCGAATTAGGTTTGCGCTTAGTGAACTTAGTCTATAACCACTAGTCTCCACACAACACATAGTGCTTAGTATTGTAGTACTTGCACACACGTTACATCTTTTATGCATTACGTGACTACCCATGACGGGGAAGAGCCGATAGCTCTAACACGTTCTTTACAGTACCTACCGCACACACTACATTAGTCATTAGACAAACACTAACACGTATTCTCACTATGAAGATCATGGCTGGGAGACGTGGAGGACGCAGGAACGCGGGTGGACGCGGAAACATCAACCTGACCCAAGCTGAACTGAATGCACTCATCAACGAGCGAGTTGAGGAGGTACTTGCTGCACGGGAAGCTGCCCGTAACCAAAACCCACTGAACCAAGGTGATGAATCTATTCATACTCACCTTGCATCACAATCACTTGTTTCAAATTCAACACGTTTAACCGATACTTAACCCAACTCTACTCTTTGCATATCACAGGAGCAAATCCTAACCCACCTCTCTGCACGTTCAAGATGTTTCTGGACTGCAAACCTCACTCATTCAGCGGCACTGAGGGAGCCGTTGGACTATTACGCTGGATCGAGAAGGCGGAATCGGCCTTTGCCATGAGCAACTGCAGGAACGAGGACAGGGTCAAGTTCGCTGCAGGGACATTCGAGGGAGCTGCCCTCACTTGGTGGAATGCCAATGTCCAGAATCAAGGGCTCGATGCAGCCAACGCCCTACCTTGGGATGACTTTAAGAGGATGTTGAACCGCGAATACTGTCCTCGCGGCGAAGTGCAGAAACTGGAAACAGAATTCTGGAACCATAAGATGATTGGTTCCGAGGTCGAGGCTTACACAGCTCGATCGTATGAGCTGGCAAACTTGTGCCCGGAAATGGCAACCCCACCCTTCAAACATATAGAAAAATACATTGATGGAATGCCACCTCAAATTCAGGGCATGGTGCTCTCTGCTGACCCCATCACCATGCAACAAGCCATGCGACTAACCCACAAACTCACTGACTCGGCAGTTGCACAAGGACTCTTGCCACCCCGTGGTGCTGTGACCACGACCAATGACAAGGGCAAACGCAAATGGGATGACACCCAGAGTAAAGCTTCCACTCTTCAACCACCACCACAGCAACGTAAGTTTGGAGCAATCCAAGCTTACGCACCACCCATCCCAACCAACCAAGGCTCAGGATCCTACGCAGGCAAACATCCCAAGTGCAACAAATGCAATTTACACCATGTTTTGGGACAATGCGGTTCTATCCGATGCCAACGATGTGGCAAAGGGGGACACCTCGCCAAAGACTACAGGGGTGAGCTGCGTACAAAGACCCCACAGCCACAACAACAACAACAGGAAGCACCAAAGGGCTGCTTCGAATGTGGAAAACCAGGGCACTTCAAGAGAGACTGCCCACATCTGAAGGACAACAATAATGGGAACAACAACGGTCCGAAGGAACGAGCCTTCGTGATCGGGGCTAACGAGGCCAGAAAAGATCCCAACCTTGCAACTGGTACGCATCTCTTAAACGATAATTATGCATCTCTGTTGTTTGATACTGGAGCTGAGAAAAGCTTTATATCTAAGGAATTTAGCGAGATACTTGCCATTACCCCAACACCCTTAGATATTGAATACACAGTAGAGCTAGCTGATGGTAAATTAATTGTGACCAAGCACATTCTTAAAGAATGCACCTTAGAGCTAGCAGGCCATAAGTTTAAGATTGACCTCATGCCGGTTACACTAGGCAGTTTTGATGTCGTAGTGGGCATGGATTGGTTGTCTGAAAACCAGGCTGAAATCATTTGCCACGACAAGGTTGTGCGCATACCCCTCCCTGGCGGAGAAACTCTAGACATCAAAGGCGAAAGGAGTGACACTCCTCTGAACATCATCTCGTGCATGAAAGCTCACAAATGCTTACGAAAGGGATACACAGCCATATTGGCACTTATCACTGACAAGACGGAAGAGGAGAAGAAAATAGAGGACATCCCAGTCGTATGCGACTATCCCGACGTATTTCCTGAGGATCTACCAGGACTTCCACCACTTCGACAAGTGGAGTTCCGCATAGATCTTGTGCCGGGAGCAACACCTATTGCACGAGCACCTTATCGACTTGCACCTTCGGAGATGCAGGAACTGTCCAATCAACTGCAAGAGCTGCTGGACAAGGGTTTTATTAGACCAAGCTTCTCGCCTTGGGGAGCTCCGGTCTTATTCGTAAAGAAGAAGGATGGCACATTTCGTATGTGCATTGACTACCGTGAACTAAACAAAGTGACGATCAAGAATCGTTACCCCTTACCTCGCATTGACGATTTATTCAATCAACTGCAAGGATCGAGTTACTACTCTAAGATCGATCTGCGATCTGGGTACCATCAGTTGAGGATTCAGGAGGAAGATATACCCAAGACTGCTTTTCGCACTCGGTATGGCCATTATGAGTTCTTGGTTATGCCGTTTGGGCTGACAAACGCACCTGCAGTATTCATGGACCTCATGAATAGAGTGTGCAAACCATACCTTGACAAGTTTATCATTGTTTTCATTGATGATATACTTATTTACTCCAAAACTCAGGAAGAACACAAAGAGCATCTGCAATTGGCTCTTGAACTGCTACGGAAAGAGAAGTTGTACGCTAAACTCTCAAAGTGCGACTTCTGGATTCGAGAAGTCCAATTTTTGGGACATGTTGTTAATGAACAAGGGATTCATGTGGATAAATCTAAGATAGAGGCAATCAAAAACTGGGAAGCACCAAAGACCCCAACTGAGGTGCGACAATTCCTAGGATTGGCCGGCTATTATCGACGATTTATCGAAGGATTTTCAAAGATAGCCCAACCCCTTACAGCCTTAACCCATAAGGACAAGAAGTATCTCTGGACTGACAAACAAGAAGCTGCATTCCAACTTCTCAAGCAGAAGCTCTGTAGTGCACCTATCTTATCACTTCCTGATGGAACGGATGACTTCGTAGTATATTGTGATGCCTCGATACAAGGACTCGGCTGTGTGCTAATGCAGCGGGAGAAGGTAATCGCATATGCTTCTCGACAACTGAAAGTCCACGAGAAGAACTACACCACCCACGACTTAGAACTTGGAGCCGTGGTATTCGCACTCAAGATCTGGAGACACTACCTGTACGGTACAAGGTGTACGATATACACTGATCACAAGAGTCTCCAACACATATTCGAGCAGAAGGAACTGAACATGCGACAGCGTCGCTGGCTCGAACTCCTAAACGACTATGAATGTGCTATCAAGTACCACCCGGGGAAGGCCAATGTAGTGGCCGATGCCCTAAGTCGGAAGAATACACCGAAACCCAAGAGGGTAAGAGCTTTACAACTCACCATCCTTCCCAACCTTCCTGAGCAGATACGCGTTGCCCAAGTGGAGGCACTTAAGGCAGAAAATGTAGCGGCTGAATCACTAAGGGGAATGGAGCAACAACTTACGGAAAAAGCTGATGGCTTACAATATTTCAAGGAACGCGTTTGGGTTCCACGCCACGGAAACCTACGAGACCTTGTGATGGATGAGGCTCATAAATCCCGATATTCCATTCACCCTGGATCTGATAAGATGTATCATGATCTGAAGATACTTTACTGGTGGCCGCACATGAAAGCCGACATCGCTACTTACGTAGGCAAATGCTTGACTTGTGCCAAAGTCAAGATCGAGTACCAGAAACCATCTGGATTACTCACACAACCCGAGATCCCCATGTGGAAATGGGAACAAATCTCCATGGATTTCATCACCAAATTACCCCGTACCCCAAGTGGATGTGACACTATCTGGGTAGTTGTGGACCGACTGACTAAATCAGCACATTTCCTTGCGATCAAGGAAAATGACAAGATGGAAAAACTGGCCAGAATCTATGTCAAGGAAGTGGTCTCGCGACATGGAGTGCCGATCTCCATTATTTCGGATCGGGACGCCAGATTCACTTCTAACTTCTGGAAATCACTACAAAAGTCGCTTGGCACGCGGTTGGATATGAGTACAGCGTATCACCCACAAACTGATGGCCAAAGCGAACGCACGATACAAACTCTTGAAGATATGCTACGAGCGTGCGTAGTAGACTTCGGCAACAGCTGGGAGACTCACCTACCGTTGGTGGAGTTTTCCTACAACAACAGTTATCACACAAGCATCAAAGCAGCGCCTTTTGAGGCACTCTATGGCAGGAAATGCCGATCACCCATCTGTTGGGCGGAAGTGGGCGACAGCCAACTTACTGGCCCGGAACTTGTGCATGAAACAACCGAGAAAATCGTGCAGATAAGAAACCGCATGGCAGCAGCTCGAGATCGTCAAAAGAGCTATGCCGACAAACGCCGAAAGCCCTTGGAATTTCAGGTAGGAGACAAAGTCCTTCTGAAAGTTTCGCCATGGAAAGGCGTCATTCGTTTTGGTAAAGGAGGCAAACTGAACCCACGGT
This sequence comes from Mikania micrantha, assembly GCA_009363875.1. Classification (NCBI taxonomy): domain Eukaryota; kingdom Viridiplantae; phylum Streptophyta; class Magnoliopsida; order Asterales; family Asteraceae; genus Mikania; species Mikania micrantha. Next base: position 81,301,404 of record CM018692.1, on the reverse strand, counting down.
ATATTGGACCTTTCGAGATCCTGAAAAGGATTGGTCCAGTGGCATACCAACTCAACTTACCAGCCGAACTCGATGGAGTTCACAACGTATTTCATGTCTCAAACCTAAAGAAGTGTTTATCGGATGAAACACTTATTGTTCCACTGGATGAGATCCAGGTGGATGAACAACTACGGTTCGTGGAAGAACCGGTAGAGATCATGGACCGTGAGGTCAAACAACTCAAGCAGAGTAAGATTCCTATTGTTAAAGTTCGATGGAACTCGAAACGCGGACCTGAATTCACGTGGGAACGTGAAGATCAGATGAGGCGCAAATATCCCCATCTCTTCAAGCAGACAACGTCGAACGTCGACAACAACGAATAAATTTCGGGACGAAATTCCTTTCAACAAGGGGATGATGTGACAACCGGAAAAATTTTTGTTTCTCAAACACTCTTGCTTCTGAAACACTACCAACAACAACCAAATTTCGGGACGAAATTTCTTTCAACAAGGGGATGATGTGACACCCGGCAATTTCAGGTAAATTGCAACTCTTATATTCTTTACATTTCACATTCATACTTGTTGCATTTCATTTAATTACGTTTAATTAGATGAGTTGAACACAAACATCTTCGAAACGATAATCATACATTGCACATTGGTTTTGGAAGCCAAGTGTGACAAACACAACACTAACACAAAACAATGATTCGGGGAATTATTGAATGGTGCATCACACGTTGATTAGGATTAATCAAGCGTGCAAACACTTCGTTAGATACGAACACAAACTATCTTAGATAATTCGAGGAATTATCGAAACACACACACACGAGTCTCACGAACGTTGGTGATCAAACTTATATGTTACTATATGATTATGTGCTAAAGGTGCATTAGATGCTTTGGATAAATGTTAGGAATCGATTACGAGCGAAATCGTATCAATGAAATCGAAAATCAAGGTAATGGACTCATCGCGGTACGCGATGGTCCGTTGGCGAGAAGCTTCGCGGCACGCGATGAAAACCGGGAGTCGAGACTCCCGAATCCTGTCGCGGTACGCGGTAGTAAATTTTAATCGGCCTCCGCGGTACGCGAAGGCCATGCAGATCAAAATTTCTTTATAATCAACCCCAACTCATTTCTATCCGGTTCCTTTGCAAATCACTCGAACACTCACGCCCACTTGCGACCAAAACCCACTGATATCTACTTCAAATCCCCCTGGTAACATCCTTGGAGCTCTTCTTTGCAACTTTGGAGTCATTTGGAGCCCTTGAAGCATAAGGAAGGTCTTGGAAGCCATCGAGAAGCTTGGAGCAACCATCAACCCACTGAAATCTCATCATCAGTAGCTATCTCCACCGAATCTTGCATCTAAGGTAGTTTTAAATGTTTACATAGTGTTAGATCGCACATGCAATGGGTGAAAACCCGCATGCAACTCCATGAGATTATTATGCACAAAATCGTTGGTGATTTGTTGAATAGATATTATAGATTACTGGTTTTAGTGTTTATTGGTGTTGGAATTGAGTTTTGATTAAGTTAGGTTTGATTTGATGATGTTTTGGTGCACTTGCCATAAAAGGAAACTTTTATGTTGCAAGTCTTGGATTTGTGATAATCTAGACATGTTAGACATGTCTAGATGTTGTTAAATGTGTATTGAAGTGTTTAGAAACACATTGGGATATTTGAGTTTGTCAAAAACTTGGTTTTGTAGAAACTTGCTATAAATGGAAACTTTTAGAAATCAAAAGAGGGCTTTTGATGTTTTAAAGTGTTTTGATGAACTTTGATTATTGAAACATGTTTAGAAATGATTTCTAAGCATATTGGAAACCTTGATTTGTGAAAACGAGTTTTTAAACGGATACTTTCCAAATAAGGAAACTTTATTTGGGCAAAACGGCATAAATGGCGATTTATGCGCAAATGACATGTTTTAAGAGTTTAAACAAGTTTTATGAACATATTGGAAGTTATTAGTTTTATGAAATGGGATTTCATAACCACACTCTCCTAAATGGGAAACTTGCTAAAAATGGTAACTTATGTGACTAGAGTCATAGGATGCATATTAGTGTCTTATGTGCGTCAAGGCACATAAACACAACAATCGTGTCACCAACGATTCGTCGAGTCAACACAAGTCAACACACACATACTCGGTTGAGCACACCGACACTTGGAGTTGTATGGATTACAACACACCACAAAACACATACTTACACCTATACGATCATAGGTGCTTACTAGCAGGACAGCTAGCTTTCGCAGACGCGAACACCGTGTAAACCGGAACTGCTCTATCAGGTGAGTTCACGGCCCCTTTTTACTTTTTCTACCTTTGGGGGAGAAAACATTGCATGATAAACTGTTTTTGGAAAACAACTCATTTCATTTATGTATGGACATGCTTTATCATTATATGTATATGTGTGGGCCCCTATCACAACTAAAAGTCCTCGCGATACTCCTCGGACCGTTAATAGCATAACGCCTAGCATGGTAATCTTGAATAGTACTATTTGGGCCTGACAAGCCCCACTACACCCGACTGGAGGTCGGAACAGTGCAATATTGACCAACACTTTGCCATTGTCTGTGATAACATGGCGGGAGGCACAATCTGTCAGCTTCGGTACCATCCACAATATAATATAACTGTATTGACTAGCTATCAATCGATACTGCATTGTAATGATACATTGATAACAACTCTAACTTTAAACATTGGATGTTTATTGCTTATGATAAACCTGTGCTCTCACCAACCTTTGTGTTGACCTTTTACTCGCATGTTTTCTCAGGTAACTAAGGCACGCGCACAAGGACTAGGATGCTAGGATGGGGTCCATGCATCTACTGTAGTGTCTTAGGCCACTTGATAGTATTTAACATTTGGTTGTGTTAATTATGTATTCTCAAACTACTTTAATCGCTTCCGCACTATTGTTAATTGTCATTTTGAAAACTGTTTTAATTCAACGCTTCCGCAAGATATGAATGTTAAACCATTTTGCCAACTTATACTTTACTTCCGCAACTCTGATATTAATAAACTGTTTTATCCAAATTATTGGATGTACGTGCATAACCAGACATATAGGTCTCGCATGTTGTGTGACCGGAGACTGCGATCCTGACAATCTTCCGCCGCTCGCGCCCCGGAAGGGACGGGATTTCTCGGGGTGCGACAAGTTTAGAAACATGTTCGAATTATGAAACATACGTACGAATAATTTAACCGGTTTCGAATAAGCTAAACAATCGAGTGAGAAGGTAAAACCGCGTGCCATTAACTTTTAATATATGGTTCATATGCTTAAACAAATAATTGAAAGTGGTTGAGCTTTGGGCTAACTAACACAAAATATAGTTAGTAACAACTTACAATTGGTTTTTGATACAAATTCTGTTGTAACCATAAGACGTGTGAGATTTATGTTACATCGGAAAGATAGTTATAAATAAAAATAACTATGAAACCCTAAATTTTAATATACATATTAAATTATGCAATTTGGTAATATCAATACCTAAATAATACGAATGAATAAGTAGTAATAAGCGTTTAAAAGAGTTATTGCAAAGTCTTGATATCTAATATGAAAACATATTAGAAGTTATATGTAACGTGTTACATCAAGTATGCAAATAACTTAGAAACTAAAATTTAATAGAACTTTATAAATTGGGTACACAATGAATGTGTATGATACCTATATTATTTTCATGTAGATAATAAATCTTTATATGTACATACACATTAAATACACATCTAAGATTAATATTCAATGGGTAGTTAAAGTTTAATTACATGTTTATAAATATGTTTGAATTCAACATATTAACAATTGATTTTATACATCTATAGGTAAACTAGAATAGAATTTAATAAGATAAATGTGCATACCTACACTATATATATGTTAGTGTTAAATAATTTGGAATCTAACGAAGGTGTTTGATTTGATAATAATATGATTTTATACAAAGTAATCATATCATACTAATGTTCTATTTGATCACGAATTTGTTTGAACTCATATTAAGACGATGTAATTTTATAAGTATTACTATTATTTTTATCAACATTAACATTATCACTTTCTACTCTTTTAAGATTATTTAAGATTTTAATATAATTTAGTTAACATTATAAGAGTAATCATACTCGACACATTAAATATTTGTAAATTCAATGTTTACAAATATAAAATTTACTAAAAACATGATTATTCATTATAACATATAATACTATAATATTTCATATTTTTACTAATAATTAAAATTTGACAATAGTAGCGTTATTAATTTTGCTAAGTGAAATTAGTTTTATTATTATTAAGATTATTATTATTATGTTTGATAATCGATTCATCTAAGAATGTTTACTTACATTTAAACATAGAAAAGAAATTATGAATACTTTAAACACTTTCTTATTCAATATTTATAATAATTACAATAGTTAGTATATTCAATGTAAATATCTTAGATACTAATGTTAATTGCAACTATTTTGTGATGTATGAAATACCTATTAATTATCTCTAATACTGTTATGTTAAGTGAATACATTATAATAATTATCTTATTGCTTTGTAATACCTTATGCATTACATAAATTTATATTATTAGTAAGACCCCATGACTAGTAATACACTTAAACGATTTTATATTGTTTGTCTCTCAAACTCTCAAACAAGGTTACCCAACTTTAAAATATAAGACCATTAGTCTCAATAAAACTCAATTATCTTAAAAGACCATAAACACGCTAGTCACATAAGTAGCATACTAGTAGCTACACTAAACATCAAATAATACCAACATTTGCATATACATTTAGACGTGCAAATATAAGGTAAGACTTCATTAGGTAGGGTAATATAAAGAAACTTTAAACTAGCAAACTCTAAACACATTAACCCAAAGAGCTCAACCACAGTAAACAACCATAATGTATGAAACTACAACTTATACATGTATAGATGATTACAATTAGGAACTTGCTTTGATGACACCTCTCGGAACATAGCAAATCATGCATAGTGGCACAATGACATATTTGTACAGGAACAAAAGGAAGCCATTAAAGCAACCAGGTGAGTTCATGTGATCCCTTTTCTTTTTACTGTTTTGGGATACTGAAAGCATGCTCCATAAACTGTTTATAAAATTATATTTATGTGATAATGAACGTCCGTTTCAAATAAAAATTGCTTCCCCTAGACATTAAACATAATTTACAACCATTAACTCATAAGGAGAGCCGGTGAGTATATGGGTAGTACTACTTGGGGAATCCCCCACGCACAGTGGCCCGAAAGGGTGGCCTTATAAAAATAGGGTTAAAACCCCACTGAGGTTAATGTCAACCGTTGTGGCATATATTCTTTATGATACATAAATGACCAAGAGCAGGAACGGGTCTCGGAATTGGGAAGTATATTTGGTTTGACCATGTTGTGGGCTAACAGTGTATGAGGAAAACGCCCGAGCATGGGACAGGGTTGGTTGTATTGTTTTTGAATTATCACATGCATTTATTATTGTGTCTGTAAACTAAAACTCATGAGCTCACCAACTTTATAGTTGACGTATTTTAGCATGTCTTTCAGGTAATTAGAAACAGGTGTGGCTCGGGTACTTGGTTGCTAGAACAAGAATACCGGATGTAAAACAGAAGAAATTGGCTTAAAGATTAATAAAGTGTGCTGATGCCTGGATGGACTCAATAACTCTAGAAAATCTCCCACTAGTTAAACCATATTTAGATTTGTTGTAAACAAATTAGATACTTAGACTAAACCTTTGGTTGAATTGTAATATAAATATTTTGTCTTCCGCTACTTTGTGTTTTGAATCAATCTTTAGTCAAGCCCTCTGGTTGGGTTGTGACATCTTTATCTTTGACCATCAGTGTGAAGATGATACGTCATGCTCGAAAACAGTTTCGTGTTCATTCTTAACATATTAGAATTCATGGGTACACAAGAAATGAACGCTTTTAGTCAACCTGCCCACGATGACCAAATAATACCAGATAACACCATTAAGCTTTGATAAGGTTCACACCACATGTGAATCCTCATCAAATCACCCTTCCTTGTTAATCATCTAAACACGCTAATAACACATTTTTCACCAAATCCTCACCTTAAGAAATCACACTACTTGTGATCACCAACATTAATCCACCCATCATAAGTTAACATCTTAACAGTCAAGTCTAGATATGGTTATTGGTTCATTTGCACCCAGACTCCTCTTACTTATAATTACCACAAACACCTCTGCTACTTAGATATTATACGCCCTTGTACATTATCTAATAGCACACAAATGTTATAGAGGTTCACACCACTTGTGAATTATCTACATCAATTTACACCACACAATAACCATAATTTATGTTTGAATCTAGTTTACAAACTACCAGATTCATTTCTCCCAACCATGAACTCCTAAATAATGTCCATAATCTTATGGATCATCCCCAAGCATTTTCATATCTTTTAAAAGATTAAAATCAACCACCTGTAATGTCAACACACGTATACATGTCATTTCTACCTCCTTAAATTCAAATATTACAACACATACACACATATATATAATCATAGATGTTCACACTACTTGTGAATCATTCATGAAATAATAGTTTCAACATGTAGGTTTGATTTCAAGATTTATCTCCAAATCTATCTATCAACCCATATCAATTTAACACACCAGACTACAAACACGTATTATTTACGACATATATCAGACAAACACACCAATTAATACAATCACATGTTCGTAGTCACCACTCCCCAGTTACGACACTCTTGCCAAAACCTTTGACATTGCATAACGACACTATGTGTCAACACCATTAACACCCAAAAAGAAAGCATTCTCTTTTAATCAATTTCAACCAAGGATAATCCACATATCCTAATACACATATCTTTCATTATTTACACCAAACAACATATGACTCGTATTTTCAACAAGTCATCACACATATGTGCCTCAATTCACGACCACCAAATCCGCACTACATACGTTTTTTAACACCACACCAAACACCAAACACGCCTTTATGGCTCAATATAACATACATATGTGTGGTACATACATTCTCCTATTGTCAATCAATATACTAATTTCACCTAGTATTAAATTGATTAACTACACCTTTTAACACCACATTCATATATAAATGTCTACACCACTTGTAGATCATCTAAATCAGAATTTAGTTATGCAAGGTTTATACAACAAACCATTGCCAACATATCAAACCACCCAAATTTTATAGTCTCACCAAAATTAGCTCCCACCTGCATGTGAATTACCCCTCATGCCACATGAATGTGGAATTATACGCCAAACCCAATGCCATTCCAAAATGGACTTACATGTCACGCCCGAATTCACATAATAATGCATATTCCACATGTGTAATAACAACTACCATGTTTTAACACCATTTACTCCATATCATTACTACCAAGACTCACACATCTATGATCTTACACGATAAATTCAATGTCACTCACCAGTGATCTTACATGATATTCCACACGAATGTGGATTTTGCCCCCAATGCCACACACCTGTGTACTTACATGAATTCGCACACGAATGTGGGTTCACCCAATACCACACACCTGTGGACTTACATGTATTTCCACACGAATGTGGATTCACCCAATGCCACACACATGTGGTCTTATATGTATTTCTACACGAATGTGGATTCACCCAATGCCACACACCTGTGGTCTTATATGTAATTCCACACAATCTGTAAATTCACCCCAATGCCGCACACCAGTGGACTTACATGTAATTCCACACATCTGTGGATTCACCCCAATTCTAGTGTCAATTATCAATTAAGATGCAATGACACTATTTCAAGTTATGCATACAACACATAACAATCAACAATTTCTACAACACATACAATTCTATACCATGATTTGAGTAGATTCTGTTAAAGTCATGATCATGCAACAAGAGTAACGTTATACTGGCCAGGTATAACAATACAATCATCCCATGTTCATTTCCATAACTTCATCATCCCACATCCTGATTAGAACTTTGGTTAACACCAAATCAACATAAACAACACAATTGTATCCACACAATTAGTCATTCATAATCAATACAGGTAACAGATACACTAACCTCAAACACCGGCTTCGAGATCGGATCGTGGATCGAACATTCCTCCACATATCAAGAGCACAAAAGCTTGAGTTCAAGTGCTCATGACACACTTGAATCCCTCAAACCATTGGCTCTGATACCAACTTGTAAGCCCTGAAATTTCCACACGTAAGCACGTGTTTAAAAGCAACATCAGATTTAGGTCCCAGAAAAATCCACATACATGTTTGGTTTACAAAACATGTTTACCACTTAAGACTTTCAAAAACTTACAGTTTAAGGTTTTCAAAACATATGAAAACATTACATACACCCCAATATGTAATTTACACCAAAGTATATGTCTTACAAACGATAGTTCGATCCTTTCCTTCCGATCTCGAGCTCGCACCACCCATTTGTATCTATTTAAAACTTGAAAACACACCCAACAATCAAGTGTTAGTTCATAAGAACTAAGTGAGTTCACCCCATTGACCCCCCCGAATAAACCCGGTCAATCACACGAAATTTCAGACAATTTTCAGTGTCCAGCGCACTGGTTGGGCGCACTGTAGGCGCACTACAGAACCTTTTGGGCGCACTGCTGGGCGCACTGTGGGCGCACTGGGCGCCCAGACCTGTGTCTACACACTTTTTCGCCCATTTTAACACCCGAAATCGTTTCCGACTTTTTCCTTAACCCCAAATGCATTCCATAACACCATATGGACATATTAATCAAGTACCAAACCTACTTTGGTGACTTAATCAAACATAAACATAAAACGATTTACTAACGAGTCATTCCACCCAAACCCGTTAAAACTACATTTTTCACCCAAACCCATTGGAACTTCCTTTCACTACAAGGATTCCCAATTTACAACAATTACAATATATACAACATTTGAAATGTATATTCAGAAACACTTTAAAACACAATTAAAGTGTTAAACTCTACAACCATCAATATTTAAAATTATGATTCACACCACTTCCTTAAGAATTCCTTTTTCACCAAGGATTCTCAAGGTAAGCAATCACGCCAATTGTGATTTACTTAAACACCATAGATTCACCATGGGAAGATCACACCACTTGTGATTCCACCCAACTCCAAATTCACACCACTTGTGAATTGTTTGACTATTTTCATTCAAACTCCAAATAAGAAGTTCACACCCCTTGTGAATCATTCTTCTTTCACCACACCACTTTTTAAACTAACTCCATTACAATAACTAAGCAAATATAACACCTATTGCATGTTATTGTCACACACCCAATATACAAACACCAATTCACCAATTTAATCACCAAACACCCAAATTCATACATACATCAATTATACACCAATTGATCACCATAACCCCTAAATACACACACACACACCAATTGTACACCAATTGGTCACCAAACACCAATAAGTCATGCACTAAAACAAACACCTAACACCCAACATGCATATTCCACATAATTGCATGTTGTTGACCAACACCAATCAACATACATTTCAACGCATATAATCAATTATACACCAAACCCCAAATTCTTATATCTACACACTAATATACTCCAATTTAATCACCATTTGACCAACAACTAAGTCAAACACTCCAATTGCCACTATATGTAGTATTATATACATATACTAACTTAACAACGCATATTCCTCATACATTGCCAAGTTGAACACCAATTCAATCATATATACACCCATATACACAATATGCACCAATTAAATCTCCAAACACCAAATCAAAACCAATTCATCAAATTCTAGCATAGCAATGCATTTTCTACATACATTGCTTTTATGCTACACACACCTAGTATTCACCAATTAGTCAACTTTAACACCCCCATAACAACACTAATATGACTTATGGTTGCATATTTAGTGAGTAGGTGACTCACCTTAGCCCGTAGGATCTTCACCAAAGTCAACTTGGCCTTTTCCGGTCTTTGACTTAATCCTTGGCTTTCACCACCATCACCTTGTCTCGAAAAGTGGTCCACCACCAAAATCTCCTCCCACTATCGTTTCCTATTATCACAACTAATAGGTTCAATACAAAATTTGACTATAACTAGTCAAATTTCATCCAATTGACTATCATCACCAATTACACCTAGGTTATAGTCAAATTACCCCCAAATCACAAAATTTTCACCTTTTGTGATCATTACAATCAATTAACCTCACCCATCCCTTTGGACACATTATTAGGTAAAAATCAAGTTGTTGACATTTCACCAAACAACTTGTGTGCAGGAATTTCACCTACACAAGTCAACTACATCCAACTCCAAATATCACCACAATTCACCATTGTTATTCGACTTTAAATATTAGAAATCATCATGTTATCATCTAAGCCATTATCCAACACTCATTTTAAACCTTCAAGTTCATCTTCTTCATGAACCATAAGAACACCATTTTCATCTAACTTTGTCAAACTCCATAAAATGATCAAAAGGTTGTTCTTAGATGATCTACATGATGATTTACAACGTATAACACCATCTAAACCTCCAATTTCGGATTTGACCCATCCTACTCACACCCCCAGCCCACGAATTTCACCACCAAAAGTAACAAAATTACTTACCTAGATGTAGTATGAAGCAAGGAGAACTCAATTCCTTAGTTGCATTAACGATCAGACCAAGAATCAAGCTCCAATTTGGTCGATCTCCCTTGGCTCTTCTCTTCCTCTTGTCGCCAGACACACACATGAAATGTGTATTTGGACTAAGTCAAAGTTTTATTCCCCTTTCTTAATAACTTTGCTCATTTGACAATTTTAGTCCCTCAAACTTGATATTTAGTTAATTAATTCAACCAACCTAATTAAGTTAGTTACTAGTTAACTCTAACACCCCAAATTTTATTAAAACACCCACCAATTAAAATATAACGATAATTATTCAACAATTATATTACATTCTAAAATTTCCCGAAATGGGTCGTTACATTACCTCTCGATTTTGGCAAAGTTTTCAAAAAGCTCTCGGAACGCGTTTGAATTTCAGCACTGCTTATCATCCACAAACTGATGGGCAGAGTGAAAGAACAATCCAAACACTGGAAGACCTGTTTCGAGCTTGTGTGATAGACTTTGGAGGAAGCTGGGATGACCACTTACCTGTAATGGAATTTTCTTACAATAATAGTTATCACTCAAGCATTCAGACTGCACCGTTTGAAGCTCTATACGGTAGAAAATGTCGAACACCAGTATGTTGGTCTGAAATTGGTGAAAATCAGTTGTCTAGTCCAGAAATAGTTCAAGAAACCACTGATAAAGTCTTTCAAATAAGAGAAACACTGAAAGCGGCCAGAGATCGTCAAAAGAGCTGTGCAGACCGAAAAAGAAAGCCGTTAGAATTCAATGTTGGTGATAAAGTGTTACTCTAAGTTTCACCATGGAAAGGAGTAGTACGATTCAGTAAAAAGGGAAAGTTAAGTCCACGTTTTGTTGGTCCTTTTAAAATTTCTAAACGAATCGGACCGGTGGCTTATCAACTTGAATTACCGGATGAAATGGCCGTAGTAGACGATGTATTTCATGTCTCTAATCTTAGGAAATGTTTGGCCGATGAATCCTTGTTAATGCCTCTTGAAGATGTTGAAATAAACGAAAACTAAAATTTATAGAACAACCACTACAAATCGAAGACCGTCGAGAAAAGAGACTCAAGCGTAAGAAGTTAGTGTTAGTTAAAGTTAAGTGGAACTCCAGACGTGGTCCTGAATACACATGGGAACTGGAGTCAGAGATGAGAAAGAAATATCCACACCTATTTCAATAATCTCGAGGATGAGATTGAAACAAAGGTGGGGAGGATGTAACACATGCTATTTATTTTAATAAAATATATTGTTCAATATTATAATTTTAATTTTCTAGTTATTATATACACATATGTGACACTTACATACTAGTAAGTAACGAGTAAAATGATTATTAAAAATTTTTGACACACTTATTCGGTCAGTTAATGTTATAGGAGACCGCTCAAAATTAATAAAATATATTATAATTAAACTTTCTCCGTTTTTAACGAAACTTTAGTCGAAATGTAGAGAAAAATGAGCTGATCCCAGCGGTAATTTTAGAATTTTATAAAACAATATATTTTAAAAGTTATAAGAGAAAAACAAAACTTGAGCTAAATTAATTATAATAATAAAATAATAAAATATTAAAATTTAACATTTCAAATTCAATTTGAAATGAGTTGATAGCCACGTGGATGATTATACAGCAAAAATACTATGATGATTCATTAGACCAAACTGAAAACATGTAGAAAACCTATACCTATGATTTACTTGACCAGTACGTTCAATTCTTCTGTTTAAACTCACAAATTTCTTCACAATTAGAAATTACAAACATACATATACAAAATACACACACATTTGAGAAAAATATAAAAGATCTGGATGCTAGGAGGTGCTGATCAAAATACAAGTCAAGACTAAGGAGTGGGTTCGTTTAGGTATATTATCTAAATTCTTAGTTAATCTTATAAATTTAAGAATTTAATATAATATTAACGTATAGGGTTAGTGTTAAGATCCGACCCTATATATATATTAAAAACTTTAGTTTACTTAAAATAATAATAATAATAATAATAATAATAATAATAATAATAATAATCGTAATAATAATAATAATAATAATAATAATAATCATCGTCATAGTAGTAATAATAATAATAATAATAATAATAATAATAATAATAATAATAATCGTGGTAATAATAATAATAATATTAATAATAATATTAAGTAAATCTTCTTTGCAGAATAATTATAAGAATAGATTAAGCGGAAACGCTGCCCAAAATTTATATCGAGAAGTTTAAACGGTCACGTAGTCATCCAAAATTCAGGTGAATACATCTAACTTGTTCTTAAATTTATAAATGATTTTTTTTAGCATGGTATGTTTAACTTTGACGCATAAAGGGATACTATTAGACCAGCATTTAGGCCATTAGTATACGTAGGATTTGCAAATTGTATCCGCTATGGGTGAAATTCCCATACGTGGCTGGTAACGTGGGCTGGAAGGTTATACGTAAGACGCACTCCGCAGGCAACCTAACTAGTGACGGGCTGTGGGCTGGAGGGAACAATTGTAAGACGCACTAAGCGGTTGTTCCTAACCAGTGACAGTACAAGCCAGTCTATGCAATGGTTGTACCGATCAGTGAAATAACCTGCTAAATGTGTAGTATTGCCATTATTAATTATGGTTAAAGGACCGAACATGCTATGTTTACATATTGAGTCTGTGTAACATTTGTACATTTAGTCATGTAGTAGTGAACAGTGTTAGAACAGTGTGTATCCATGTTCAGTCAGTCAATGTGAATCATGTGTCATTATGTGCTTGTGTGTTAGAATCTTTATCGTTTAACAAGTATGTATTATTTATTTACAGTCGATTTCACTAGGCAAGAACAGTAACTGGTTATATCGAAACAGTGGTGGGCAGCGAGAGTGAGCCCTATATATATATTGCGTTCGGTGTAACAGGTTAGTGTTAGTGCGTAGTGTCAAGACGAATATTATGACAATTAATTCAACAAGAATCGTAATACGTAAGCGAGACTGAGTATCGTTATGGGTGACGATCCATAATGATACGAATGTTGAACTTATAATTATGATTAAACGACTTTAAATATTTTAATACGATCGAAAAACGTACGCGATTGCGGGTATACACGTAATTGTGAATGTTTAACGATCCGACAACGCACGAAGAGTAAAAATAATTATATTAATTATTTTATATTTTTACAATTTTGAAACTCATCATTTTAATGGGTATAACAAGTCTCTTATTTAAAACCGCGTAAAATACGCGTTACGTTCCGGAAACGCGAACCGAACGACCGAAACGGACCCGAATACCACCCGGACTATAAAAGCCCTAAAGAGGGTCATTTTCTCATTTAATTCCCCAACAACCACTTCTCTCTCTAGAAATCCCGTCTACCCTCTCTCTCTCTAGAAAACCGACCTTCAAACGCGCGTATCTTCTTCGTTTCTCAACGGATTTCGTCGTTCTTGGTGTCCACTCGAAGCTCTCAACATTTTCTATCAGAAAGTACAAGATTTTCGCAGATTTAACCAGCAAATCTCGAGGTAATGAGGCTTGAAAAATCTGGAAGTTAGGGTTTTTATATATGTTGTTCGATTCATGTGTAAAATCAGTGTAAAACCTTCGACCTACACCTCCTTTTCATCGCCAAGGACTGGGTCAAGCCTCTACACATCATGGGGATGGTTAGATCAAGGATCGGGGCTGATGCTGGGAAGAAAAACACAGGGTTCGCGGCTGGTTAAGGAGCCGAACCTTCTTCAGCTCTTAGCCGAACCCATTAGGGTTTTCTGGCCGAACCATCTACTCAAAGCCGAACCCCTGCGAACCTTTGGAGTCTTAGCGAACCTGCACGATCCTTTGTACTGATGCACGAACCATCAGGATGTCACCGAGCCTTCACCAGCCTCGCCAGCCGAACCATGCAAGACTCACGAACTTTGGTCACTATGCACGAACCTTAAAAGAGTCACGAACCCTGCATGGTTCGTGGCATGATCAGCCGAACCCTTCTGATGGTTATGGTCGACGAACCCTGACTCAATGGCGAACCTGCATGAGGTCATCTTGATCACGAACCCTTAACCTATGAAAAGCCTTCACGAACCTATATAGTTTCCTGCAAGCCGAACCTTGTTGGGTTCTTGACCGAACCTTAGTAGTTTGAGCATGATCAACGAACCTAGCCTCATGAACCTAAAAGGTTCGCTGCCAAGAGAGTTGGCCGAGACCCAACATGCGAGTTTCTTTACACATCTTGGCCCAATCGATTTGTTTAACTTGGCCCACATTAGTTTCATTCCTTCCGGCCCAAAACAATTATCATTGGCCCATGTTATTCCCTTTGTTACACATTATGGCTTCCGGTCCATTAAGAGTTTAAGTTGGCCCAATAGCATCTTCAATTGGCCCATAGTGATCTAAGTGGCCCATGGCATTTGTTAAGCCTTATGGTCACATGAGTTAAGGCCCAATTGTGTTGGGTTCGACTTATGATACTTATGAATTGATCATGAATTGGTTAAGTTATAATTTGACAAAAATCATGAACATCAATTCTCAATCTCAAGAACTTAAACAATTGGAACATTCTTTCATAAATCATAGTAATCAATGGTTATCAAATTCTCAAACAATTATCATTTTATGCATAAGAGTTATGCACAATGGAACATTTCATATTCGTTTCTTGGACCCATGATCAATCAAGTGATTCAAGTCATAACTTTTAAGTTTTCACAACAATCAAATCATGAGAACACAAGTCAATCAATGAATCAAAATTATACAATTATAAATCCTATATCTTATGTATGATTACAATGTTATAGGAAACAATTAGAAGTCCTGTTTGCTACTTGCTATCTGTTTTAGTTCAGAGTCTACTGCAGACAGGTGAGAACTTTAGCCCCTCTTTTACTGTTTTTATAACTGTTTTGGGGTGGAACACGTGATCAAAACAATCGTTTACAATCATATTTCATTACACAAGGTGTGTGTATGCTTATAAACCTTATGGGTTCATTGTAAGAATCCTAGGAATTCATCAACTGTTTTAAAGAACTTATAAATTACTAAACTCTTTTCACTAAAAAGGTTTTATAAAGGATTTTTAAACTGTTTTGTAACAGATTTACTCAAATGTATGTATGAAGGATAAACACTTTTAAATAACTGATTTTGTAAACTCTTTTGTTATAAACCTTGTTGTTACACAGGGTCACTATTTTATGGTATTCAAATCAAGTGGTTCAAAACATGGTATTCAAATCAAGTGGTTCACAACATGGTATTCAAATCAAGTGGTTCACAACATGGTATTCAAATCAAGTGGTTCAAAACATGGTATTCAAATCAAGTGGTTCACATCATGGCATTCAAATCAAGTGGTTCAATTCATGGTATTCAAAACAAAGGATTTAATTCGTGGAATTAAATCCAGGTTTTCAATTCATGTTATCAAATAAGGCATTAACACATCCGGTTAAAGTAAGATTCAGAAACATGGTGTCTATTGTTGTAAACAAACTTGTAAAAGCATCAAGTATCATTTTCATTAGTGTTAGTACTGGGTGATCACAACAAGGGAAAGCGGACACACACATTGGGGCAGGCCGATTGCTGCAGTTAGCTTTTAAATTTGTTTTATAAACTAACTGCAGATTTCGGTTACATATGGTTTTATCAAAACTGCTGACACATTATCTAACTCCAAACGTGGTTTGGGACTTGATATTATATGTTGACTCATGTGCAAACAGTGATTGGACTGTTTACACTCATTTTCTTACTTGATGTTAGTTTGGGTTGCAGCTCATCCGTGTGAATCTTATGTTGCTTTAACTTACCTATGCCTTATATCATATACTCATGTTTACAAATGCTTAAACCTATTGTTCTCACCAACTACGTCTGTAGTTGACAGTTACTTTTCACGTGTTTCAGGTAATCAGGTTTAAGACATTCTCAGAGACAACTAAGGAGACCTTACTAAGATAGAACAAGATGAAGAAACATGCTAGGATGGATTAGAAACACACTAAATCCTAAATGTTTAATTGTCTTGTTTGGAGTCTTATTTTGTAAACTATATTTTGGGTCTATAGTTGTCTTTCTTTTGGTAGATAGATTGTCTGTAACTAAACAACTGTCTAAACATTATGAAATGTAGTAATCCATTGTGGCTGTTCTTATTCAATACTTGTGCATGATTCAACTGTTCATACGTCACCGCGCCGTGGATTCCGCACGCGGCGCAGGGGTGTGACAGTCTGTTATTTGTATTCACCAACATTATGTTGACGTTTTATTTTCAAAAACTTTTCAGGTAATAACGAAATGTAAAAGAGAAACAAGATTAGAGATTCTTGGCCTACGATGCCTTGAATAAAATCTTGTGGTAGGACCATGGAGCTATTGGAGCTATGCCTCCAAGTCTTGTATAAACCAGATATTATAAAATGATGTATAATATGTGTTTGTGAAAAGTTGGTTTATTATAATATGAAATGATGATATTCATACTTTGATACTTATATGTATGAACTTTTGTGAAATCCTGAAAAGTTATTTATGAAAAGTTATATTATAAAAAGTGACAATGAAGTTTTCATACTTATGCGTATGAACTTTTTATAAATCATGAAAAACAGTTTTCACATCAACGCATGTGAATTATTTATAAAATTATGAATGTATGAAACAATGCTTCCGCTGAAACATATTAAAATAAATAATAAACTCTGACCAAGACTGTATAATCTATGAAACCAATTCGGGTCGCAGCGCCCGGCCACCGAGAGCCCGGGGTGTGACATGTTTTAAAAGAATTCGAATACAATAAGTATACGTATCAGTCGTTGTATCTAGGGTTTGGTCTTGGTGTGCGACTAAGTGTCCTAAGTTGATAAAGTGATTCTAAGATGTAATCTAATTAGTCCAACTTAGATACCCTTTTGTACCCATTATCCCATAATAAATCATTACAAATTCTAAAGAAACATGTTTTAAATTTAATTTATTTTAACTAAAATATTAATTTAAAAATCACTTATTTTAATTTAATCAAGTTTATAAATCATTTTATTTCATTAAAACATCATTATCTTAAATTAAAATGGTATTTAACATATGATGGCTTATGTTAAGCTCATTGGGCCCATTTTGGCCCAATATTATCCTTTGTATAAATCATGATTCTTAACCCATGTTTGGCATAACTAATCCTAGATAACTCGAGTGAATTATCTAAATTAGCTACTCGTTCTATAAGTTTTGTCAAGGGTTTGGTGTTAACAATTGTATTAGCACCCCGAATTTCAAGCTTTTAGTTTGATCCCGTGACATTTCCCAAATGTGTTGATTTCCAAAGTTATTGTGAACCCCTATTCTCATTAGTTGTAGGGTTTAAGGAAAACTTTCCTTAGAACCCCACCCATGGTTTACTCTTTTGTTAGCCTCCTTGTTTGATCTTTAGATATATTCCTATTTTTTTGTATGTTAGTCACTCTAATATCCCATGCACACACGTGAAAATCTCATTCTAAGCATGCACACACATAGCCATCTTTATTTATCATCCATGAGTTCATGTGTTTCAAATTTCCCATTCAAAAATCTAAGTTTGTAACCCCAAAACCCCTAGGTTCGCTGGATAGCTGTTGACCAAATGGTTCGGCCTCCCTAGGGTCGCTGATATCACCAGCGTTTAGATGCTACAAGGTTCGGCTAATAAAATAAAGGTGAAGGTTCGGCAATTGGGAGGTTCGATCATTGTAAGGTTAGTGGTTCTTAACTTTAATATTCGTAGGTTTGTTGCATATGAGGGTTCGTGGGTCTAAAGCTTCGGCTGGGTGATGGTTCGACTAACTAGCAAGAAGGTTCGGTAGTGCATGCATGCAGGTTTGTCCTATATGGGTTCGTGTCTACTAGGGTTTGCATGGCCAAGGTTCGGCCATGAAAGGTTCGTCTCCTTCAAGGGTTCGGCTACTTCGATGGCTTGTTGATCCAAGGTTCGGGGCTAATTAGATTCGGCAGACAAGGAGGGTTCGGCCAAAGGGTAAAGGGTTCGGCCACTCTTCCTTTCAGCTCCAGAAGGTTCGGCCGACTGCTGGGCTACGAACCTGCATCATCATCTCCATCACCGATTCTTAGACTGTTGCAGGTCTGTTCCTTAACACGTCCTAATCATTTACAAGAGTTTTCCTCAAGGTTTCTAGGGTTTTAGCCCGGTTAGAACAACAATAACTACAAAAGATTGTGATACACACTAAAACCGAAATTAAACTAGAGTATTACCACAAATCAGTGGATGAAAGCTTAAAGCTCTTGTACTTCCGTGTTCTACGTGATGAGATGATCGTTTTGATTCCAAGAACCCGCGAATCCGGTGAGAAACGAGTGAGGGATCGTAGAGAGAAGTTGGAAGATTTTAGAGAGAGAGGGAAACGAAAATTTGATGGAAAAATGGTAGGTGAAATGTGGTTGTGGGAATAAATGAACCCATTAAATGCTTTCGAATTACCCGATTAAGCTCGGTCTCGTTCGGTTTCGCGTAACACGCCAGTTCTTCGTAAATTTTCGTAATGAACGGTTTATAAATTAAGATTTATAAAATTATTTTAAGTGGTTATTCCTAGTAAATTAACTAAATATCTTTCGTTTATTTAAATTTTCAAAAATATTAAATTGACCATTTAAAATCGAATCGTACAGTCGTCGCGCGTATTCGTTCGAATCGTCACCCGTACGAACACGACGATGACTACACTTTTCAATATAGTTTTCTAATTATCGGATATCATTCAGAACGTTAAACTTTCAGATTTATTCGTACAGATCGTCACCTGTACGAATAATCTGTCGATTTAGCAGTCACGTAACGACATCCGTTTTGTTTTGTTCGATAAAGCCTCACATACGTTTATACATAATAAATCCTAACAAATAATCACATAAAGGTTATGTGTTACCATATAATTATCTGACTGATGAACACTGTTTTCTGAGTTTTTGTTTCTCTGAAATGATTTTGAATTCACAATTTGATAGCATGAAATGATAATGACATATGATATAAACACGACAGAAAATGAAACATGTATCGTTTGTACCTGATTACTGTTGATGTTACTATTGAGATCACTGTTCCGGTACTGGTTCCAGCACTGATGTTACAATCTACGAGTTGTTGTGGTCGTTTTGATACTAAGATGGCTCGATTTGGTTGAGAAATGAAGAAGCTAGAGTTGTGGCTTTTAGAGAGACAAAGTAGAGAGAGAGATGATTTTTGGGTGTTTGGAGCTGGTAGGTGATGATGATAATGCCATTAAATGCCATATTATTGGCTTCAAAATACCCGGGTATGTTCGGTCTCGTTCGGTTTCGCGTAGGAATGTCGGTTTTCTTTCGTTTTCGTAACGAAACATCTCGGTTTTAAATGTAAAGTTTCTAAATTTAATTTAGGTGGTAATTCCTAGTAAATTAACTAAAAATCTTCCGTTTATTTTAAATTCCTGAAAATATTTAATTTTAACTGTTTAGATCGAATCGTACAGTCGTCGCGCGTATTCGTTCGAATCGTCACCCGTACGAATACGACGATAAATACACATTTCAATTTGGTTTTCAAATTATTGGACATCATTAAGAACGTTAAACCTTCAGATATATTCATACAGATCGTCACCTATACGAATAATCTGTCAATTTATCATTCATGTAACGACATCCGTTGTTGTTTTGTTCTGTAAATCCTCACATACGTTTATACATAATAGAATCCTAACTAACAATCACATTATGGTTCCGTGTCGTCAGATAAATATCTGATTGTTGAACCATAGTTTTGAGTTACATTTCTGCAATGAATTTTAAACTGTTCTATGATAAGCATCAATGATAATGATATATGAATAACAACTGAAATTTGTACCTGATTTACTATGCATGTTACTGTGTAGATCACTGTTCTGGTTACGTTTCTGGCACTATTGTTACACTTCCTCATCCCTATCTCCATAGACCTTGATCGGAGTATCATGGAGTTTTTACATGTCCTCCTTTCCGTACTTTAGGAGGTCCATGGGATCCAAAATCATATCTGTGTCATGTATGTCCCCCTTTGTTCTCAGAATATTGGCTGCGTGAGTCTTCTCATAAAAATACCAGAAATCAAAGTTCACGAGTGAGTTGTCGGGGACTCTGGTGGAAACTGAGACTGCCTTCTCAGTAGCTGGTGGATGGTCCTTGTAGTATATCCATGGCTCTTTCTTTAGCGGATCTAGTATGCATGTAGAGACAAATCTTCTCCCTTTAGCAGTCTTCATGGTAGGGAAGTCTCTGTCGCACTGATCCTTGATAAACTTGGCGAACAGTTCGGCCGGAGTATCCTTGGATGGGTTGAAAAACATGGTGTTGTTGATGCTTCTGATATCAAACATCGGCATCAAACAAAAATCTTGAGGCCTTTTGAAGTATTCTAGCTTTCCGTTCATCCTCTTCACAAGATATAACTTCTTATCTTTGTCATACATCCAGCAGGTAACATTTGATTTCTCATTACGCACAACAAATAAGCTACGAGCATCGGATGTCCTAGTAACATCGTTTTGTTCAGCTAGTACTTCACCAATCCAAGTCTGCTGTACTTCCGGAGGAGTAGGAGTCCAATCACTTTGTTTGTCGAACCAACTGTCAATCATTTTGCCCAGTGATGTGACCTCCTGTCCTTGAGTGTTACGTACTTGTGAGTATACAAGTAGTCACATAGGGATTAGTGGAGATGTTGCCAAGTATAATGTTTTCTGGTTCTTCTTCTGCGGACGCTCCCGTAGAAGACTCGGCAATCTCTTTTCTTTCCTAATCACAAACAACATCAAATACTGAGTCCATTGTGACATCAGTATAATGGCCTCTCAGACCTGCACCCTTCAGTTCTCTCCAAATCCATCGAACATGAAGTTCTCAGGAAGATCCTCGAACAAATCATCGTAATTATCTAGAGGCTTCTATAAGGAAGATGGATTTCCTGTATCATCACCACCTTGATCATCCCTGGCGGGTTCATCCACCTTTTGGCCTGAATAGCTTGGTCCTTGACCCCTTCATCTCCGGCATCATCATCATCGTCGTCGTGTTTCTTATCGTCTTTCTTTTCATCATCTTTATCCTCATCATTGTTGTCACCATCATCTTTCTTTTCTTTTTCTTCCTACCATCATCATTTTCTTTGTCGGTCTTGTCTTATTCCTGGATCACAGACTTAGTTCCAGTCAGCTCGTCAATCACCTTCTTCAACTCTCTATTCTCCTTCTTCAGTTGGCCAATATCTTTGTTCTGCTTCTTGATGTGTTCATAGATCTTTACAAAGCCCTCTTGAATGTTTGTGATGAGTCTGTCTTTACTGGTTGAGTCTTGCTTGAGGAGGGATACTCTCTCCTGCAGCCGCTCTAAATCAACAGGCACCTTTTCAGGCATGTAAAGTGATGGTGTTTGCTGTGGTGCCTTGCCTTTGTCTTTGTTAGCTTTGGGAGGTTATGGTGGTGGTTGAGAAAAATGGATGGGAATTGGTGAATTTGGAGGTGAGATGTGAGTAGGTGGAGGAGATCATGGTTTGGTTTGGGTGGCTTTAGTGGTGGTGGATGTACGTGGTAGAATGGTGGTTTGAGTGGATGCGGCTGGTTTTGTGGGTGGTTTAGGTTTAGGGGCTAGCTTTGGCTTAGGTGGTGGTGTTGGTGGCTGTGTTTGGGGTGTCTGTGAGGATGAGAATGTGCCAGCCATCTTCTTCCTGAGTCTTGGGTCCTTCGCTCGCTTGGACATCATCTTTAAGCGCTTCTTCTTAGGAGATGACTCAGGAGTGGGAACATAGTTGGTATCTTGTATCTTTTTCCGTTCTGACCTTGAGAGTGATGGAATGACAGGCTCGGGCTCTCTGATCAATTCTTCTTCACCTGATGATGATGATGATGACTCAGATGATGAATCCTCTGTAGCTTTACTGGCTTCAGCACTTGTTCCTGCAGGAGGAAGATCGTGCTCATCTGCATCAAAGGTAGCTGCTCTTACGGGAGGAAGATCATGTTTGTCAGCGACGAAAGTTGTGACAGTGCCCAATTCCTCAGCTTCTTCATCCAGACCTGCTGATAATCTCCCAAACTTCTCCAGAGGGCAAGAACCAATACTGCTTCTTACCCTTTTTGTTCATGGTCATGTAGGAGAAGATATCTTCTTTCATCATCTTGATTCCCAGAGTCCCAACCGTTGGGATGAGATTTTGATGTCGTTTGTTGATGATGATCTGAATGAATCTGGGAAATGCCAAGAATCTTTCCTTCCATTTTCACTTGATGTTGGCGTGCATATCTCTGAAAATCATCCTTGAGTAATTAAACTCAAGTCCCATAGCAATAGTCACCAGAAGGGAACTGAGGGTCTGGTTTAGAACATCATATCCTCCCTTTCATCCCGAGAGGCACTTGGTGACAACATGAGCTAAGTATCTCTAGTATGGTTGAAGAAGCTTCTTCTCAGTGGGAGGGTAAACACCCTCATGTCGCATCAGGAATACGGTTCTCTGGATTAACTCATGATAGAGCTTGACGGGATCTGTAGCTTTGCCACCGAACTGAAGGCACTCCCTAATGATCTGCTTTGTAACGATCATGAGCTGTCCTTGAACCTTCCCAATCAGGCTTATGTTCCCATTGGCATCAGCTCTCTCCGTAATGGAGTTCCAGAATTCATAGATGAAAGAAGAGACGATATCTGGATGCTCCATGAGAGAGAATCAGTCTGTCCACGATACTCTTAAACATAACATGCTTCTGTGGAGGATCACCTAGATAAGCCGACATTTTGTGATCAGGTACAAAACGTAACTCAGCCATCTGAAACAAAAACAAACCAAGTTAGTTAAAATTAAAAAAGTCAAAATTTAAAATCAAAAGTCAAGGGTCAAGTCAAATTAAAAGTCCAAGTCCAAGTCAAAGGTCAAGTCAAATTAGAAGGTCAACTGGAGTTCACGAAAACAAGGAGTTCACGAAAAAGACCAAGTGCTCGAAATCCACTGAGTTCACGAAAATGAGGGAGTTCACGAAGGTAGATCTGTATTCGAAATATTGTTCTCGAAATCGTGTACACGAAGTCTGGTTCTCAAAGTAGTGTACACGAATTGTTGTTTTCGAAAAAGTTGTATTCGACATTTCAAATTTCGAGTATAGAAAAACCCTCATATTTCCTTCAATTTTGCTCCCTAAAAATATAAATTGTACTCGAAATGCTCGGAAATAGGAGGCGACCAACATATCAGAAGATCGGTTTCCAATTTTGAGTATTTCAAGATGATTTGATCGAGATTGCTTCTGTTAACAAGAACAAGTACTCGAAGATTGTTTTTGTTCGATATCTTTTTATTCTACGGTCGAAATTCTACCAAAATCTATATCTAGGTTCATCTAAGTGAGGTCTACAAGGTGGTTGGAGTGGATTTTTGAAATCAAGTGATGATATCGAAATCGCCAAGAGAGTGAAATCAGGAACTCTAAAACGATTATGGGACTCGAAAATTCTATGTTCGAAGTATTTATAGGGCTGTTTCGAGTACAGGATTTCGTGTACTCGAAATCGTGTACAAGTATTTTGAGTAACATATTTCGAATACTTATTATTTTATTTTTTCTAACTTAATAAAATAAAATAAACTCAGAAACTTTGGACGAGTTCAAAGTTGAGTCGGGTCAATTTTGTGGGATCAAATATGTATCAGAAATTTGACTACCTTGACATAATTTCTTTATAGAAACCCAACCTTAAATTACTTATACCCCACCAATATTTTCCACTCGTTTATCCATAATTCAAACCAAGACTTATGATTAAAAATTTTTAACAGTTCTTCTGAAAATCCTTTTGGGAAGTTTATGGGCAATCAGACAGTGAAACCAGATTATCATGCAACCTATCAATTTGGTGAAATCTTTTGTTTCAAAATTTTATTGTGTTTCAATGAACTTAAAATGCTTTGTCAGATTTAAGGTGGGAAGAGAAAAGAACAAATCCGTTAGATTAGAATCAAAAACAAGAAGGGGTTCTATCATCTTTGTGCTCATTGGCATCTTTTATTTTACTGATCTGCAGACACATTGGCCTTAACGTCACACATCCAGGTCTTTGCTTACGCAAAAACAGAGGATGCTTCAGTAAGTATTTCCCGCTCTTTGTTTGTTCAAAACATAGAAAATACACGAGTTTTCTCAAAATGATTTGAAGTTTATTGAAACACAATCTTATTTATATATTTAATATTTATTGAATGATCATGTCCAATCCTTTTATTTGGAAAACATGTTTTAACTTCTTAGTGATTTATAATTATCTAAAGTTTTTACTCTTTAGAAATTATGTTTAGGTAGTGAATTTCTGAGTGTCAGAAATCATTTCACTTATCAATTAAACCACTTCAGTTGACAGACCAAATAAAACCTTTTTGTATTTTTCTTAAATTTTGAAAAGGCAAAATATTTTTGTTGTTTTCATAAGTTCCAGTCCCTCTAAACTTGTAGATCATCTTAAACTGACTCAAAGACCAAAAATCTTTTTGTTGTTTTTGTAAATGGACACAAGAACCGAAAATCTTTTTGTTGTTTTTGTAAATATTCTCCCCCTAAATTTGTGATCTAAAAAAATAAAATAAAACAAAACACAAACTTTACAATATTTACAAAAATTGTTTTTAATCAAAACTTATTAGTTTGAGAGAGGCAACCAAATGGTGGAAGCGGGCTGTGTCAAACGGTTTTGTGAAAAGATCCGCCAGATTGTCATTCGTGTGGACCTTCACAAGATGGATCAACTTCCGTTCGAAACAGTCGTAGATAAAGTGTATCCGGATGTCAATATGTTAAGTTTGGGAGTGTGTACCGGATTCTTCACGATCTGTAGAGCGGCTTCATTATCACAATATATACGAGAGTCAAGAAAGTTCAAACCGTAATCGAGAAGCTGTTGCTGCATCCAGATAACCTGAGAACAACAACAAGAGGCAGTGACATGCTCAGCTTCTGCAGTGGAGGTTGACACGGTTGTCTGCTTCTTGCATTGCCACGAGATGAGGCGATCTGCTAAGTACTGACATCCACCTGTGGTTGACTTCTTGTCTAAGTTGCAACCATCAAAATCACTGTCAGAGTAAGAAATTAACTAAACTCAGAGTTCTTAGGATACACAAACTTAGACGAGGTTTCCAAACGAGGTTTCCCGACGAGGTAGCGAAAGATCCTCTTGACAGGAATCAGGTGAGAAGCCTTCAGATTTGCTTGATATCTGGCACACTGACATATAGAAAAAATAATTTCTGGTCGGCTAGCGATAAGGTACATCAGTGAACCAATCATCGAGCAGTAAAGGTGCTGATCAACATCTTCACCATCAGAATCCGAAGTCAAGACGAGATGTGCAGCCATAGGAGTGGGTGCGGGATTCGAGTCAAACATGTTGAACTTGGTGAGAATGTCGGTAACATACTTGCCCTGATGAATCAACACATCCTTAGGATCCTGCTTTACCAGGAGACCCAAGAAAAAAGTTCATTTATCCCATTGCACTCATATCAAACTTTTTCTTCATCACAGCTTCAAATTCTTTGCATAGCACAGAGCTCGTGGAGACGAAAATAATGTCATCCACATAGATTTGGACAAGAATCAAATCATCCTTATCTCTGCGAACGAACAGTGTCTGATCGATGGCTCCACGGGTATATCCAATTAGAAGCAGATAGTCTGTAAGTGTTGCATACCATGCTCGTGGTTCCCGATGAAGACCGTAAAGGGCTTTGTCTAGGTTGTAGACATGGTCGGGATACTGCTAATCCTCGAACCTCGGGGGCTGACACTCATAGGTCTCTTCCTTGACCTTTCCATTCTAGAAGGCTGTCTTCACATCCATCTGATAAACAACGAAGTTGATGTAGGAAGCATAGGCCAAGAAGATGAGGATAGCTTCAAGTCTTGCAACCGGTGCAAAGACTTCTTCATAGTCAATCCCCTCCTGTTTGTAGAAGCCCTGAACTACCAACCTAGCTATAATCCTGATGATCACACCCGAATCATCTCTCTTGTTTCTAAAGACCCATCTGATTCTGATTCGCAGTTTCCCCTTAGGCAACGAAACCAGATTCCACACCTGGAGCTTTTGAAACTGCATCAATTCTTCCTGCATCGCTTCAACCCAGCTTGACTCCTTAAGAGCCATTTTGACATTCATGGGTTCTACCTGCGAAATAAAACAGGAATATAAACAAGAAATAATTGGACCTGATTGACTTCATGTGATAGTTCCTTCAGGCAAGGCGTTCTAAGCTGGGATGGATATGCTCCTAGTAAGAGCTCCTTCTGAAAGAAGTCCAATGATATTCTCTACTGGGTGATTCTTGTTGATGCTTAAGTAGGCACTTCCTCCACAGCTAAAGTGTCTAATTTCTAAATTCGGTGCCATTGTCAGTGATGTTCACCTTAACCTTGAAATTCTTCTAATTCTCGATCAGGGTGATAAACTTCTTCAGAATCTCTGGTGTCTCATCCTTCTTGGCCAGAAAGAACACCCAAGTAAATATGGAATAATCATCTGTAATAACAAGACAGTATGACTTCTTCCCGATGCTCATGATATTAACTGGTCCAAAGAGATCCAAATGGAGAAGCTGCATAACTGATGATATTGAGTTGAACAATTTGGGCTTGTGGGGTCTCTTGTGTTGCTTCCCCTTGGCACATGCGATGCACTTCTCAATTGTGGAAAAGTCCTTAGAAAGTAGGCCAATAACATGATCTCACTTAGCAATTTGGTTGAGATTCTTCAAGTTGACATGACCCAGTCGGCGATGCCATAGCAAACAGTTAGTCTCCAATGCCTTAGGAAACAAACAAGTGTTTTCTGTGTATGAATAAGAATTCATGTGGATGATATAGGCATTGTTTATCCTCGGTGTTCTCATCAAGATGAATTTCTTCGGTACGACAAATTCGGGTTTCAAGATTAGACACTCTTTATTTGTGAAGTGTGTTGAAAAGCTCTTGTCACAGATCTGGGAAACACTCAACAAGCCGTGGTTGAGTTCTTTGACGTAGTACACATCTTCAAAACGTAGAGTTCCATAAGTAACCGTGACCTTCATGCTGATTTTCCCACCTTTGTCTCCAGCAAATGAGACGTATCCTCCATTAAATGGTGCGGATTCATGCACCTGAGAAAAATCCCCAGTCATATGCCGAGAACAACCACTATCCACGTACCAAACATTCTTCAGCTTATTTGGTCATCCCTCATTGCATTTGTCATCGACCTCAGCCATGAACGCATGGCTCAAAGTCATCTCAAGCTCTTGCACCTAGTCGCTTCAGTCATATGAGTCAGTTTCTTGCGTAACTAGTGCTTTAGATGTGCTAGCTCCATCTCCAACCTTCTCTGCAGTCTTCTTGTCTGCTTCCTTCACAACCTTTGGTAGCTTACAGTCCCGAGCAAAGTGACCTGATCTGTCACAGTTGTAGCACTTGAGCTTTAACTTGTCGAATCCCAGCTTCTTCCCTGGGTTATTCCCTAAACTGTTCCTGCCATTCTTCTTAATGAACTTCTAGGCCCAGAAAACTGCCATGGCCATCTGCCATGAACTATCTATCTCTTCTACATCAGCTGGGTTGATCTGCTCCAAGTTGTCTTGAGTAAGATTGGTCGCCAATTCTCCAGCAATGAATGCATTGTAACTGTTCATAAATCATTTGAACGAAAGCAGATTCTCCTGACTCTCAGAACTGATTTTGGGCACTGAACTGGCTTGCCCAGATGAGAGAAATGCAGTCTTGAAAGGAACAGACTGAGATGGTGAAGCTTGGTAATGCTGAGAACTGGAAGCTTGATAATTGATGGTAGACAAAAGAGCAGCATTCTTGGAACCAGGAGTAATGCCCATGGAACTGGCATGATTAACCGCCCTTTGCTTGTCATCCATGTCATCTGAGTTGATGATTGAGATCAACTCACTAAGATTAGTCTTGTACATGCCTTTTATCCTCTTGATTGTTGTGCAATTGGAGTTCCAGTTGTATGATAGTGAAATCAAGAGTTTCTTATTGACTTAAATCCATGAGCCACATTAGTGGACAGCGCCACAGTAATTGAGGCATACGCCTTGTCATCCTTCTCCTTCAATAGGATGTCGTTCTCAGTGTACAACTCTGGATCCTTGGGAATTAGCCCATTCAATTCACTCTGGTACATTGGCACATAAGGCCCTTCCTCTATTGATTTCTAAAACTTTGGAACTGTATACTTGATGCAAGACTGGAATATGAACTTCCAGTCTTGGAAGGTATTTCCTGATACAAGCCCTGGTGGCTTAGTTCCCCTGCCTATCTCATTATCCAAATTCAAAAAGTTGGATAAGTTGGTAAGATTCTTAGATGCCATGATGATCAGCGAATTTTCTAAGTCCTGGTCCTCTAAATTAACAAGTTCCCGAAGTCCCTGGTTTTCTTTAAATCCTTAAGTGTTCGAAATATCAAGCAATACACGAAGTCCAAGCTGTACTTGATAATCCAGGAATACTCGAAGCCTAGTACCTGAAGTGGAGTACTCGAACAATTGTTCACAAATTCCAAGGGATCGAATAGTGGTACACGAAATGTAGAACTCGAAGCAGTGATCTCTAAGACTATGTACCCGAAGACATGTATTCTAATGCTGGTTCTCGAAGCTTGTACTCGAAGGGCAGTACTCGAAGGGACTCAGTATCAATTTTGCTTAGGCTTTTGAACTCGAACTGTAGTACTCGAAGACCAGTACTCGAAGAGGTGTTCTTGAAACTTAGAACTCGAAAATACTTGAAAAATTCCACAGAAAATTTCTTCAAGATTCAGAGCCCAAAATTTTGACAGTAGCTAGATGATGAGGAGAAGATCAAGAAAGTATTAAACTTGCACGAAAAAGATGTTACCTTGGTATAGAAAAGAGCTCGAAGGCTCTGATACCACTTGTAGGTCCAGATCAGATCAAGATTTGAGCTTTATGGCTCCAGTCGACACCGAATGACTCAAAAGTTTGCAGAATCCTGATTAGAATCAACAGAAGAGATGTAAAAATGCAATATCTATATATTTCCTGAACTTTTCAAGAACAATGCCTCAATACGTCTAGAGAGCAATTGCTTAGGGAATCCAGCCCTAGAACAGCACAAAAAACGTCTATTTATACTACTCTAGAAGTACTCGAACCTCTATACACGAAAATGGTTCGCTTACTCGAAAATCAAAGTACACGAAAACTACAGTACTCAAAAATAAAATCAGGTCTTCATCTTGTCACGGGTTGACTTTGTCAGTCTTCGTCTCTGAAAGGGCTCTACATACTTAGACCTAAACGCAATATCAAACCACAATAACCACTTACAATACAAAACCATAATCAATGAAATCAGGTGTTGAAGTTAACTCCAAATACAACAAACGAGTGTGCACATTCCTAGTTCATTCCAGTATTCTACAACGGACGTGAGTTCATGTATGATGGCGGAAACGTTGGGATGCCACGAGGGATGTGTAGAATGTTCATAAGCTCGTGGGCATCTAAATATATCATCACATAACATTTAATCATTTAAAATGTTTACAAAAATCATGTTTAGCATGATACAATTTCAACAAATACACAAAATATATAGCTAAGTTAACTAGACCCTAATGTTCATTGATCCAGTTAATTTAGCTAAGTCCGAGATCCTAAGTGATGATGTCCAAAAGATGAAGAGCTACCCTGATCTACCTACTTCTCCTTGTTTCCGGAAACATGTAGAAAATCAAGTGTCAACTACATACGTAGTTGGTGAGTAATCATAAGTTTTAAACATTTCAAAATATTTATAAGATTTTTAAGAATAACATACTTGTAAGTTAATCATAATCTGTATACACACCAATAAACACACCAAGTTAACTAATCCAAATAATTAGAAATAATCATTCAAGCACATTCAATCAATTTGAACCACACACATCAAATCAACAACCAACAATCACCATAATAATCTCAATATAATGTACAGCGGAGGACCTCAGTCAACTCAATTAACGTTAGGTGGAATCATCGCGGAGGAACATATTCAACTCAACCAACGAAGTTCCTAATATGCATAAGCGACCATACTGTACACTGCGGAGGATCGCAATCAACTCAATCAACAGTGGAATCGCCGCGGAGGACCGAACTCAACTCAACAAACAACAATTCAATCATCACGGAGGACCGAAGTCAACTCAATCAACAATGACTCACAGGAGCTATGATAATCCATATCCATAATAACATCTCAATAATAGCATCCCAATGATAATCCTGTTCCACAATAATATCTCAATAATGGCATCCAATGATAATCCAGTTTCAGATATGTTATGTCAAAATCATAAAGGTTTTGGTATACATGTTACACCCCCAAGTTTTAAAGTAAATGATTTAAAAGGGGGTTATGAGAACTCACAGTGATGTCAATGTTTTGTAGAACGCGCACTTAGATAGGTGGAATCAAAGGTGACTCAACAACCTATGTTTCATATATTTTATATTCATGAATTCATATGCCTTCATAAGTAGGTATTGTTTTATGTGTTTAACCTTTGTATTAAAAACCTGTCATTACCCTTACAAGATTTTCTAAGTTTCCATGAAACGCTTATGTGTTGTAAGTTGTAACCATCATAAATCTAAGTTTTAAGACTTGTTAGTTTTAATTAGAAAATAATTATTTTAATTCAAACTAAAGTATGCTTACATACACGTACATATATATATATATATATATATATATATATGTATATATTTATATATGTTGTAAAAGGTGATAACCTTACATACACATATATCTATACGTACATGCATGCCTAAATCCATGCATGTATTATTCTTGTTGTCTTATTTAAATTAACCATCATAATTTAGATTTTTAAAAATTAATTAGACTCATGATAAGAAGGGTATTTCCATAAAAGTCTTAATTATTTAAACTCATAAGTGTATGTAGGTTTATATTATGAAAAGGTGGTAACTTGAAATACATATACATGCTTGCATGAATGCAATTACATTCTATAGACTTTAAGGACATCGTGCTATTTACAAATAGACCCGAATCGGCGGATGGATGAACTGTAACGTTGGTCTATTCTTTTCCCTGGTGCAGCTGGGCCATCCTGGACTTATTATTATGTGTTTGAGCTTCCTTTGATATCATCATACTCGGCTCCCCACAAGGCCACCGATACTAATAATCTCCATGACTAGTATTAGTGGAGTAGTATCGAGGATAACAAGTTCAACAACCATAGTATCGACAAGCCTCCCCATCGATTCTATAATGTTCGATGGTCACCCTTCGAAATTAACAGTCTCGGAGGTATACGTTCAATGGTCCCCTTTTTAATGTCGATACTAGTGATTTATCTTGGCCACCGATACTACCATGTTCGAAAATACTATCGACATTATCTAATATCGACAATGGAAGCTAGGTTCGACGTCCCTCCCTTCGATATTGTTAATATCGACGGGGGGTCTTCTTCTCCACCTTCATGGTCGACCAACTCAAGTTGTAGGTCCCTCCCATGGTTCCAACCCGTTTACACAAGCTCTGTTTAGGGTTTTAAGGTGCTAAATCGATTATAAAAGCAGTGTGGTCGGTCGGTGGTTGTTACAAACAAAACTCAAAAAGTATACTCACGAATCTACCTTGAAATATCAACCAAATGCTAGAAATCCTTGTGGGTTTATAATCTACTCGATTATATGAACGATTTGGGACAAGATTCAACCAAAATGGTTGAGAAATGAAGAAGATATGGTGGAGAGAAGTTCTAGAGAGTGAGCTGGATATGGCTTTCTTGAGAGAGAAATTGAGAGTGAAAAATGAGAGAAAAGAAGGTGTTCTTCCCTTTTATAGTCTGTAATGATCCCGCGTGATCGGTTACGGTTATTTTACGTTAAAACCTTTTTGGTAGCTTGGTCTTACAAAATTTATCTTTTAAATTACGAAACGTTTAATAGATTGATTTTGTTTAAAATTGTTTTAAGGTGTTTATTCCTAGTAAACATTTTCAAATCCTTTTTATTTAATTAAAGTATCATAAAATATTATTTTGGTTATCTCGTTGAAATGCATTACTCACGTATCCATTCGTAAAGATCGTCACCTTTACGAATACAACGTTTGTATCGTATTCCAACTTGATTTATGATTCATGGAATATCATTTCTGGATATGATTCCTAATAATTGTATTCATGTGAATCGTCACCCACACGAACACACTATTAGGATAATGTTTCTGAAATAATATTAAGGTTTTAAGTTAGATATGTGACCTCACCATCGCATAAATGTTTTCAGTATTGTTTTCATTATTTTAATCAATTATGTTTATCAATTATCAATTTCACAATCCTTAACCCCACTAAATCATATCACTGACACATCCATGATAGATCAAAATAAGTTTATGTATAGGGCACACGTAGGAGTCGGTCGCAACCTATCCAGCCGCTATCCCGCCACCATTTCGAGAAACCATGACCATGTGTCCTTGACTATATTTAGTGACCAACCATTATCCTTTACCAATTCCAAACAAACTAGCTCATGATACTCATTCAACTGCAATAAACACTGTGGTTCAGTCTAGTTATATTCGAAACTAAACTTCCCAATGGTTTACACTTATAAATCATATGTTCTCATCAATGCATACCAATATTAATACCATAAATCTAATCCAAAACATCAAACTATCATAACAGGTTCTATCAGTACAAAATATATATGTAATGAAGATACCTGAAATACAGTGATGTTACAGTCTCCCCTAGTTGAGGGAATTTCATCTCGAAATTCAACTTGGAGTAACTATAGTAAATAAGTGTGGATACTTAAGCTTCATCTGATTTTCTCTTTCCCAGGTGAACTCTGGCCCAAGCTTCGACTCCCATCGTACTTTGATAATTGGGATCCGGCTGCGCTTGAGTTCCTTAACATCACGGTCCATAATCTCGACTGGTTTTACAACAAAGTGCATAGTATCGTCGATGTGAATATCATCGAGTGGTACTTGAAGATCCTGATCAGCTAAGCATTTCTTCAAATTTGGCACAAGAAAGGTCGGGTGCACATTACTAAGTTTAGGAGGAAGTTCCAGCTTGTACGCAACCTTCCCGATTCTTTCAAGAATCTTAAAAGGGCCAACATAACGTGGATCAAGCTTACCCTTCTTCCCGAATCATACGACTCCCTTCCATGGTGATACCTTAAGTAATACCATATCATCCACTTGAAACTCTAAAGGCTTACGACATTTATCCACATAACTTTTCTGTCGACCGCGTGCAGCTACCAAATTGTCGCGGATTTGGTGAATCTTGTCAGTCGTCTCTTGAATGATCTCAGGACTAGTGATATGCGATTCACCGATCTCGGTTCAAAAAATAGCTGACCGACAATTTCTACCATAAAGAGCTTCGAATGGTGCTATACCAATGCTCGCGTGATAACTTTTGTTATACGAGAACTCGACTAATGGTAGATGGCTATCCTCGTTGCCACTGAAATCAATGACACAAGCTCTAGCATATCCTCAAGTTTCTGAATCGTTCACTACGTCTGTCTATCTGTTTGAGGATGATAAGCCGTTCTGAGACACAATCGTGTTCCAAAAGCTTCCTGAAGTGATTCCGAAAATCGTGCCATGAAACGAGCATCACAATCTGATATTATGCTTAAAGAATTCCATGTTGGCTAAAAATCTCATCTACGTAGATCCGAGCTAATTTCTTCACAGGTACGTCTTGCGAATCGGTAGGAAATGAGCCGACTTGGTTAACCGATCTATTATCACCCATATACTATCATCACCACTTGCGGTTCGTGGGAGTTTGGTAAAAATCCATGGATATATTATCCCACTTCCACATGGGTATTTCTAGTTGTACTAAAAAACCCGAAGGTTGCTTGTGTTCTGCTTTAACTTTTGTACAGTTTAGGCATTTGGCTACATACTCAACTATGTCCCTCTTCATTCCAGGCCACTAGTACAAGACTCTAAGGTCTAGGTACATCTTGTCATCACCAGGAAGAATTGAGTAACAAGACTTATGTGATTCATTCATAATCGTCATCCTAAGATCGTCTCTGTTCGGTATCCACAACCGTTTCAAATAATACATACATCATCCTTTGTGTCTAATTGTAATTTCAGCCCTACATGACATCTCATCAGGTAGGCTACCTTGAGCCAATGAGGTTTGTTGGCTACCAGAATATCATTGCGGAGATTAGTGTGCACTCGGACACTATGGATTTGAACATGACTCTTGAGACTAAGCGTGTCTGCTACTACATTCACTTTGCCAGGATGGTAGCGAATTTTCCAGTCATAATCATTCCACAGTTCAACCCATCTCTGTTGTCTCATGTTAAGTTCCTTCTGCTAAGAATATGTTGCAAAATCTTGTGATCTGTAAAGACTACACACTTAGTGCCATAAAGATAATGTTTCCATATCTTCAAGGCAAACATGACTGCACCAAGTTCCAAGTCGTGTGTGGTGTAGCTTTTCTGGTGGATTTTCAACTGTCTTGATGCATATGCCACAACCTTTCCCCGTTTCTTGAGAACACAACCGAGACCTTGGTTGGATGCATCACAGTAAACCACAAAATCATCATTTCCATTAGGCAGTATCAAGACAGGAGCATCACAAAGTTTCTGCTTCAATGTCTGAAATGTCTCTACTTGCTTTGGTCCCCATTCGTATGGCCTATCCTTTCGCGTCAAGAAATTGAGAGGAACAACAATCCTGGAAAAATTTGAAATAAACCGACGATAGTAGCCGGCAAGTCCAAGGAATGAACGAATCTCCGTTTGTGTCTTTGGTGCACTCCAGTTCTTCACAGCTTCAATCTTTGAAGGATCCACGAGAACACCATTTTCATTGATTATATGTCCCAAGAATTGAACTTCCTTAAGCCAAAATTCACACTTGGAGACTTTGGCATATAGTTTTTTAATTCTTAAAATCTCCAAAATCAAGTTAAGGTGTTGTTCGTGTTCTTCTTTTTTCTTAAAGTATGTCAATATATCATCTATAAACACAATTGCGAACTTATCCAAGTATGGCATGCAAACCCGGTTCATGAGGTCCATGAAAACCGTAGGTGCATTGCTAAGGCCGAAGGGCATTACCAAAAACTCATAATGACCATATCTTGTTATGAAAGCTGTCTTGGGAATATCATCTTCATGTACACGAAGCTGATGATACCCAGACTGAAGGTCAATCTTCGAAAACTATGGCGAGCCTTGAATTTGATCAAAGAGATCATCGTTGCGTGGCAACGGGTATCGATTCTTAATGGTCAGCTTACTCAATTCACAGTAATCGATGCATATCCGAAATGACCCGTCCTTCTTCTTGACAAATAGGACCAGTGCACCCCATGGTGAATGGCTTGGGTGAATGAATCCTTTATCAGACAGCTCTTGTAGTTGGCTCGCCAATTCTTGTAACTCCGAAGGCGCAAGTCTGTAAGGAGCTTTGGCAACTGCGTTCGCACCAGGCACTAAGTCAATTCGAAACTTTACTTGACGCTCTGGTGGAATCCCCGGCAAATCATCTGGAAATACTTCAAGAAAATCTCTTATCACTGGAACATCTTGTAAACTCTTGATCTGCTCCTTTTTCTCCACTATGTGTGCTAGAAACACTATGCATTTCTTCCTAAGGTACTTGAGGGCTTCGGTACGTTACATAAGCCTAAGACCTTTACTAGGGGTTTCCCCGAAAACTCTAAGAGTTTCACCCGAAGGTAAGGGAATACAAATATATTTCTCATGAAAAACTATTTCCGCTTTGTGGGTGGCTAACCAATCCATGCCTATGATAACATCAAAGCTACCAAGGTGCATAGGTATATGATCAATTGGGCAAACGTGATCATTTAAGTTCAGAGTACATGCAACAACAATAGTGTCAATATCAATAGTATTACCCTCAGCCACCTCTACGTTAAACGGTTTGTCTAGTTTAGTATGTGTTCTACCAAGCATACAATCAAATTCATATGAAACAAAACTCCTATTAGCACCAGAATCAAATAAGATAGATGCATAAGAGTTATTAATCAGAAACGTACCGTTAACGACATCCTGGTTGGCCTGAGCTGCTGGAGCATTTAGTTGAAAAGCTCTGCCTCTTGCCACCTTCTGATTATTCCCAGTCTATCTTGGGCACTGCTTTCTAAAATGACCAGCATCACCACACTCATAACAGGCTCTCTCCTGTGCAGGTGCATGACAAAATGGTACTTCTTGAAGTGGTTGTGCATGCGATGCAGGTAGTGCAAGCGGTGTAGGTTGCATTCGTTGTGCCTGTTGTGTGCTTCTACATACGTTGGTGAAATGACCATACTTACCGCGGGTGTTGCAAACATGACATGGTAAGTTAGGTGCATGATGATATCGGCATGCTTTCCATTGCTGATTCACTCCAACATAATTTATGGTGTTGGAGTTGCTAGATGATTGTTGAGTAGCCTGAGCAACCGGAGTAGTCTTAGCAAAACTTCTAGTCTTCCGCTTTCGATTGCTGTTTTTCGATGAACTTGCTAGTTCAGTCTTGAATTTAGTTGAAGTCTCCTTTGCAGCTTTCTTCATTTCAGTCTTCTTTGTTCCTTTCCAACTAAGCGTACCAGCCTTCACATGGTTATTTGTCAATGTGGCAGATAGGCGGATTGCAGCTTCCAGAGTGGTAGGGTTGCTACCAAAGATAGTGTCATGAATCTGTATAAGTAAACCGCCTATGTATTTCTCTATAGCTCTCTCCAATGGTGTCACCAGATGAGGTACTAGTGAGCTTAACTCATGGAAGCATGAGTTATAGATCAAGTTCTCACCGTTGTCTTGCTTGAGTTCCCAGAACTCGGCTTTCAGTTTTCTTATCTCACTTCGAGGACATAATTCTGTGGTCATCAGAGTTTTCTCTGGGCAGTCACTATTAATGAAGGTGTTCTCAACACTCTCAAACCACTGCAACAGACCAGTGGCTCCCTTAACACCTGTGAATTTCTTTGGGTTACAGGAGTTAAAATGCTTGAAAGTGGAAATTGGTAGGTTTGCACCACCTCTGTTTTGGTTGAGAGTTTGGTTGGCTTGGTTCCGTTGAGTCGCCAACCAAGTAATGAGATTTGCTAACTCTTGCATGCCAGTGTTGGCATTGTTTTTGTTAGCATCATCGTTGTTGTTGTTTGTATTATCTTCGTTGTGACGGTTTGACAACATGTTTCTGAGGATGTTTAGAAACATGTTGCTAGCGATTATAACGTAAGCCATGCAAACTAAGGTCAAATGAGTTCATTTTAATAGTTAGGATTACATATATGGAACTACACGTGTCTCCTATCTGGTTTCAAACATATAATAAGGAGTAGTTCCTAAGGTTATACTAAAGCATCCTACCTAGGTCATATCTAATATTAACTCAATAGTCCTAAATTTTCAAGCGTTTCCACTATATACTAACACTGACAACTTCCCGATGCAGTGAAACTAGTTTTTATATAGGGCATACGTAGACTTGACCGCAGTCGCATCGTCCGCCTTCCTACAATCGTTGCAATGCACCACGAGTATGCCCTTGTTAGAAATTAGGGTACATCATATATTTCTCAATTTTCTCACTTCACAACCTTAACCTATGAAGGATAATAATGAGTGAAGTGTATTAAGTTCTTTTGACATCTAGGTTCACCTAATGCCTAAGTTCACCTGACATATAGGTTCACCTATTTTCTAAGTTCACCTGACATTTAAGCTCCCCTAATGTCAAATTTTACTAATGGTCTATACCATCACTAAGTGTTCATATCATCAATATGGGTTCATATACTCACTAAGTGTAATATATCACTAAGTGTTCATATATTCCCTTCAATATATACCCAATAAGAGTATTCATAAATATGCATATCCGTGTTTACCAAATAAGTTCATCCAATCATTCCCAGTGACAAATTGCCAACAACAATTTGCACCAATCATTTCCAAAATATCCTAGTAATATCCTTAATTCCCGACACTGACAGACCCCCAATATACCACAAATGGTCTATGTATAGGGCATACATAGCAATCGGTCACAACCTATCCAGTAGCCATCCCACCACCTTTGTAGTATTCTACGAGTGTGTCCTTGTCTGGTGATCATGGATAGATCACTCAATCCTAAATATGCATTTCCCTTCTTCCTCAACACTGACATCCACTTAGTGTACTGTAATGGTATATGTATACGACATACGTACAAGTCAGTCGCAACTGCTTCAGCTGCTGGCCCACCACCTTTACAATACATCACGAGTATGTTCTTGTCAAGTAGTCAGGGCACAAACAATCTCATAAAACAACAAGTAACAAGTATCACCTAACACATAATAATTATCATGTCGCATATGTTATATAGTAGGATTACAGTTAACATGTAATAAACATATAAGCATGAAATCCAGAATATAATAACTAGTGTATGAAGTTATTCATACTATGGTTTCCTATGGTTATAGACTAGGTCATCCATTTCTAGTAACCTAATTCCCTATAATCCTGGCTCTTAGACCAATATGTAACACCCCGACCGATGGCGGAAACGTCAGGATGCCACGAGGGATGTGTAGATTGTTCATAAGCTCGTGGGCATCTAAATATATCGTCACATAACATTTAATCATTTAAAATGTTTACAAAAATAAAGTTTAGCATACAATTTCAACAAATACACAAAAGATATATCTAAGTTAACTAGACCCTAATCTTCATTGATCCAGTAAATTTAGCTACGTCCGAAATCCAAAGTGATGATGTCCAAAAGATGAAAAGCTAACCTATACCTACTTCTCCTCGTTTCCGGAAACATGTGGAACATCAAGTGTCAACTACATACGTAGTTGGTGAGTAATCATAAGTTTTATATATTTCAAAATATTTATAAGAGTTTTAAGAATAACATGTGCGAACCTGTAAGATAATCTTAATCTGTATGCACACCAATAAACAATCCA
The DNA here is from genome assembly GCA_009363875.1 of Mikania micrantha. Taxonomy (NCBI): domain Eukaryota; kingdom Viridiplantae; phylum Streptophyta; class Magnoliopsida; order Asterales; family Asteraceae; genus Mikania; species Mikania micrantha. Next base: position 81,261,477 of record CM018692.1, on the reverse strand, counting down.
AGTCAACTAATCCAAATAATTTACAAATAATCATTCAAGCACATTCAATCAATCTCAACCACTCACATCCAATAAACAACCCACAAATGTACGGTGGAGGACCTCAGTCAACTCAATCAACGGTAGGTGGAATCATCGCGGAGAACCGCAGTCAACTCAACCAGTGATGTTCCTAATATGCATAAGTGACCATACTATACACTGCAGAGGACCGCGGTCAACTCAATCAACAGTTGAATCACCACGGAGGACCGAAGTCAACTCAACCAACAACAATTCAATCATCGCGGAGGACCGAAGTCAACCTAATAAACAATGACTCATAGGAGCTATGATAATCCATATCCACAATAATATCTCAATAATAGCATCCCAATGATAATCTAGTTCCACAATAATATCTCAATAATGCCATCCAATGATAATCCACTTCCACACATGTTATGTCAAAATCATAAAGGTTTTGGTATACATGTTCCCCCCCCAAGTTTAAAAGTAAAGGATTTAAAAAGAGGTTATGCGAACTCACAGTGATGTCTTATGATTCAATGTTTTGTAGAACGCGCGCTCAGATAGGTGGAATCAATATTGAGTCAACGTGTGTTTCATATATTTTATATTCATGAATTCATATGCTTTCATAAGTAGGTAATTTTTTATGTGTTTAACCTTTATATTAAAAACCTGTCATTACGCTTATAAGATTTTCTAAGTTTCCATGAAAAGCTTATGTGATATAAGTTGTGACCATCATAAATCTAAGTTTTAAGACTTGTAAGTTATAAATAGCAAATGATGATTTTAATTCAAACTAATGTATTCTTATATACACGTACATATATATATGTGTGTGTGTGTGTGTGTTGAAAAAGGTGATAACCATACATATACATATATCTATACGTACATGCATGCCTAAATCCATGCATGTATTATTCTTGTTGTCTTATTTAAATTACCCATCATAATTTAGATTTTTAAAACTTAATTAGGCTCATGGTAATAATGGTATATAAACTCATAAGTGTATGTAGGTTTATATTATGAAAAGGTGGTAACTTGAAATACATATACATGCATGCATGAATGCAATTACATTCTTCAGGTTAGTTATTATTATGTGTTTGAGCTTCCTTTGATATCATCATACTCGGCTCCCCACAAGGCCACCGATACTAATAATCTCCATGACTAGTATCGGTGATAGTATCGGTGGAGTAGTATCGAGGATAACAAGTTCAACAACCATAGTATCGACAAGCCTCCCACATCGATTCTATCATGTTCGATGGTCACCCTTCGAAATTAACAGTCTCGGAGGTATACGTTCGATGGTCCCCTTTTGAATGTCGATACTAGTGATTTATCTTGGCCACCGATACTAGCATGTTCGAAAATACTATCGACATTATCTAATATCGACAATGGAAGCTAGGTTTGACGGCCCTCACTTCGATATTGTTAATATCGACGGGGGGTCTTCTTCTCCACCTTCATGGTCAACCAACTCAAGTTGCAGGTGCTTCCCATGGTTCCAAGTCGTTTACACAAACTCGGTTTAGGGTTTTAAGGTGCTAAATCGATTATAAAAGCGGTGTGGTCGGTCGGTGGTTGTTACAAACAAAACTCAAAAAGTATACTCACAAATCTACCTTGAAATCTCTACCAAATGCTTGAAGTCCTTGTGGGTTTATAATCTACTCGATTATACGAACGATTTGGGACAAGAATCAACCAAAATGGTTGAGCTATGAAGAAGATATGGTAGAGAGAAGTTCTAGAGAGAGAGTGAGCCAGAAATGGCTTTCTTGAGAGATAAATTGAGAGTGAAAAATGAGAGAAAAGAAGGTGTTATTCCCTTTTATAGCCTGTAATGATCCCGCGTGCTCGGTTACGGTTATTTTGCGTTAAAACATTATAGGTTGCTCGGTCTTACAAAATTTATCTTTTAAATTATGAAACGTTTAATAGAGTGATTTTGTTTAAAATTGTTTTAAGGTGTTTATTCCTAGTAAACATTTTCAAATCCTTTTTATTAATTAAAGTATCGTAAAATATTATTTTGGTTTGTAACTCCTCGACCGATGGCGGAAACGTCGGGATGCCACGAGGGATGTGTAGATTGTTCATAAGCTCGTGGGCATCTGAATAAATCATCACATATCAATCAAATCAACCAAAGTAATTAAAAAATCATGTTCATCATAGTTTAGTTACAGCAATTTACACAAAAGATTTAGCTAAATTAACTAAACTCTAGCCTTCAGAAATTCAGTTATTTTAGCTAAGTCCAAGACCCTAAGTGATGATGTCCAAAAGATGTACAACTATCCTGCTCTACCTACTTCTCCTCGTTCCCTGAAACATGTAGAAAAATCAAGTGTCAACTACGAAGTAGTTGGTGAGTAATCATAGGTTTTTATATTTCAAAATGTTTACAAATGTTTATAAAGTTTATAGTTTCCCAAGAAAATCCACATGTGCACCTGCGAGATAATCCAACACTGCCAACACACAAACACAAACACAACAATCACATAATTCTAATAATCACAAATAATCAAACACATATGTTCAACCAATCTCAACCAATCACAAATCAATCAATAACCAATATTCACCATAATTAACTCAAATGAGTTACCGCGGAGGACCTTAGTCAACTCAATCAACGGCGGAATCATCATGGAGGACCTCAGTCAACTCAACCAACGACATTCCTAAATAGTTTAAGTTTCAATACATGCACTACGGAGGACCGTAGTCAGCTCAACCAAAAGTGGAATCACCGAGGAGGACCGAAGTCAACTCATCAACGACAATTCAATCATTGCGGAGGACCGAAGTCAACTCAACCAACAATGACACACGGAATATGCAATCATCCATATCAATCCACAATCAATAATAATTCAATAACATGCATATCATATTGATAATCCAGGTGCCACCCATGTGGTATCAAAATAATATCTTAAATCTGGTATACATGTTCCACCTCCGAGTTTAAAAACAAAATGATTTAAAAAGGAGGTTATGAGAACTTACCTTAATTCCTTAGAATCAGTGTTCTTGTAATATGCGCGCTCGCGTATGTGAAATCATAGACACTTCAACAACCTGTATTTATCATGTATTTGTGTTCATAAGAATATGCGTTTCATTTCCATTAAATGTCCATAAGTTTTTACTTTTAAACATTAAGTGTTTTGTTAACTTAGTTTATTTAATCTAAGTTAAGTTGTAACACCTAAGACTTTATCAATGATCATCATACAAGTGTAATTTAAACTCATTAGTTTAATTATCCAATATATGATGATTTTTAAATAATACATAGGTGATAACCTTATTCACTTATGTTCACTTTTATATATATATATATACATGCATGCATGACCCCTTGAGTTAACCAACATTTAAAGTTGTTAAATTTTATTTAGGTTTAAGAAAATCAACTCAAGTTATCCTCATAATTTGTTTACATTAAGTATGATCTCATAATTCAAAAATCGTGTTATTAAGAAAAGGTGGTAGTTCTTTAAAACACTCATGCATGCATGTTCCTTCATTTACCCTTAACCCTAATTTGAAAACCCCGGTTCAGCAAACCACTTGGCTTCACAATGGTTCTAGGTTCGGTCGTGCCAATGTTTGCACCCCAAGGGTTCGTGAGGTGAGCATAGGTTCGCTGATTAGGGAGGGTTTTAATAGCCTAAGGTTCGGCCAAGATAATAGCTTCGGCTGGCACAAGGTTCGACCCTAGGTTCGGCCTCATAGAGTTTGACCTCTTAGGGTTCGGCTGTGCATGGTTCGCACCAATTCAAGATCCGGCTATCCATGGTTTGTATCACCCTCGCTTCGGCCATCCAAGAGTTCGTCCCTTCTATGGTTCGGCTGAAGGTAGGTTTGCCACCTTTAGGGTTTTCTTAAGTGAATGGTTTGGCCAACCCAACTATTTAAGGTTCGTGGCTTTCTGATCTAAGGTTCACTGACATTCTGGTTTGTGACACATGAAGGTTCGGCTGCTATGGGTTCGTGGCTCAGGTTCGCATATCAAAGATTCTAGATTCGCAGCCAGAAGGTTCGGCCGATCGGGTTTCAGCTCCTAGGTTCGGTCACCTGGACTCCCACGATCCACTGCCCATCATCATCATCATTGAACATCTGTTGCAGGTTTGTTTCTAGGGTTTCCAAGTGGTTCACAAGAGTTTATTTCACTGTTTCCGAGTGTTTAGATCGGTTAGAACAACAATAGATTATAGGGTCGTGGTTCACAACAAAACCCGAAAATAAAACTCAAGATTTACCTCGAAATGTCGACCAAACGTTTAATTTCTTCGTGGGTTCTTGTTCTCCTCGATTATACGGTCATTTAGACACCAAGATCTTGCAAAACTGTTGAGAAATAAAGGAGATATCGTAGAGATAAGGTAGAAAGAGAGTGACGGGATTTGTTGTTTAGAGAGAGAATGAGAATGTGAGAAATGAGGAAGAAGATGAAGTCTTCTTCCTTAATAGCCCGCATATTCCCCGCGCGCTCGGTCTCGTTTATATCGCGATAGGAATTATTAAATGCTCGGTTTTTCACGTAAAACGTATTTAAAACATAAGACATTTAAATAATTATGTTTCGTTTTCATAAAATGATTTTAATTAAGTTGTTTTGTAAAATGATTTCGTTTCCTTTCGTTAAATCATTTATTTTGTAAAACGATTTGTTCGTATCCGTCTTAGGTTGTAATTCATAATAAATGTTTTTAAATTCATTTTCTTATTTTAATATCGTTAGATATTATTTCGTTATCTCATCGAAACGCGTTACTCACGTACGCATTCGTAAAGATCGTCACCCTTTCGAATCCAACGCTCGTATCGTATTTCGATTCGATTTACGATTTATGGAATATCGTTTCAGGATATTATTCCTAATAATTATATTCGTTTGAAACTTCACACACGCGAATACATTATTAAGTTAATATTTCTGAAATAACATTCGGGTTTAAATGATATTCGTAACCTCACCATCACGTAATCAGTTCCAATAAAGGTTTCATTATTGTATTAGGTTGAATATTATAATTTCCCAATCCGAATCCCACTAAACCATATCACTGACACATCCATGATAGACCAAAATAAACTTTTGTATAGGGCATATGTAGGAGTAGGTCGCAACCTATCCAGCCACCGTCCCACCACCATTTCGATAAACCATGACCATGTGTCCTTGACTATGTTTAGTACCCAAACAATAACCATCTCATAACTCTTTTTCATTCCAAACCAAAACCCCAGATTCTCCTCACCAAAGCCTCAAGACGATATAATCATGATAAACCGAAGATGGTTTATGTATAGGGCATACGTAGAGGTCAGTCACAACTACCTCAGCCGCCATCCCACCACCTCTTCTATAGACCATGATTATATCCTTGCCTATCTTTGGTTATAGAATCCCATCCCACTACCATTCCAAGTCAACAAGCCATATCATGTTAATTCAACTGCAACAAACTCTCTGGTCCTGTTTAGTTGTGTTTCAAACTAAACTTCCGATGGTTTATGCTCATTGTGATAATATACGTTCTCAATAATGTATACAAATAATAATAACATCCAATAATCCATTGAAATTATCAATTATCAATTATCATATCTGGTCTTAACAGTTCAACCATTTATGTAATGTAATTGCCTGAAATACAGTGATGTTACAGTCTCCCCTAGTTGAGGGAATTTCGTCCCGAAATTCAACTTGGAGTGACCGTAGTGAATAAGTGTGGGTAATTAAGCTTCATCTGATCTTCCCGTTCCCAGGTGAATTCTGGACCACGCTTCGACTCATCGTACCTTGACAATTGGAATTCTACTGCGTTTAAGCTTTTTAACTTCACGGTCCATTATCTCAACTAGTTTTTCAACAAATTGCGTGGCATCATCGACGCAAATGTCATCGAGTTGTACCTAAAGATCTTGATCAGCTAAGCATTTCCTTAAATTGGATACGTGAAACGTCGGGTGTACATTACTAAGTTCAGGAGGAAGTTCCAACTTGTAGGCAACCTTCCCTAGCCGTTCAAGAATCTTAAAAGGGCCAACATAACGTGGAGCAAGCTTACCGTTCTTCCTGAATCGTACGACTCCCTTCCAAGGTGATACCTTGAGTAATACCAAATCATCAACTTCAAACTCAAAAGATTTCCGTCGCTTATCCGCGTAACTCTTCAGTCAACTGCGAGCAGCTAACAGATTGTCGCGAATCTGGTGAATCTTGTCAATCGTTTCGTGAATAATCTCAGGACCAGTGATCTGCGATTCACCGACTTCGGTCCAACAAATAGGTGACCGACATTTTCTACCATAAAGAGCTTCAAACGGCGCCATAACGATGCTCGCGTTATAACTGTTGTTATACGAGAACGTGACTAATGGTAGATGGCTATCCCAGTTGCCACCGAAACCGATGACACAAGCTCTCAACATATCTTCGAATGTCTGGATCGTCCGCTCCGTCTGTCCATCCGTTTGAGGATGATAAGAGGTGCTAAGATCCAATCTTGTTCCAAAAGCTTCATGAAGCGATTCCCAAAATCGTGCCGTGAAACGAGCATCACGATCCGATATTATGCTTAAGGGAATTCCATGTCGGCTAACGATCTCATCTACGTAGATACGAGCTAATTTCCGCACAGGGTACGTCTCGAGTATCGATAAGAAATGAGCCGACTTGGTTAATCGATCTATTATCACCCAAATACTATCATGACCGCTTGCGGTTCGTGAGAGTTTGGTAATAAAATCCATAGAGATATTCTCCCACTTCCACATGGGTATTTCTGGTTGTACTAAAAATCCTGAAGGTCGCTGATGCTCAGCTTTGATTTTTGCACAGTTAAGGCATTTGGCCACATACTCAGCAATATCCTTCTTCATTCCAGGCCACCAATATAAGACTCTAAGGTCTTGATACATCTTGTCAGCACCTGGATGGATTGAGTAACGAGACTTATGTGCTTCATTCATAATTGTCATCCTAAGCTCACCTCTTTTTGGTATCCACAACCAATTCAAATAACACATTAATTCATCATCCTTAGTTTCCGATAGCAATTCAGCCCCACAAGACATCTCATCTTTTAGGCTACCTTGAGCCAGTGAGTTTTGTTGGGCTATTAGAACATCATTATGGAGATTAGCGAGCACTCGGACACTATGGATTTGAACATGACTTTTGCGACTAAGCGCATCTGCTACTACATTCGCTTTACCAGGATGGTAGCGAATTTCACAGTCATAATCATTCAACAGTTCAACTCATCTCCGTTGTCTCATGTTAAGTTCTTTCTGATTGAGAATATGCTGCAAACTCTTGTGGTTTGTGAAGACTACACACTTGGTGCCATAAAGATAATGTCTCCATATCTTCAAAGCAAACACGACTGCACCAAGTTCCAAGTCATGTGTAGTGTAGTTCTTCTCATGGATTGTTAACTATCTCGATGCCTATGCCACAACCTTTCCCCACTGCATGAGAACACAACCGAGACCTAGGTTAGATGCATCACAGTAAACCACAAAATCATCATTTCCATCAGGCAGTGTCAAGACAGGAGCATCACAAAGTTTCTGCTTCAAGGTCTGAAATGCCTCTTCTTGCTTTGGTCCCCACTCATAAAGCCTATTCTTTTGAGTTAAAGAAGTGAGAGGGACAGCAATCCTGGAGAAGTTCGAAATAAACCATCGATAGTAACCGGCAAGTCCAAGAAAGGATCGAATCTCCGTTGGTGTCTTCGGTGCACTCCAATTATTCACTGCTTCAATCTTTGCAGGATCTACATGCACACCCTTTTCATTGACTATGTGTCCCAAGAATTGAACTTCCTTAAGCCAGAATTCACACTTGGAGAATTTGGCATACAGTTGTTCTTCTCTTAAGATCTCCAAAACCAACTTAAGGTGTTGCTCGTGCTCTTATTTGCTCTTGGAGTATATCAAAATATCATCAATAAATACAATCACAAATTTATGTAAGTACGGCCTGCAAACACGGTTCATGAGATCCATGAAAACCGTTGGTGCATTGGTAAGGCCAAAGGCATTACCAAAAACTCATAATGGCCATATCTTGTTCTGAAAGACGTCTTGGGAATATCATCTTCATGTACACGAAGCTGATGATACCCAGACCTAAGATCAATCTTCGAAAACCATGCTGAACCTTGAAGTTGATCAAAAATTTCATCGATGTGTGACAGAGGATATAGATTCTTAATGGTCAGCTTGTTCAATTTGCGGTAGTCTATACACAATCTGAATGACCCGTCCTTCTTCTTGACAAACAGGACCGGTACACCCCATGGTGAATGGCTCGGGCGATTGAATCCTTTGTCAGAGAGTTCTTGTAGTTGGCTCGCCAATTCTTGTAACTCCGAAGGCGCAAGTCTATAAGGAGCTTTGGCGACTGAGTTCGCACCAGGTACTAAGTCAATTTGAAATTCTACTTGACGTTCTGGTGGAAGACTCGGCAAGTCGTTTGGAAATACTTCAGGATAATCTCTTATCACAGGAACGTCTTCAATGCTCTTTCCTACAACGTGCGCTAAAAATGCTATACATTTCTTCCTAAGGTACTTGTGTACTTTAGTGCATGACATTAGCTTAAGACCTTTACTAGAAGTTTCCCTAAAAAATCTTAGTGTTTCACCCGAAGGTAGGGAAATACGAATATATTTCTCATGACAAACGAGTTCCGCTTTGTGGGTGGCTAACCAATCCATGCCTATGATAACATCAAAGCTTCCAAGGTGCATAGGTATAAGATCAATTGGGAAAACGTGATCATTTAAGTTCATAGTACATTCAAGAATAATGGTGTCAATATCAATAGTATTTCCGTCAGCCACCTATATGTTAAATGGTTTGTCTAATTTTGTACGTGTTCTACCAACCATACATTCAAAATCATATGAAACAAAACTCTTATTATCCCCAGAATCAAATAAAACAGATGCATAAGAGTTGTTAATCAGAAATGTACCATTGACCACATCCTGGTTGGCTTGAGCTGCTGGAGCATTCAGTTGAAAAGCTCTGCCTCTCGCCATCCTTTGATTGTTTCCTGCCAATCTCAGGCACTCGTTTCGGAAATGACACACTTCACCGCACTCATAACAGGCTCTTGCCTGTACAGGTACTTGGCGAACGGGTACAGCTTGAATTTGTTGGGCATGCGAAGCTAGCAGTGCAAGCGGTGCAGGATGCATCTTTTGTGCTTGCGGTGCACTCCGACAAACATTAGCAAAATGGCCATACTTGCCGCAGTTGTTGCAGACGCGACATGGCAAGTTAGGTGCGTGATGATATCTGCAGACATTACATTGAGGAACACTCCCAACATAATTTCGGGCATTTGAGTTGTTTGATGATTGTTGAGCAGACTTAGCAGCAGGAGTAGTAACAACGAAATTCCTGGTCTTTCGCTTCCTATTGCTGCTTTTTGAGGAGCTGCCTTGTTAAGTTTTGACTTCAGTTGAAGCCTCCTTTGCAGCTGACTTTGTGTCAATCTTCTTTCTTCCCTTCCATGTGAGTGTTCCAGCCTTCAAGTGATTATCAGTTAAAGTTGCAGACAGGCGGATTGCAGCCTCCAGTGTGGTAGGGTTGTTACCAAAGACTGTGTCTTGTATCTGCATAGGCAGACCAGTAGACTATACTCATGAAAGAGAGAATAGTAGATTACATTCTCACCGCTGTCTTGTTTGAGTTCCCAGAACTCAGCTTCCAGTTTCCTCATCTCACTTCGAGGACAGAATTCGGTGGTGATAAAGTTCTTGACCTCAGCCCACGTCAGTGCTAGGGCTGCATCAACTCTCCTAGTTCGCTTCTCCCCATTCCACCAAGTTAGTTCTCTCTTTTGGAAAACACTAGTCGCATAGCGCACCTTCAAGTTCTCACGACAGCCACTGTTAATGAAGGTGTTTTCAATACTCTCAAACCACTTCAACAGACCAGTGGCTCCCTCAGCACCCCTAAACTTTAGCGGATTACATGAGTTAAAGTGTTTGAATGTACAATCTGGTGGGTTTGCACAACCTCTGTTCTGATTGAGAGTTTGGTTGGCTTGATTCAGTTGAGTCACCAACCCGGAGATAAGATTCGCTAACTCTTGAAAGCCGTTGTTGGCATTTCCGTTGTTAGCTTCCCCGTCATGTGGGTTTGTAGTATCCTCGTTGTGACGGCGTGGTGGCATGTTTCTGAGGATGTTAGAAACATGTTACTACCGTTTACAACGTAAGTCGTACAAACTATGGTCTATTGAGTTCATTTCAACAGTTAGGATTACATATAGGTACTATATTTTTCTCTTATCTGTCATTAAACTCATAAAAAGGTAATAGTCTCCTAATATTATACTAGAGCATCCTAATTGGTCATATCTAATATTAACTAAATATTCCTAAGTTTCAAACATCACCCACCCTATACTAACACTGACAACCTCCCGATGCAGTGCAGCAAGCTTATATATAGGGCATACGTAGACTTGACCGCAGTCGCATCAGCTGCTATCCCACCACCGTTGCATTGCACCACGATTATGCCCTTGTTAGAGTTTAGGGTGTACATATGTTCCTCAAGTGTTCCACTTCGCAACCTTATCCAATAGAGGATAATTATAAGCGAAATGTGTTCCATTACTTCTGACAACTAGGTTCGCCTAATGTCTAAGTTCACCTTAACACTAGGTTCACCTATTTTCTAAGTTCACCTAATGTCTAAGTTCATCTGACATTTAAGCTCCTCAAATGTCTAAGTTTACTATATGTTCACCTCATTATCAAGTGTTTATACCATCACTAAGTGTTAGTATCATCACTATGCGTTCATATTGTCACCAAGTGTCCTTCTCAACACTAAATGTTCATTTTGTCACTAAGTGTTCATATTATTAATTGAGTCTATTCACTCAACGTGTCCAATAAGTGTTATTATCCAAAACATCAATCCAAAACAAATTTAACCAGCATTCCATCAACAACTTTCCGGCGTTTCCTCATAATATCCTAAGTTCCTGACATTGACAGACCCCCAATACACTACAAATGGCATATGTATAGGGCATATATAGGAGAAGGTCGCAACCGCCCCAGCCACCATCCCACCACCTTTGTAGTATACCACAAGTGTGTCCTTGTCTGGTGATCAAAGTTCAAACAAGTAATTTCCTAAGCAGATAATTTCCTCTGAAAATAATTTCCCAAACGGGTAGTTCCCTTATTCCTCAATACTGACATCCACCTAATGTGTGACATACAGTACCTGAACATCCGGCAAGTCCGTACGGTATGTGTACTTTCACTATTTACTGTGTGTAAATACAATGTGTAAACAATGTTTGATAACAAAACTCAGATAACAAGCAACAGTTGTACGTATTTAAGTGAAAACTTAAATACTGTATGTACAACAACTCACGATAAACAATAGTTGTTTGTATTTAGGTGAAAACCTTTGTACAGTTAATACAATGAATCAAGAGAAACAACAGTGTGCAAACAAATGACAAGAACATATCGGTTGCGATCTCATATCCATAGATGATAGGAATCAGATGGCCGATGACTCAGTATGAAAACAATATGAATTCAAGGGAAACAATGTGAAAACAGGAAGTTTAGTTGAGTCCGTCAGTGAGGAAACACAATTCAAAACATAATTGCAGTGTCGTTTCAGAATAACGAACTAACAGCGTGTTTCTGTGGGTGACGATTCACACAAACATATCTGTGAGTTTAACGTTCTGAAATGATGATTGAAAACTAGAAAACAAAAGTCAGAAAGCAAAACCATCGTCGTGTTCATTCGGGTGACGACTCGAACGAATACGCGCGAAGGTGACGCGATTTGACGAAATGAAATCGATAAACTATTCGAACGATAATAAAATAAGGAAAATAAATACAAAATATTTATTAGGAATCACAACCTTTAAAACCTAAAATTAAAACTCTTATATTTTTAATTCGTAAAATACGCGTAACGTTCCGGAAACGCAACGAAAACGAGACCCGAGCAAACGAAATGAACCCGAACACCCTCGGAGTATAAATACTCTAAATGAACCATCTTCATCATTAATTTCTCTCATCCTCTCTCTCTAAAACTCAATTTCCAGAACTTTCTCTCTCTAAAAGAATTTGAACTTCAAAACCTTGAATCTTGCTCAATACTCAACCAAATCACTTCATTCTTAAGCCTAAACTAAGCTCTTGATCTCCTCTACAAGGAAGTACAACTGATCTGGAGTGAAATCCAACAAAACTCGAGGTATTTAGCTGCAAAGAACCCGAAAATTAGGGTTTTCTAACCCTTAGCCGAACCCTTTCAAAAACCGGTCTCATCCACTTCAAAACCTTAGATTAATCATCTTAGAACACCCTAGTAAGTTGGGTGATACCATGTGTTGAGCCTAGAACCCGAAAATGGTGCGAGGGGTAGCTGGGTTGCGAGTGGCCGAATGGAACCAGCATAGCCATGTCGAATGGCCCATGGCCGAATGGCCAAGGCCGAAGAACCCCATTCGCCAGCCAGCTCCTTCGCCCTACCCCACTATTCGGTCGCTTAGAACATGGGTGCCTCATTCGGCAAAGACCCATTCTCTCGGCCACCCTAGTTCGGCCACACTCATTCGACCACCCTCCTTCGGCCGAACCCCGATCATGCGGCCATACACATCCATTCGCCCGAAGCAATTCCATTCGGGCCATGCTCATTCGACCGAGACATTTTCAGCCCAGCAACAATTAATCGACCCATCTCATTCCCATTTGGCCCATACACATAACACTCGGCCCACACACACACACGTACGACCCAAACCTTTTTCCTTCTGCCCAAATATCATTCGGCTCACATAAACTGATTCGGCCCAAGGTTACATGGTTAGCCCACATGACAAGAGAAATTAACATTTTATCAAGGCTAAAGGATAATTATGCATGGGATTTTGATAATTTACTACAAAGGTGGTGGATTGTGGGTAATGAACTTCATAAGACATAACACATGTAACATCAAGTACCAGATCGTCCGGCAAGTCCGTACGGTACGTGTACTCTCACCGTTTACTATGTGTAAATACAATTACGTGAACAGTGTTTGTGATAACAAAATTCAAAATACAAGAAACAATTGTACGTATTTAAGTGAAAAACTTAAATACTGTAATTACAACACACACAATGAACAATAGTTGGTAGTATTTAGGTGAAAACCTAAGTACAATTGACGCAACGAATCAAGAGATACAACGGTGTTCAAGTAAACGACAAGTACAAGTCGGTTGCGATCTGATATCTCCAGATGACAGGAATCTGATGGCCGACAATCAGAACGAAAACAATGTAAAAACAGGAAGTTTAGTTGAGTCCGTATGTGAGGAAACACAATTCAGACACAATTGCAGTGTTATTTCAGAATAACGAACTGACAGTGTGTTTGCGTGGGTGACGATTCACACAAACATATATGTGAGTTTAGAGTTCTGAAATAATGACTGAAAAGTAGAAAACAAAAGTCGGAAATCAAAAACCATCGTCGTGTTTGTTCGAATGACGATTCGAACGAATACGCGCGAAGGTGACGCGATCTGACAAAACGAAAACGAAAATACGACACGAACGAAAATAATTTAATAATATAAATAACATTTTACAATTTTGAAACTTATCAAATTAAATTAAATTAGTTTCTTTTATTTATTACAATTTAATTACGCGTTTAATTTCCGGAAACGTAACGAAAACGCGAACCGAGCAACAAAAGCGAACCCGAACTCACTCGTGGTATAAATACCAAGAATGAGTCCATTTTACTCATTTTTCACCTCATCTTCCCCACTTAAAACCCTAATCCCGGTTTTCAAGCCTCCACACCATTTTTCACCTTCTTTCTTCCATATCTTCCTCATTTCTTCATCAAATCACTCCATTTTTGAACCTACACGAAGCTCTCACCACCCTCTACATGAAAGTACAACCGATCTAGAGAGATACTCACTGAAACTCGAGGTATGAGGCAACAAAAAGTCACGAAATTAGGGTTTTCGAACCCATTTGTCGAACCACCTTTAAAACCGGTTCCAGTCCTTTCCTTTCCCTAACCCACCTTCAAGAATGGTACACCTGTACCTCACCATCGAGAACCACCTGGGTTTTTGGCTAGAAACTAGACACCACCATCGAAGGCACCTGGGTTCTTCCTATCGTGCGAATGAAGGGTTGCCCAGCACTCATTCGGCGAACGAGGGAAGGTGTGCACATGACCACCAGGCGAATAGGGACTCAACCGTATGATGCCATTCGAACCAGCCTCATTCGACAGGGCCCTTATTCGGTCGGTTTCCCCATTCGGTGGTCTCTCATTCGAACCCTTTCATTCGAAGCAGGAGCCTCATTCGGCAGATGTGGTTCGTGGACTTTCATTCGGCTGACCATAGTCATTCGACCAGACATCCTCAACAGGATGAGATCTCATTCGACCAGGCCCAAATGCTCATTCATTTGAAGCCTTAGTCGGCCCACCTCCCCTTCATTCGGTCCAGACACAGTTGCGGCCCAAATGGCATACACACGGACCAACGGTGGCCCACATAACCCTACGGCCCAATTAAGCTGTCTACATTCACTGTTTCAGTCCAGATTTTGTTTGCTGATTGGGCCCAGCTCACTAGTTGGCCGTGTAGCAAGTGATTCCGCCCAATTAATCTGGTTCGGCCGACTTATTCAGGCCTAACATCATTATCCCGAATCAGACCATGTATACGGCCCAAATCATGCAGCCTATATTCACTGTTTAGCCCATGAAGTCGTTCGGCCCAATTGATTTTTTTGGCCAAGTAGCAACCGGCCCATTCACATTTCGTTGGGCCCACACGAGTTAAATTAAAACAAACACTTGAACCCAACTAGATATAGTGCAACTTACATGGGTTTTATTTAAGGGTTACTACAAAGGTGGTGAATTTTGACTTATTGGATTTCACAAACTCAAAACCAGGAGTCTTTGCAATAATTTTCGAAGTTATTTATAAACTATGTGACAAATATGTCAAGCTTAACTTAAACCACACGTGGAGTTTAAATCATAAACTTAAGTCTTACACTTAGAACATTTCGGTCATGATAAGGATTTCATTGGAACACAAAATCAATATCAAAGGGTGATAAATTAAATTTAGTAGATAGTACTATCAAGACCCTTAACAATCAAGCGAGGCCGAATGAAGACCACAACCGAGACTTACGAGTGTTAGCCAAAGTTTATGGCTAACACATACACGCACGCACACGAATCTTTACAAACTTGTACTTACAATCACAAACAACGTGAAATCAATACAGGATCATGAATACAACAACAAGAACAACGAAGAGCGCGTGCATTCTTGTTTTAGACTAAGTCAACCCCAATCACAACAAGGTGAGTTCATATGCCCCTTTTACTTTAATCTTAACTAATTTTAAACTCTCGGGGCTGAGAAACATACTTAACTTTTATTTAATTAAAAGTTTTATGTTTAACATATTGCTTATACTTTGATTTAGATAATACTTAATTGTTTATTATCGTTTATCATTGTATGCATGCTTGTATGATTATGACATGACAGGTATAATCAGATGAACAATATAATATATCTTATTAATTCATCAATACATTTGAATAATATAGTTATAAGATTTTATCTTATAACACTCAATTATTCTTACATAAACAGACAATGGAACAATTACAAGTAAATATATGAATGTTATAAAGGTATTACATATCTTTGTATTAACATTCGATACAAGAGTTAAGTAAGTGTAATAGGACAAGTCCTTTTAACACTTAGCCTTACAATTCAATACAAATTACAAGAGTACAAGGGACAAAGAATGATAATCATGATAATTTAACTTCATGATAACAACATCATTCACTCAAATAATTAACATAACTTAATAAGACAAGTTCTTATTTAACTTTGTTAATATCATGAAGAACATATGACAATGAGAACAATGATACAGATGAACACAATTACAATTAGTTACTATTGACCTGTTGTATTATATCATTTCAGTCATGTGCCAAATTGTACAAGTGATCATGTAAGCCCCTTTAATTCGCTGACCAGTTAGTTTGACGTGACTAAACCGACGATAGCATAGTGGTACCATAGGTTTGACAAACCTCTAGCTTGTAGGGCTAGTATGTTGATCGTATTGATTCATTGGCCGGTAACGTATGACCGGTGACAGGGCGATTTCAAGTCAGGTTCTGGTAAGCGACACATGGTGATATTAATCTGCAGTCATAAGTAATTAATCCAGCGAAAACCCTGTTGACTAGTAGATTGAGAAAGTGATCATCTCTCATGTTACACTGCTAGTAATAGACTTCGTGGAGGACACAGTACATTCAAAGTGGTAGAGGTAAATCGGATGCATTGTACTCTGATTATGTGAGGATTACAAGGGATTCCTTTTAGGCTCTACGCACTATAGTTCAAGAACAAATTACAAGTGGTTAACTAACACTCTTAATATTTAAAAGTGAAACAATGGTTAACCCCACAATGATGGAATAATACAAGGATCTGATTAAATAAATCAAATTTCCTTAATATAATGATGGTGTATCAATACTTCGGTTTGATAACTAGACCCCTCTAACTCTATTATTCTATATATGATAAACAACCGAATACACAACGAGCAAGTCAATCAATTAGGAGATGAAAATGGATATTCTTAGTTGTATTACAAGTAGTGTGGAAATCAATTGAGTATGTGGTGGGGTGGCGTCTGGGCTTGACCCTTTCGTATGCCCCTATATATAAGCATACTTGATTGAGTGAAATACAACTTGTACATATAACTAAGGAGAGGCCATTGGGTGGAACAAGTGGATTCAATTAATTCAAGTAATCAAATATGGCAATGTGACTGTGTGCATGAACAATTCAAGGTTTTCAATATTCAAACTTATGAACTCACCAACCTAGTGTTGACTTTGTTTTAAATGCATGTTTTCTCAGGTGACGAACAGGTTTAAGTCACCAAATTTCAAGATCATAGCTAGAGGACTTTTAGAAGACCTAGCTGCATTTTGTGTGATCAGTACTTTTGGAACGACAAAAACATTGGATCATATTTTGTAGATCTTGTACAGTTACAAGATATAAACACATTGATTCTTTTGGATGGATTTATGGGGTTAAATTACAAACGATACTTTGTAATTTAACTTTATAATTCTATATCATTGTCATGTTTACATTTCTCAATTATACATCATATGCTATGCAAACAATCTGATCAATTGATTATCATTCAAGATATCGCGCCCCGGGAACCTTCCGCCCGACGGGAAAACACGATCCGTTCCCGCCGGCCTGGGGTGTGACAAAACACTAAGCTTTTTACAAGGATTGGGCATGGTTAATCATTAACTATGTAACAATTATTTCAAACTTAACAAGAACAATATGTGGGATCTTAGACTATAAATCTAACTTTATACTTAGGTTGACATACATAGATCCCATTTATACAATTAATGAACACATCATGATAAGGTTTTGAGATTTACAAGAACGAGTTAAAGCTAAACCCGCAACATAAAGACATGTGATAATAATGACCTATAACAATAGAATCGGGGCAAAATGATGACCAAGATCGATAAGTGTAGTCAACTTTAGGGCTAACACATACACGCACACAAACCTCTATAACTTATACTTATAAGTTACAAACATTGTGAAATCAACACAAGATCGTGAAAACAACATCAACAACAACAAAGAGCGCGTGCATTTTTGTTTAGACTTAGTCAACTACAACAACTACAAGGTGAGCTCATACGCCTTTTTTATGATCCTAATTGATTTTAAACTCTCGGGGCTGAGAAACATGCTAAATCTTTTATTTACTTAAAAGTTTTAGTACAACATATCGTTTATACTATGATTTAGATAATATTGCCTGACTTATTATCGCTTATCATTGTATGCATGCTTGTATGATCAAGACATAACAGAGACAACTAAGTTGAAACATGATAATGTAGCCTCATGAATCATCAACACAATAGAATAACGTAGTTGTAAGATTCTATCTTATAACAATTAATTATTCTTACAAGAACAAACTATGATATTATCACAGGTGAACATGATGACAACAACAAGAACAAACATAAATGATATGAAGATAATATATCTTCATAATATCATTCACCACCGGAGTTAGCTAAGTGTAATAGGACAAGTTCCTATAATACTATGCATACAACTCGGTGAGGACTATGAGATAACACGAAACAAATATCATCCACCACCTGAGTCGACTAAGTGTAGTAAGATTAGCTCTTACAACGCTGTAGTGGCAACAGGGTGACCATATGGAACAACAAAAATGATAATCATGATAATGTATCTTCATGATAACAACATCATTCACACGACAACTAACGTTGTATAATAAGACAAGTTTCTTATATAAATTTGTTAACAACAACGAGAACACAACATTGAGAACAAACAATATTGGTGAACACAATACAATTGATTACTATTGAACTGTCTGTATTATATCACGACAATCATGTGCCATGTATTCAAGTTGATCATTGTAAGTCCCTTACACAAATCGCTGACCAGTTAGTTTGACGTGACTAAACCGACGATAGCATAGTGGTACCATAGGTTTGACAAACCTCCAGCTTGTAGGGCTGGTATGTTGATCGTATTTATCATTGGCCGGTAACGTATGACCGATGACAGGGCGACGAACAGTCAGGGTCTGGGAAGCGACACTTGGTGATATTAATTTGCAGTAATAATTGTAATTAATCCATCGATTCCTATTGACTAGTAGACTGAAGAATTTACTTTCTCTCATGTCATATTACTGGTAATAGTTTCGATGAGGCCTATGGGAATACAAAGTGATAGAGGTAAATCGGATGCATTGTAATCTGATTACGTGAGGATTGCAATGGATTCCTTTTGGGCTCTATGCAGTTTGTGACATCCAGTACCTGATCGTCCGGCAAGTCCGTACGGTATGTGTACTTTCAATATTTACAATGTGTAAATACAATTGCATGAACAGTGTTTGTGATAACAGAATTCAAAATACAAGAAACAGTTGTACGTATTTATGTGAAAACTTAAATACCGTAAGTACAACAATTCATGATAAAGAATAGTCGTTTGTATTTAGGTGAAAACCTAAGTACAGTTAATACAACGAATCAAGAGAAACAATAGTGTACAAGTAAACAACAAGAACATGTCGGTTGTGATCTGATATCCATAGATGACAGGAATCAGATGCCGATGAATCAGTATGAAAAGAATGTGAAAACAGGTAGTTTAGTTGAGTCCGTTAGTGAGGAAACACAATTCAAACACAATTGCAGTGTTATTTCAGAATAACGAACTGAAAGTGTGTTTGCGTTAGTGACGATTCACTCAAACATATCTGTGAGTTTAATGTTCTAAAATAATGACTGAAAAGTAGAAAACAAAAGTCAGAAAGCAAAACCATCTTCGTGTTCGTTCGGGTGACAATTCGAACGAAGACGCGCGATGGTGACGCGTTCTTACGAAACAAAAACGAAACACGACACGAACGGCAATAATTTAAGAAAATATAATATTTTCTGTTTACAATTTTTGAAACTCAACAAAAAGTAATTAAAGAAGCTCTTTTATTTTAAAATCCGTAAACGCGCGCGTAACGTTCCGGAAACGCAACGAAAACACAAACCGAGCAACAAAACGATCCCGAACACCCCCGGGGTATAAATACATTAAATGAGGGCATTTCCATCATTTCTCTCTTCTTCTTCTCTCTCAAAAAACCCTAATCCCGGATTTTGCCTCCCACCACCATTTTCAAACTTGAAATAATCATATCTCACTTATTTCTTGATGAAATTGAGTGGTTCTTGAGCCTAAACGAAGATCTTGATTCCCTCTGCACGAAAGTACAACTGATCTGGATTGAAAACCATCTGATTTGAGGTAATATGTGATGATATGTACCAAAAATTAGGGTTTTTGTACCCTCTTGTTCGAACCCCTACTACAATCGGTTAAAAACCCATCTTCCTAAAACCTTACACTCTCAAACCAGTGTTCACATATCACCGCCACTGAAACTACCACTTAACCTCGGGATGAGGTGGTTCTATGCTGGACATCTACTGCGGTCGAATGAAAAGCCACACGGCTCGGCGAAAGGCCTAGGGCTGAATGAAGTGGCCGTGTCGGCCGAATGAAGGGTTTAGCCGCTTGGTTCATTCAATGGAGCCTCCTTTGCCTACATGGAGCCATTCAGTCGGGCACACCCATTCACTAGCCATTCGCCAACCTTTCTACTCGATCGACTTAAGGACTCAGTCGGCCAAATACATTCGGCCTAAGACACTCCTTCGGCAGCCATGCTATTCGAACACCTCAAATTCATTAAACCATCTTATTTCAGCCGAAGCACTTCATACGGCCAAGACCAACTGATTTGGCCAGTTGGTTGGCCCAAGGCCTGGTTTGGCCCACTGGCATGTGGTTTGCCCCAACATAACCTTTTCGGTCCAATAGCCTTAAACGGCCCAGCAGGGTTTAACCCAGTAAAATTACTCGGCCCATCTCACTGTGCAGCCCAGGGTTTATTGCTGGGGCCTATGACCAACGTTCAGCCCACACACCCACCTATATTCGACCCAATTGATTTTCTGTTCACATTGTTAATGGTATAACTTGACACATTAAGGTTATAAATATGGGGTAATTATACAATTCAGGATTTAACAAGATAACAAGAGAAACCTAAACTATAAATCTAAGCCATATATATGACTTGGATTAATTTACAAAAATCTGATCAATACAAGGATTGAAATATTATGACTTGCTTTTGGATTCTCATGAATGAGTTAAAGGCAAACAAAGGTAATAAAGTTCAAGTCGTAACTCATAAATTACTACTACTTACTAAACTCAATTTAATGAGATTAAGTGTTAGGAAATCTATGAAAATCAAATAAGGGCCGAATGATGACCAAGACCAACAAGTATTAGCCAATTTTATGGCTAGCACATACACACCCGCGGATCATTTACAACTTATATTTACAAGTTACAAACAACATGAAATCAATACAGGATCGTGAAAACAACACCAAGAACAACAAAGAGCGCGTGCATTTCTAGTTTAGACTAAGTCAACTACATCAACTACAAGGTGAGTTCATATGCCCCTTTTCTAATCATTAGCTGATTTTAAACTCTCGGGGCTAAGAAACATGCCTAACTTTTATTTATTTAAAAAATTTATGTTTAACATATCGCTATACTTTGATTAGATAATATTGCTTGACTTATCATCCTTTATCATTGTATGCATGCTTGTATGATCATGATATTACAGGAACAACTAAGATGAATATGATAATATAATTTCAAAATTCATCAACACAATAGAATAACACAGTTGTAAAATTTTATCTTATAACACTTAGTTATTCTTACAAGAACGAATATTGAGATAACCACAGGATAACATGATGACAAGAACAAAACACATGAATGATATGAAGATAACACATCTTTATAACATCATTCAATACTATAGTTAACTAAGTGTAATAAGACGAGTGCTTATAACACTTAGCTTACAACTCAGCACATATTACATGATAACATGGAACAAGTATCATCCACCACCTGAGTCGACTAAGTATAGTAAGACTAGTCTTACCATATCTTAGTGACAACATGGTGTGGAACAACAATGAATGATAATCATGATAATGTAACTTCATGATAACAACATCATTCACACCACAAATAACATAATGTAATAAGACAAGTTCTTATTTAACTTTGTTAACAACAACGAGAACATACAACATTGAGAACAAACAACATTGATGAACACAATACAATTGATTACTATTGAACCGTCTGCATTATATCATTTCAATCATGTGCCATGTACTCAAGTTTGATCATTGTAAGTCCCTTCATAAATTGTTGACCGGTTAGTTTGACGTGACTAAACCGACGATAGCATAGTGGTACCATAGGTTTGACAAACCTCTAGCTTGTAGGGCTAGTATGTTGATCGAACTGATTCATTGGCCGGTAACGTATGACCGGTGACAGGGTACTCAAGTCAGGGTCTGGAAAGCCCTATGAATTCATGGTAATGTCGTTTGGATTCAAGAGGAAGACATACCAAAAACGACCTTTCGTACCCGATACGGTCACTATGAATTCATGGTAATGTCGTTTGGATTGACGAACGCACCGGCAGTGTTCATGGATTTAATGAATCGGGTGTGCAAGCCGTACTTAGATCAGTTTGTTATCATCTTCATTGATGATATATTGATTAATTCAAGAAACGAAAAGGAACACGAACAACACCTCAGAACAGTCTTGGAACTCCTGAGAGAAGAATGACTCTATGCCAAATTCTCCAAGTGTGAATTCTGGCTAAGAGAAGTTCAGTTCAGGGGTCACGTGCTAAACAGTAATGGTATTCATGTGGATCCTGCCAAGATTGAAGCAATCAAGAACTGGGATGTGCCTACAACACCGACCTAGATCAGATCATTTTTGGGATTGGCGGGTTATTACAGGAGATTCATCTCAAATTTCTCTAAGATAGCCTTGCCTCTCACCAAACTCACACAGAAGAGTGAACCTTTTGTGTGGACACAGAAACAAGAAGAGGCATTCCAGACATTGAAACAAAGAATGTGCAATGCTCCTATCTTAACACTCCCAGAAGACAATGACGACTTTGTGGTGTATTGTGACGCTTCCCATCAGGGACTCGGATGTGTTTTGATGCAACAGGACAAAGTCATTGCTTATGCCTCACGACAGCTGAAAGTACACGAGAAGAATTACACAACACATGATCTAGAATTGGGAGCTGTTGTCTTTGCTTTAACTATTTCGAGACACTACCTGTATGGTACCAAATGCACTATCTTCACAGATCACAAGAGCCTACAGCACATATTTGATCTGAAGGAGCTTAACATGAGACAGAGACGTTGGGTTGAGCTCCTGAACGATTACGATTGTGTGATCAAATACCATTCGGGCAAACCAAATGTTGTTGCAGATGCTTTGAGTCGGAAGGAAAGAGTCAAACCCTTGCGCGTTCGAGCAATGGAAATGACCGTGCAGACAAGTTTGAAAGATCAAATCATACAAGCGCAACAAGAAGCAGTGAGAAGAGACAATTTGAAACAAGAGCTCGATTGTGGAGCTGAGAAACACTTTGAAACAAAACAAGATGGAGTTATCGATTATCTAGATCGCGTTTGGATCCCGGCAGTAGATGAACTTCGAACACTTATACTTGACGAGGTACACAAGACACGATACTCTGTTCATCCTGGTGCCGATAAGATGTACCAAGATCTCAGGTCGTTTTATTGGTGGCCGGGAATGAAGAAAGATGTTGCCACTTATGTTGGCAAATGCATCACATGTGCCAAAGTCAAAGCTGAACACTAGAAACCTTCAGGTTTGCTGGAACAACCAAAGATACCACAATGGAAGTGGGAACAAATAGCTATGGATTTCATTACCAAGCTACCCCGCACTTCCAGCGGACACGATTCGATTTGGGTCATCATTGAAAGATTGACCAAGTCCGCACATTTCTTTCCGATCAGAGAAACTTACAAGATGGAAAAGCTAGCTAGATTCTTCGTTGATGAAATAGTAGTACGGCACGGTGTGCCATTTTCTATTATGTCAGACCGGGACAGTCGATTTACATCGCGGTTCTGGCAATCATTGCAATAATCCTTAGGAACAAGTGTTAACTTGAGCACCTCTTGTCATCCACAAAAGGATGGACAAAGCGAGCGAACCATTCAAACTCTAGAGGATATGTTGAGGACATGCATCCTAAACTTCGGTGGAATTTGGTATAAACATTTACCACTCATTGAGTTCTCCTACAACAATAGCTACCACAACAGCATTGGATGTACTCCTTTTGAAGCATTATATGGTAGAAAATGTCAGTCTCCAATTTGTTGGATCGAAGTGGGAGACAACAGAATAACTGGGCCTGAACTTATTCAGGAAGCTACTGATAAGATTGCCCAGATACAACAGAGACTACAAGCAACACGTAGCCGCCAAAAGAGTTACACTAACAAACGGCGAAAGCCTTTGGAATTTGAAGTGGGTTATCGAGTTATGTTGAAAGTGTCCCCATGGAAAGGCGTAGTTCGTTTTTGGGCTAAAGTCAAGTTAGCACCAAGGTATGTCGGACCGTTTGAGATAACTCAACGCATAGGTCCTGTGGCATACAGACTTAAACTCCCTAATGAACTCAGCGGAGTACATGATGTATTTCACGTATCAAACCTCAAGAGATGTCTCGCTGATGAATCACTGATCATACTATTGGAAGAGATACAAGTTAATAAGTAATTACATTTCATTGAAGAACCTGTAGAGAATATGGAACGTGAAGTCAAGAGACTGAAACGAAACCGTATCCCTATTGTAAAGGATCGATGGAACTCCAAGCGTGGACCAGAATTTACCTGGGAGCGCGAGCACAACATGAAGACAAAGTATTCTCACTTGTTCGAGAAGTAAAGCCCGACATTGATGCTTAAATTCCAGGACAAAATTTTTTTTAACAAGGGGAGACTGTGACATCCAGTACCTGATCGTCCGACAAATCCGTACGGTATGTGTACTTTCAATATTTTCTGTGTGTAAATACAATTGCATGAACAGTGTTTGTGATAACATAATTCAAAATACAAGAAACAGTTGTACATATTTTTGTGAAAACTTAAATACCGTAAGTACAACAACTCATGATAAACAATAGTTGTTTGTATTTAGGTGAAACCTAAGTACAGTTAATACAACGAATCAAGAGAAACAATAGCCTACAAGTAAACAACAAGAACGTGTCGGTTGCTATCTGATATCCATAGATGACAGGAATCAGATGGCCGATGAATCAGTATGAAAACAGTGAGAAAACTGGAAGTTTAGTTGAGTCCGTCAGTGAGGAAACACAATTCAAACACCATTGCAGTGTTATTTCAGAATAACAAACTGACAGTGTGTTTGCGTGAGTGACGATTCACACAAACATATCTGTGAGTTTAATGTTCTGAAATAATGACTGAAAAGTAGAAAAGAAAAGTCAGAAAGCAAAACCATCTTCGTGTTCGTTCGGGTGACGATTCGAACGAATACGCGCGATGGTAACGCGTTCTGACGAAACAAAAACGAAACACGACACGAACGGCAATAATTTAAGAAAATATAATATTTTTTGTTTACAATTTTAAAACTCATCAAAAAGTAATTAAAGAAGCTCTTTTATTTTAAAATCCGTAAAAGTGCGCGTAACGTTTATGAAACGTAACGAAATCGCAAACCGAGCAACAAAACGATCCCAAACACCCCCGGGGTATAAATACCCTAAATGAGGGCATTTTCCTCATTTCTCTCTTCTTCTTCTCTCTCTAAAAACCCTAATCCCGGATTTTGCCTCCCACCACCATTTTCAAACTTGAAATCATCATATCTCACTCATTTCTTGATGAAATTGAGTGGTTCTTGAGCCTAAACGAAGATCTTGATTCCCTCTACACAAAAGTACAATTGATCTGGAGTGAAAACCATCTGATTCGAGGTAATCTGTGATGATATATAGCAAAAACTAGGGTTTTTGTACCCTCTTGTTCGAACCCCTACTACAATCGGTTAAAAACCCATCTTCCTCAACCCTTACACTCTCAAACAAGTGTTCACATATCACCGCCACTAAAACTACCACTTAACTTCGGGATGAGGTGGTTATATGCTGGACATCTACTGCGGCCGAATGAAAAGCCACAAGGCTCGGCGAAAGGCCTAGTGCCTGTGTCGGCCGAATGAAGGGTTTAGCTGCCTGGTTCATTCGATGGAGCCTCCTTCACCTACATGGAGCCATTCGGTCGGGCACACTCATTCGCCAAACATTCTATTCGATCGACTTAGGGACTCAGTCGGCCAAATACATTCGGCCTTAGACACTTCTTCGGCAGCCATGCTATTCAACCACCTCAAATTCATTCGACCATCTTACTTCAGCCGAAGCACTTCATACGGCCAAGACCAACTGATTTGGCCAGTCGGTTGAACCAAGCCCTGGTTAGGCCCACCGGCATGTGGTTCGGCCCAACATAACCTTTTTGGTCCAATATCCTTAGCCGGCCTAGTAGGGTTTAACCCAGTAAAATTACTCGGCCCATCTCACTATGCAACCCAGGGTTTATTGCTGGGGCCTATGACCAACGTTCAGCCCACACACCCACCTATATTCGACCCAATTGATTTTCGGTTCACATTGTTGATGGTATAACTTGACACATTAAGGTTATAAATATGGGGTAATTATACAATTCACGATTTAACAAGATAACAAGAGAAACCTTAAACTATAAATCTAAGCCATATATATGACTTGGATTAATTT
This sequence comes from Mikania micrantha, assembly GCA_009363875.1. Taxonomy (NCBI): domain Eukaryota; kingdom Viridiplantae; phylum Streptophyta; class Magnoliopsida; order Asterales; family Asteraceae; genus Mikania; species Mikania micrantha. The sequence goes on along the minus strand of CM018692.1, from coordinate 81,234,892 downwards.
ACAAAAATCTGATCAATACAAGGATTGAAACATTATGACTTGGTTTTGGATTCTCATGAATGAGTTAAAGGCAAACAAAGGTAATAAAGTTCAAGTCGTAAATCATAAATTACAACTACATACTTAACTCAATTTAATGAGATTAAGTATTAGGAAATCTATGAAAATCAAATAAGGGCTGAATGATGACCAAGACCAACAAGTATTAGCCAATTTTATGGCTAGCACATACACACACACGGATCATTTACAACCTATATTTACAAGTTACAAACAACATGAAATCAATACAGGATCGTGAAAACAACACCAAGAACAACAAAGAGCGCGTGCATTTCTAGTTTAGACTAAGTCAACTAAATCAACTACAAGGTGAGTTCATATGCCCCTTTTCTAATCATTAGCTGATTTTAAACTCTCGGGGCTGAGAAACATGCCTAACTTTTATTTATTTAAAAAATTTATGTTTAACATATCGCTATACTTTGATTAGATAATATTGCTTGACTTATCATCCTTTATCATTGTATGCATGCTTGTATGATCATGATATGACAGGAACAACTAAGATGAATATGATAATATAATTTCATAATTCATCAACACAATAGAATAACACAGTTGTAAAATTTTATCTTATAACACTTAGTTATTCTTACAAGAACGAATATTGAGATAACCACAGGTGAACATGATGACAAGAACAAAACACATGAACGATATGAAGATAACACATCTTTATAACATCATTCAATACTAGAGTTAACTAAGTGTAATAAGATGAATGCTTATAACACTTAGCTTACAACTCAGCACATATTACATGATAACATGGAACATGTATCATCCACCACCTGAGTCGACTAAGTATAGTAAGACTAGTCTTACCATATCTTAGTGACAACATGGTGACTATATGGAACAACAATAAATGATTATCATGATAATGTAACTTCATGATAACAACATCATTCACGCCACAAATAACATAATGTAATAAGACAGGTTCTTATTTAACTTTGTTAACATCAACGAGAACATACAACATTGATAACAAACAACATTGATAAACACAATACAATTGATTACTATTGAACTGTCTGCATTATATCATTTCAATCATGTGCCATGTACTCAAGTTTGATCATTGTAAGTCCTTTCATAAATCGCTGACCAGTTATTTTGATATGACTAAACCGACGATAGTATAGTGGTACCATAGGTTTGACAAACCTCTAGCTGGTAGGGCTAGTATGTTGATCATACTGATTCATTGGCCGGTAACGTATGACCGGTGACAGGGCTACTCAAGTCAGGGTCAGGAAAGCGACACATGGTGATATTAAACTGCAGTTATAATTGTAATTAATCCATCGTTACCTGTTGACTAGTAGACTGAGGAATTTATTCTCTCAAGTCATAACACTAGAAACCGTTTCGATGAGGTCTATGGTTACACATAGTGATAGAGGTAAATCGAAAGCATTGTAATATGATTACGTGAGGATTGCAATGGATTCCTTTTAGGCTCTATGCACTTCAAGTTGAGAACAAATATCAAATGGTTAACTAACACTCTTATTATTAACAGTGATTAACAGTTAACCCCACAAGAATAGAATTATAACAAGGATCAGATTAAATTAATCTAATTTCCTTGACACATTGAGAGTTTATCAATACTTCGGTTTGATAACTAAAATCCTCTTATTATATTATTATACATTTGATACAACGGGTGATAAACACAGACGGACGAGTGAAATGAAATGGATATCCATAGTTGTATTACAAGTGGCATTAAGTTCTATTAGATATGTGGTGGGATGTTGGCTAGGGCTTGGTTCCCTTACATATGCCCTATATATAAGCATAGCTAATAGGATGAGATATCACTTGTAAATATAACTATGAAGACGCCATTGTGTGAACGGGTGAATCAAACAACATACAAGTAACATAAATGACATTGTGATTGTGTATGCCAACATTCAAGGTTTTCAATTATCAAACTTGTGAACTCACCAACCTAGTGTTGACTTTGTTTAAATGCATGTTTTCTCAGGTGACAAACAGGTGTAGTTGCCATATTCAAGAATAGCTAGTGTACTTTTAGAAGACCTAGCTACATTTTGTGTGATCATATTTTTGGGATGACAAAACAATGAATCATCTTTTGTATATCTTGTACAGATACAAGATATAAACTGATTGATTCTTTTGATTAGATTTACTTAGTTAAATTATGAGGAAACAATGTAATTTAACTTTGTAATTCTATTTCATTGTCATGTTAGCATTTTTCAGTTATATATCTGGTGCTATGTAAACAATCTGATCATTTCGATTATCACAACGATATCGCGCCTCGGGAACCTTCTGCCCAACGGGAAAGTCGATCCAGCCCGCCGGCTCGGGGTGTGACACACTTTAAGTTGAGAACAAATTTCAATTGGTTAACTAACACTCTTATTATTAAAAGTGATTAACAGTTAACTCTACACGCGAGAGAATAATAAAAAGGATCAGATTAAATTAATCTAATTTCCTTAACACATTGAGGGTTTATCAATATTTTGGTTTATTAACTAAACCCCTCTTAATATATTATTCTACATATAACCCTGGGTGATGAACACAACGGATGGGTGAATATCAAACGGGATGAACATGTGAGATGAAAATGGGTATCTATAGTTGTATGGCAAGTGGTGTTGAGTTCTATTAGGTATGTGGTGGGATGTTGGCTGGGGCTTGTTCCCTTACATATGCCCTATATATAAGCATAGCTAATAGGATTAGATACTACTTGTAAATATAACTGTGGAGAGGCCATTGTGTGAACAGATGAATTGAACACTTACAAGTATCATGTATGACATTGTGACTGTGTATGTGAACAAATCAATGTTTTAAATTATCAAACTTATGAACCCACCAACCTAGTGTTGACTTTGTTTAAATGCATGTTTTCTCAGGTGATGAACAAGTTTAGTCACTATACATTCAGGGACATAGCTAGTGGACTTTTAGAAGACGTAGCTACATTTTGTGTCGTGCATATTTTTTGAATGATAAAACAATGAATCATCTTTTGTAGATCTTGTACAGTTGCAAGATAGAAACTCATTGATTCTTTTGGATAGATTTACTGGGTTAAATTATGAACTAAACATTTTAATTTAACTTTGTAATTCTATATCATTGTCATGTTAGCATTTCTCATTTATATATCATGTGCTATGCAAACAATCTGATCATTTCGATTATCAAACGATATCGCACCCCGAGAACCTTCCGCCCGACAGGAAAGTCGATCTAGCCCGCCGGCTCGGGGTGTGACAGATTGGTATCATAGCCATGGTTATAGAGAATTATAGGTCATAATACTTAAACGGTTAGGGACCCTCATGTAGAGAACATATAACATAGGGCTCTATTTGCATGTGTCTTCTGCATTCGATCACTGCACTACCCGATTTCTTTCGGTTATGATCAGAATGCCGCCAAGAAGACCACCACCAGCTTTACTGCCACCACCGCAAGATGCAGCTCCACACTCATCAACACCGACACCAGCTGACTTTCCTCCACATCCACCTCCACCTCCTCATTTACCTCCTCCTCCTCCTCCACCCAACCATGAGTTGGATCCTGCTACCATCGCATTGGCTACACTGCTGACCAGTCAACTGCGGGATGTGATCCCATACATGATGATCAGAATCAACAGCAACAACCGTAACAACCTTGCCAACTCATCTGGTGAAGGCAGTGGCAATACCCGAAACCATCAGGACTACTCCTACGAGAACTTTGTAGGATGCAAGCCACCTAGTTTCAGTGGCAGTGAGGGTGCAGTCGGATAGATCCAATGGATCGAGAAGATGGAGACAACTCTCGACATCAGTGGTTGTCCTGATCAGCATAGAGTGAGGAATGCTGCTGGCTTATTCAACAAACGGGCGTTAACTTGGTGGAACGCTCAAGTGCAGACTAGGGGCAGAGACGAGGCTCTGTCTATGCCATGGGAGGATTTCAAGACAATGCTGAGGGCAGAGTTTTGCCCGAGGAATGAACTGAAGAAGGTTGAAACTGAGTTGCTCAACCTTGTCATGATTGGTGCTGGGCATCTGGCCTACACCACAAGATTTCATGAGCTGGCAACATTGGCACCGGATATAGTGCCAACAATGGAGAAACGCATCGAGCGGTATGTCGGGGGACTACCGGCTTGCATTCAAGGTCATGTCATCGTTGCTCATCCAACTACCCTCGAGATGGCTGTTACTCTGTCATCAACACTGACAGATGTGATGGTTGCCTCTGGGGCACTGAAGAAAGAAGCTAAAGTAGGAAAGGCTGGAACTTCAAGGAAGCCGGATAAAAGGCCGGCTAAGAAACAAAAGGTGGTCAGGAACTTTGCTGCGACCACCCAAACACTGATGGTCAACCAACCACCACTACAAATCAAGAGGCCCTACACTGGCACATCACCATTGTGAAATAGCTGCCAGTATCATTTATCCACCAAACATCCAGTGCAGACAATGCACTAACTGCGGGAAGTTTGGTCATTGGGCCAATCAATATCGAGGCACGGGAGCCCAGAACAGAAACAACAATGCAGCCACTACTTCTGCTACTGATCACAGGTCTTGCTACAACTATGGCGAGGCTGGACACTTTTCTTGGGATTGTCCCAAGAAGAATCAACCAAGGGCTAAGTAGCTAGAGGTAGAGCATTTCAGATTGGAGTAGCTACGGCTCGACAAGACCCAAATGTGGTCACGGGTACATTTCTCCTATCTGACTTTTATGCATCCATATTATTTGACACTGGTGCGGATCAGAGTTTTATCTCATCCGATTTTGCATGCCATCTTAATCATGTTGAGGAATCATTAGACTCCCCTTATACTATTGAGATAGCAAACGGCAAACAGATAACAGTTTACATAGTACTTAGGAATTGCCCACTAACACTTGGCGATCACACGTTCTCCATTGATTTGATACAGATGGAACTGGGCAGTTTCGATATCATCGTCGGAATGGATTAGCTATCTCTTAACAGAGTTGAGTTCGTCTGTTTCGAAAAGCTATTACGTATTACAGTGGAGAACAATCAGATATTGGAAATTCATGGAGAACAAGCAAGCCACAGTGTCAAGATAATATCGTGTATGAAGGCTCGCAAGTACCTACGAAAACAGTGTATCGCATTCCTAGCTCACGTGGTAGAGAAAGACAAGAAAGCAAACAAGATTCAAGATGTACCAGTTGTGAAAGACTATGCGGACGTGTTTCCGGATGACTTACCGGGGTTGCCACCTGAACGCTCGGTGCAGTTTCGAATCGATCTAATTCTGGGATCGGTTCCTGTGGCTAAGTCTCCTTATAGACTTACACCATCAGAAATGCAGGAACTGTCCAACCAATTACAAGAGCTACTAGACAAGGGATTCATTCAACCAAGTTTCTCACCGTGGGGAGCTTCGGTTCTTTTTGTCAAGAAGAAAGATGGATCTTTCAGAATGTATATCGATTACAAAGAGCTCAACAAACTCACCATCAAGAATCGGTACCCGTTACCAAGGATTGATGACTTGTTTGATCAGTTACAGGGAGCTCAGTACTTTTCAAAGATAGACCTGCGTTCAGGTTATCACCAGCTCCGGATTCAAGAGGAAGACATACCCAAAACGGCATTTCGTACCCCATATGGTCACTACGAATTCATGGTGATGCCATTTGGACTGACGAACGCACTTGCAGTGTTCATGGATCTTATGAAACGGGTGTGCAAGTAGTATCTAGATCAGTTTGTTATCGTCTTTATTGATGATATATTGATTTACTCAAGAAGCGAGAAGGAACATGAACAACATCTCAGGACAGTCTTGGAATTCCTAAAAGATGAACAAATCTATGCCAAATTCTCCAAGTGAGAATTCTGGCTAAGAGAAGTTCAGTTCTTGGGTCACGTGATTAACAGTAATGGTATTCATGTAGATCCTACCAAGATTGAAGCAATCAAGAACTGGGATTTGCCCATAACACCAGCAGAGATCAGATCATTCCTGGGATTGGCGGGTTATTACCGGAGATTCATTTCGAATTTCTCTAAGATAGCCTTGCCTCTCACCAAACTCACACAGAAGAGCGAACAATTCGTGTGGACATAGAAACAAGAAGAGGCATTAAAAACATTGAAACAAAGATTGTGCAATGCCCTAATTCTAACACTCCCAGAAGGCAATGATGACTTTGTAGTCTACTGTAATGCATCCCATCAGGGACTCAGCTGTGTGTTAATGCAACGAGACAAAGTTATCACCTATGCATCAAGACAACTGAAAATACACGAGAAGAACTACACAACACATGACTTAGAACTGGGACCTGTTGTCTTTGCTTTAAAGATTTGGAGACATTACTTGTATGGTACCAAATGCACTATCTCCACCAACCACAAGAGTTTACAGCACATATTTGATCAGAAGGAGCTTAACATGAGACAGAGACGTTGGGTTGAGCTCCTGAACGATTACGATTGTGTGATCAAATACCATCGGGGCAAAGTGAATGTTGTCGCAGACGCTTTGAGTCGGAAGGAAAGAGTCGAACCCTTGCGCATTCGAGCAATGGGAATGACTATGCAAACAAGTTTGAGAGATCAAATCATACAAGCACAACAAGAAGCAATGGCAAGAAACAACTTGAAACATGAGCTCGGTTGTGTTGCCGAGAAACACTTTGAGACAAAACAAGTTGAGTAATCTATTTTTAGGATCGTGTTTGGATTCCGGCAGTAGATGAACTTCGAACACTCATACTTGACGAGACACACAAAACACGATACTCTGTTCATCCTGGTGCCGATAAGATGTTGCAAGACCTTAGGTCGTTTTATTGGTGGCCGGGTATGAAGAAAGATGTTGCCACTTATGTTGGCAAATGCTTAACATGTGCCAAAGTCAAAGCTGAACACCAGAAACTATCAGGTTTGCTGGAGCAACCAAAGATACCACAATGGAAGTGGGAACAAATAGCTATTGATTTTATTACCATGCTACCCCGCACTTCCAGCGGACACGATTCGATTTGGGTCATCGTTGATCGATTGACCAAGTCCGCACACTTCTTGCTGATCATAGAGAACTGCAAGATGGAAAAGCTAGCAAGACTTTATCTCTATGAAATAGTAGTATGGCACGGTGTGCCATTGTCTATTATTTCAGACCGGGACAGTCGATTTACATCGCGGTTCTGGCAATCATTGCAACAATCCTTAGGGACAAGTGTCAACTTGAGCACCGCTTATCATCCACAAACAGATGGATAAAGTGAGCGAACAATTCAAACCCAAGAGGTTATGTTGAGAACATGCATCCTAGACTTCGGTGGAAGTTGGGATAAACATTTGCCACTCATCGAGTTCTCCTTCAACAACAGCTACCACAGCAGTATCGGATGTGCTCCGTTTGAAGCACTATACGGTAGAAAATGTCGGTCCCCAATTTGTTGGACCGAAGTGGGAGACAACAGAATCACTGGGCCTGAACTTACTCAGGAAACTACCGATAAGATAGCTAAGATTCAACAGAGACTACAAGAAACACGTAGCCGCCAAAAGAGTTACGTAGACAAACGGCGAAAGCCTTTGGAATTTCAAGTGGGTGACCGAGTCATGTTGAAAGTGCCCTCATGGAAAGGCGTGGTTCATTTTGGGGCTAAAGGCAAGCTAGCACGAAGGTATGTCGGACCTTTTGAGATAACTCAATGCATAGGTCCTGTGGCATACAGACTTAAACTCCCTAATGAACTCAGCGGAGTACACGATGTATTTCATGTATCAAATCTCAAGAGATGCCTCGCTGATGAATCATTGATCATACCTTTGGAAGAGATACAAGTGCATGAAGAACTACATTTCATTGAAGAACCTGTAGAGATTATGGATCGTGAAGTCAAGAGACTTAAATGAAGCCGTATCCCTATTGTAAATATTCGTTGGAACTCCATACGCGGACCAGAATTTACCTAGGAGCATAAGGATCACATCAAGACAAAGTATCCCCACCTGTCAGAAGAAGTAGTGCTCGACAATGATGCTTAAATTTCGGGACGGAATTTCTTTAACAAGGGGAGACTGTGACATCCATTACCTGATCGTCCGGCAAGTCCGTACGATATGTGTACTTTCACTTTTTACTGTGTGTAAATACAATGTGTAAACAATGTGTGATAACAAAACTCAGATAACAAACAACAGTTGTACGTATTTAAGTGAAAACATAAATAGTGTAAGTACAACAACTCATAATAAACAAAAGTTGTTTGTATTTAGGTGAAAACCTAAGTACAGTTAATACAACGAATCAAGAGAAACAACAGTGTGCAAACAAATGACAAGAACATATCGGTTACGATCGAATATCCATACTTGACAGGAATCAGATGGCCGATGACTCAATATGAAAACAAGATGAATTCAAGGGAAACAATGTGAAAACAGGAAGTTTAGTTGAGTCCGTCAGTGAGGAAACACAATTCAAAACATAATTGCAGTGTCGTTTCAGAATAACAAACTGACAGTGTGTTTGCGTGGGTGACGATTCACAGAAACATATCTGTGAGTTTAACGTTCTGAAATGATGACTGAAAAGTAGAAAACAAAAGTCAGAAAGCAAAACCATCGTCGTGTTCATTCGGGTGACGACTCGAACGAATACGCGCGAAGGTGACGCGATTTGACGAAACGAAATCGATAAACGATTCGAATGATATGAAAAGAAGGAAAATAAATAAAAAATATTTATTAGGAATCATAACCTTTAAAACCTAAAATTAAAACTCTTATATTTTTAATTCGTAAAATACGCGTAACGTTCTGGAAACGCAACGAAAACGAGACCCGAGCAAACGAAATGAACCCAAACACCCTCGGAGTATAAATACTCTATATGAACCATCTTCTTCATTAATTTCTCCCATCCTCTCTCTCTCTAAAACTCAATTTCCAGAACTTTCTCTCTCTAGAAGAATTTGAACTTCAAAACCTTGTATCTTGCTCAATACTCAACCAAATCACTACATTCTTGAGCCTAAACGAAGCTCTCGATCTCCTCTACAAGGAAGTAAAACCGACCTGGAGTGAAATCCAACAAAACTCGAGGTATTTAGCTGCAAAGAACCCGAAAGTTAGGATTTTCTAACCCTTAGCCGAACCCTTTCAAAAACCAGTTTCTTCCACTTCAAAACCTTAGATTAATCATCTTAGAACAGCCTAGTAAGTTGGATGATACCATGTGTTGAGCCTAGATCCCTAAAATGGTGTGAGGGGTAGCTGGGTTGCGACTGGCCGAATGGAACCAGCATAGCCATGTCGAATGGCCCATGGCCGAAGAACCCCATTCGCCGGCTAGTTCCTTCGCCTTACCTCACTATACGGTCAGTTAGAACATGGGTGCCTAATTCGGCAAAGACCCATTCTCTCGGCCACCCTCATTGGACCACCCTCCTTCGGCCGAACCCCCATCATGCGGCCATACGCATCCATTCGGCCGAAGCAATTCCATTCGGGCCATGCTCATTTGACCGAGACATTTTCAGCCCATCAACAATTAACCGGCCCATCTCATTCCCATTTGGCCCATACACATAACACTCGGCCCACACACACACACGTACGGCCCAAACCTTTTTCCTTCGGCTCAAATATCATTTGGCTCACATAAACTGATTCGGCGCAAGGTTACTTGGTTGGCCCACATGACAAGAGAAATTAACCTTTTATCAAGGCTAAAGGATAATTGTGCATGGGATTTTGATAATTTACTACAAAGGTGGTGGATTGTAGGTAATGAACTTCATAAGACATAAAACACTAAGCTTTTTACAAGGATTGGGTTGGTTAATCATTAACTATGTAACAATTATTTCAAAATTAACAAGAACAATATGTGGGATCTTAGACTATAAATCTAAGTTTATACTTAGGTTGACGTACATAGATTCCATTTATACAAGTAACGAACACATCATGATAAGGTTTTGAGATTTACAAGAATGAGTTAAAGCTAAACCCACAACATAAAGACGTGATAATAATGACCTATAACAATAGAATCGGGGCCGAATGATGACCAAGATCGATAAGTGTAGTCAACTTTAGGGCTAACACATACACGCACACAAACCTCTATAACTTATACATATAACTTACAAACATTGTGAGATCAACATAGGATCGTGTAAACAAGAACAACAAAGAGCGCGTGCATTCTTGTTTAGACTTAGTCAACTACAACAACTACAAGGTGAGTTCATACGCCTCTTTTCTGATCTTAATTGATTTTAAACTCTCGGGGCTGAGAAACATGCTAAATCTTTTATTTACTTAAAAGTTTTAGTACAACATATTGTTTATACTATGATTTAGATAATATTGCTTGACTTATTATCGCTTATCATTGTATGCATGCTTGTATGATCAAGACATAACAGAGACAACTAAGATGAAACATGATAATGTAGCTTCATGAATCATCAACAAAATAGAATAACGTAGTTGTAAGATTCTATCTTATAACAGTTAATTATTCTTACAAGAACAAACAATGAGATTATCACAGGTGAACACGATGACAACAACAAGAGCAAACATGAATGATATGAAGATAATATATCTTCATAATATCATTCACTACCGTAGTTAGCTAAGTGTAATAGGACAAGTTCCTATAACACTATGCATAAAACTCGGTGAGGACTATGAGATAACACGAAACAAATATCATCCACCACCTGAGTCGACTAAGTGTAGTAAGATTAGCTCTTACAACACTGTAGTGGCAACAGGGTGACCATATGGAACAACAAGAATGATAATCATGATAATGTATCTTCATGATAACAACATCATTCACACGACAACTAACATTGTATAATAAGACAATTTTCTTATATAACTTTGTTAACAACAATGAGAACACACAACATTGAGAACAACAACATTGGTGGACACAATACAATTGATTATTATTGAACTGTCTGTATTATATCACGACAATCATGTGCCATGTATTCAAGTTGACCATTGTAAGTCCCTCACACAAATCGCTGACCAGTTAGTTTGACGTGACTAAATCGACGATGTCATAGTGGTACCACAGGTTTGACAAACCTCCAGCTTGTAGGGCTGGTATGTTGATCGTATTTATCATTGGCCGGGAACGTATGACCGGTGACAGGGCAACGAACAGTCAGAGTCAGGGAAGTGACACATGGTGATATTAATCTGTAGTAATAATTGTAATTAATCCATCGATTCCTATTGCCTAGTAGACTGAATAATTTACTTTCTCTCATGTCATATTACTGGTAATAGTTTCAATGAGGCCTATGGGAATACAAAGTGGTAGAGGTAAATCGGATGCATTGTAATCTGATTACGTGAGGATTGCAATGGATTCCTTTTAGGCTCTATGCACTTCAAGTTGAGAACAGATATCAATTGGTTAACTAACACTCTTATTATTAAAAGTGATTAACACTTAACCCCACAAGCGAGAGAATAATAACAAGGATCAGATTAAATTATTCTAATTTCCTTAACACATTGAGGGTTTATCAATATTTCGGTTTGATAACTAAACCCCTCTTAATATATTTTTCTACATATAACCCTGGGTAATGAACACAACAGATGGGTGAATATCAAACGGGATGAACATGTGAGATGAAAATGGGTATCTATAGTTGTATTGCAAGTGGTGTTGAGTTCTATAGCAGGAGTTCAAGTAACATGTAATAAACACATAAGCATGAAATCCTGAATATAGTAACTAGTGAATGAAATATTTTCATACTAGGGTATCCTATGGTTATAGACTAGGTCAACCATTTCTAGTAACCTAAATCCCTATAACCTAGGCTCTGATACCAATCTGTAACACCCTGACCGATGGCGGAAACGTCGGGATGCCACGAGGGATGTGTAGTTTGTTCATAAGCTCGTGGGCATCTAAATAAATCATCACATATCAATCAAATCAGCCAAAGTAATTACATCAAAAATCATGTTCATCATGATTTAGTTACAAAAATTTACACAAATGATTTAGCTAAATAAACTAAACTCTAGCCTTCAGAAATCCAGTTATTTTAGCTAAGTCCAAGACCTTAAGTGATGATGTCCAAAAGATGTAGAGCTATCCTGCTCTACCTACTTCTCCTCGTTCTCTGAAACATGTAGAAATATCAAGTGTCAACTACGAAGCAGTTGGTGAGTAATCATAGGTTTTTATATTTCAAAAATGTTTACAAATGTTTATAAAAGTTTGTAGTTTCCCAAGAAAATCCACATGTGCACCTGCGAGATAATCCAACACTACCAACACACAAACACAAACACAACAATCACATAAAACATATAATCACTAATAATCAAACACGTATGTTCAACCAATCACAAATCAATCAATAATCAACATTCACCATAATAAACTCAATATAAGTTACCGCGAAGGACCTTAGTCAACTCAATCAACGGCGGAATCATCACGGAGGACCTCAGTCAACTCAACCAACGACATTCCTAAATAGTATAAGTGTCAATACATGCACTGCGGAGGACCGCAGTCAACTCAACCAACAGTGGAATCACTGAGGAGGACCGAAGTCAACTCATCCACGACAATTAAATCGTTGCGGAGGACCGAAGTCAACTCAACCAACAATGACTCACGGAATATGCAATCATCCATATCAATCCACTATCAATAATAATTCAATAATATGCATATCATATAGATAATCCAGGTGTCACCCATGTGTTATCAAAATAATATCTTAAATCTGGTATACATGTTAAACCTCCGAGTTTAAAAACAAAATGATTTTAAAAGGAGGTTATGAGAACTCACCTTAATTCCTTAGAATCAGTGTTCTTGTAATATGCGCGCTCGCGTATGTGAAATCAAAGACACTTCAACAACCTGTATTTATCGTGTATTTGAGTTCATAAGAATATGCGTTTCATTTCCATTAAATGTCCATAAGTGTTTACTTTTAAACATTAAGTGTTTCGTTAACTTAGTTTATTTAATCTAAGTTAAGTTGTAACACCTAAGATTTTATCAATGATCATCATACAAGTGTATTTAAACTCGTTAGTTTTAATTATCCAATATATGATGATTTTTAAATAATATATTCTAAGGTATACAAGTTTTAAAGGTAATAACCTTGTTCACTTATGTACACTTTTATATATATAAATGCATGCATGACCCCTTGAGTTAACTAACATTTAAAGTTGTTAAATTGTATTTAGGTTTAAGAAAATCAACTCAAGTTATCCTCATAATTTTTTTACATTAAGTATGATCTCATAATTCAAAAATCGTGTTATTAACAAAAAGGACATAGTTCTTTAAAACACCCATGCATGCATGTTCCTTCATTTACCCTTAACACTAATTTGAAAACCTCGGTTCGGCAAACCACTTGGCTTCACAATGGTTCTAGGTTCGGTTGTGCCAATGTTTGCAGCCCAAGGGTTCGTGAGGTGAGCATAGGTTCGCTGATTAGGGAGGGTTTTAATAGCCTAAGGTTCGGCCAAGATAATAGCTTCGGCTGGCACAAGGTTCGACCCTAGGTTCGGCCTCATAGGGTTCGGCTGTGCATGGTTCGCACCAACTCAAGATCCGGCTATCCATGCTTCGTAGCACCCTTGCTTCGGCCATCCAAGAGTTCGTCCCTTCTATGGTTCGGCTGAAGGTAAGTTCCCCACCTTTAGGGTTTTTTGAAGTGAATGGTTCGGCCAACCCAGCTATTTAAGGTTCGTGGCTTTCTGATCTAAGGTTCACTGACATTCTGGTTTGTGACACATGAAGGTTCGGCTGCTATGGGTTCGTTGCTCAGGTTCGCATATCAAAGATTCCAGGTTCGCAGCCAGGAGGTTCGGCCGATCTTGGTTTATGCTCCTAGGTTCGGTCACCTGCACTCCCACGATCCACTGCTCATCATCATCATCATCTTCCTCATCATCATCATGAAACATCTATTGCAGGTTTGTTTCTAGGGTTTCCAAGTGGTTTACAAGAATTTATTTTACTGTTTCCGAGTGTTTAGATCGGTTAGAACAACAATAGGTTATAGGATCGTGGTTCACAACAAAACCCGAAAATAAAACTCTAGATTTTCCTCGAAATGTCGACCAAACGTTGAATTTCTTCGTGGGTTCTTGTTCTCCTCGATTATACGGTTGTTTAGACACCAAGATCTTGCAAAACCGTTGAGAAATAAAGGATATATCGTAGAGAGAAAGTAGAGAGAGAGTGACAGGATTTGTTGTTTAGAGAGAGAATGAGAATCTGGGAAACAAGGAAGAATACGAAGTCTTCTTCCTTAATAGCCCGCGTATTCCCCAAGTGCTCGGTCTTGTTTATATCGCGATAGGAATTATTAAATGCTCGGTTTTTCACGTAAAACGTATTTAAAACATAAGACATTTAATAATTATGCTTCGTTTTCATAAATTGATTTTAATTAAGTTGTTTTGTAAAATGATTTCGTTTGCTTTCGTTAAATCATTTATTTTGTGAAACGATTTGTTCGTATCCATCTTAGGTTGTAATTCCTCATAAATGTTTTTAAATTCATTTTCTTATTTTAATATCGTTAGATATTATTTCGTTATCTCGTCGAAACGCGTTACTCACATACGTATTTGTAAAGATCGTCACCTTTTCGAATCCAACGCTGTATCGTATTTCGATTCGTGTTTAAATGATATTCGTAATCTCACCATCATGTAATCATCTCCAATAAAGCTTTCATTATTTTATTATGTTGAATATTATAATTTCCCAATCCGAATCCCACTAAAACATATCACTGACACATCCATGATAGACCGAAATAAGCTTATGTATAGAGCATATGTAGGAGTAGGTCGCAACCTATCCAGCCACCGTCCCACCATCATTTCGATAAACCATGAACATGTGTCCTTTACTATGTTTAGTACCCAAACAATAACCAACTCATAACTCTTTGTCATTCCAAACCAAAACCCCAGATTCTCCTCACCAAAGCCTCAACACTGATATAATCATGATAAACCAAAGATGGTTTATGTATAGGGCATACGTAGAGGTCAGTCGCAACTGCCTCAGCCGCCATCCCACCACCCCTTTCGATAGACCATGATTATATCATTGCCTATCTTTGGTTATAGAATCCCATCCCACTACCATTCCAAGTCAACAACCCATATCATGTTAATTCAACTGCAATAAACTCTCTGCTCATGTTTAGTCGTGTTTCAAACTAAACTTCCCATGGTTCATGCTCATTGTGATAATATACGTTCTCAATAATGTATACCAATAATAATAACATCCCATAATTCATAGTAATTATCAATTATCATATCAGGTCTTAACAGTTCAACCATTTATGTAATGTAATTGCCTGAAATACAGTGATGTTATATGGTTATCTCGTTGAAATGCATTACTCACGTATGCATTCATAAAGATCGTCACCTTTACGAATACATCGTTTGTATCGTATTCCAACTTGATATACGATTCATGGAATATCGTTTCAGGATATTATTCTTAATAATTGTATTCGTTTGAATCGTCACCCACGCGAACACACTATCAGGATAACATTTCTGAAATAATATTCACATTTTAAGTTATATATGTGACCTCACCATCGCATAAATGTTTTTCAGTATTGTTTTCATTATTTTAATCAATTATGTTTTTCAATTATCAATTTCCCAATCCTTACCCCACTAAATCATATCACTGACACATCCATGATTGTAACATCATTGCCAGAAACGTTGCTGGAACAGTGACCGGTACAGTAATTGGCACAGTAACTCAGGTACAAACTAGGTGAATCATTTATATACTATTAATCGTTGATGCTTGACACTAAACTATTATGCTATTGTTCTGAAATCTGACTTAAACCTCATAGTTTAACAGTCAGAAACACATCAGACAACACAGAACTGACACACAGATGCTTGATTTAATGATATTATGTAGAAACGTATGCGAGGTTAAACAGAGCAAAACCATAACGGTTGTTATTACAAAATGCTAAACCGAAGAATTATTCGTATAGGTGACGATCTGTACGGATAAATCTGAAAGTTTAAAGTTCTGAAATAATGACTGGAATGTAGAAAACAAGAATCAGAAATCCAAACCATCATCGTGTTCGTTCGAATGACGATTTGAACGAATACGCGCAATGATGAAGCGTTCTGACGAAACGAAAACGAAAAACAATACGAACAATAATAAATTTAAGAAAATATAATATTTTCTGTTTTACAATTTTGAAACTCATCAGAAATAAATTAAAAAGGAAACTATTTTAGTTAAAACACGTAAAATAAAGTTATTAATAAACATTTAATAGAATACGCGAACGAGCTAAAGAGACGCTTAAAATAATAAATTTCGATAAATAATTTAAGAGAAATAATTTTAAGAAACATTTACAAGGCCGAACCAACACATGGGCTGCGAACCTTGCTTGCAGAGCCGAAACTGCATGGCTATATCAGGTTCGCTGGTCTGGAATGTCTCAATTCATTGGACGACTAATCACATGCATCCGGCCAAGCAAAGGGTTTAGCCTACGACGCATTCGGCCCACAGGGCATCCGGCCCAAAATAAGTGGCCCAAGTCCTTTGGTTTAGTCCACCCCATTCGACCTAGTAAATTTGAGCCCACTTCATGTTCGGCCCAATCAGCAGTCCATCGGCCCATGTCTCCCTTTTCAGTCCAAGTGTGTTAACCGGCCCAACAGACCTACGCGGCCCAACAGACCTACGCGGCCCACACATAGCTTTAAACGGCCCACAGATTTCTTAATTCGGCCCAACATATTATCCATTCGGCCCACATGAAGAATGAGATAAACAAACACACTACATTAGTAAATCTTGAATAACATGCATGGAATTATATTTATATATATATATATACATTAATTTTATTCTACTACAAAGGTGGCGGAATTACTTTGGGTTAACGAACCCCACAAACTCAAAATAACAAGCTTTTACAAGTGTTGTTGTTTAGTTAATTATTAACCAGATGATAATCAGGTCAAGCTTAACTAGAACGACATGTGGCGTCTTAACCCTTGAACTTAAAACTATGTTTAGAAGTAACAGCAATTCACAAAGATCGAACAAGGACGAATAATGAGCGAGACTCGTAAGTGTTAGCCAACTTTGAGGGTAACACAAACACACGTACAAACAAGCAGTTAAGGACTTCTATTTATAATCTATATACAACGTGAAATCAATACAGGATCTTGAAAACAACAAAGAATACTACAACGAGCGCGTGCATTCTAGTTAAGATAAGTTAACCCCTTCAAACACAAGGTGACTTCATTTGTCCCTTTTCAAACATATTTGTTTTTACCTCGGGACTGAGAAGCATGTTATACATTTTAAACAATTATTGAAATGTTTATTTAATGCTTTTACACACATTCATTATGCTTATATTAACACTTAAGCTTGAAACTCTTACTTTGGAAGCTATAAACTCGATGTTTAAACTATATGCTTGATGCCTACGCTACAAACTAGATGCTTAAACTATATGCTTCATGCTTATGCTACAAACTTGAAGCTTAAACTAGATGCTGGATGATTACGCTATAAACTCTATGTTTAAACTATATGTTCGATGATTATGCTATAAACTCTATGTTTAAACTACATGCTCGATGCTAAGGCTTTGAATACTCACGCTAAATGCTAATACTTGATACACTCGTTCTAAAGGCTAACACTGTATACACTAAATCTAATTGCTAATACTTCATACACTTATTTCTAAAAGTTAATATCTTATACTCTTAATCTTAAATATAATGTTGTTTACATTTATACTTATTTGCTTAAAACTCTCGAAACTTTTAAAAGCATAAGAAAGACAAACACTAAAACTAGGAATGCTGTTGAAAACCATACTTAGGAAATCTTGAAAGCTTAAACTCAGAAGGACTCACTTGCTCAAAAGGCTATAAAGACTTATATGTTTGAAATTCTATAAACACTTGTACGCTCGAAATGCTTGGAATACTTGAAACACTTGAATGCTCGATGTGCTTAGAATACTTGAAACACTTGAATGCTTGATAAACTTGGAATGCTCAGATAACAGGCTGATTGACCGCCGCGTGTTGACCTATCTGTCAACCCCTACTAGTCATCAGTAAAACTATGGGAATAAACTTGTATGCTTAAGCTACCGGACATCGTAAGACAGACTGTTGGCCATCACGTCTTGACATTGGTCAAGCCCTACTAGTCATCAGTGTTCTTCGTTTATCAGAATCATGTAAGACATACTGATTGGTCGCCGCGTCTTGACAGTGGTCAAGACCTACTAGTCATTCAGTGTTCTTCTTGATTCACTCATGGTTGTGACGAGTGACTAGGATGATTTTGGTCTCTTCTAGTTGACTATGTGTTATCTTGAGGACTCCTCTATCAAAACACCGATGTCGCGAGTCCTATTTAGTCCCGTTATGGATGGATGCTGAATTCCTTAGGGTGTTTAGCTGTTCATAATGGTAACTCGCAAAATTTGATACTCAAATGCTACTCTGTGTGTGTTGAAACTCATAATCAGAACACTTAAAGCTATGATGGGATTTAATGGTAGGTAGGACGCTTAATTATCATTAACAACAATGTCATATGTGATTTAGTATGTGGTGGGATGTTGGCTGGGTGGGCGGTAAGTTCGACCCTACATATGCCCTATATATAAGCATACCGAATTGTATGTTACATGTGATGTTAATGAGGTTAAGGTTGTTACCACAAAGGGTTTGCTAAAACTATTTTACAACTACTAAACTATATGAACTCACCAACCATTGTGTTGACTTTGTTTTCTTACATGCTTTCTCAGGTGATGCACATGTTTAAGCTTAGGTACAGGATTGCATACTAGGATGCCCAGATAGAGGTCCTAGTAGACTTTTGGAAAGCACACATTTTGTCATTGATACAAGTCACATTTGATATCTTGGACAGATACAAGATAGTGAACACTTTATTCTTTTGATAGGTTTACTTTGTTAAATTACCAAACATTGACACTTGTAATTTAACTTTGTAATCCTAGGTTAATGTTTTGTTATGCTTTAGTTATTCTTAACATTGATGCTATGTAAACAATCTGATCATCATGATTATCACACACGATATCGCGTCCTGCGAACCTTCCGCCCAGCGGGGAACACGATCCGTCCCGCCGGCTCGGGGTGTGACAATGATAGATAGAAATAAGTTTATGTATAGGGCACACGTAAGAGTCGGTCGCAACCTATCCAGCCGTCATCCCACCACCATTTCGATAAACCATGACCATGTGTCCTTGACTATATTTAGTGACCAACCATTATCCTTTACCAATTCCAAACAAACCAGCTCATATCACATTCATTCAACTGCAATAAACACTGTGGTTCAGTCTAGTTATATATTCCAAACTAAACTTCCCCATGGTTTATGCTTATAAATCATATGTTCTCATCAATGCATACCAATATTAATACCACAAATCAAATCCAAAACATCAAATTATCATAACAAGTTCTATGAGTACAAAATATATATGTAATGACGATACTTGAAACACAGTGATGTTACAGTTCATTTGGCCCTTTTCAAACTATTTTCTTTTACTACGGGACTAAGAAACATGTTAAATGTTTTACTTAAATGCTTGACATGTTTTACATCTTGATTACTCTTGCAACGATATACTTGTTTACAATATTTGTTTACAAATACTTTCTCATACAAACAATTTCTCAAACATATACTTTCTCATACAAATACTTTCTCATGCAAATACTTTCTCTTACAAATACTTTCTCATAGAAATATTTTCTCAAACATATGCTTTCTCATAGAATACTTATACTTACAAAATAAAAATATACAAGTGGTTAGTGTGCCCAGGATGGGGCATACGTGGATAGGAACCGGGTTGGTAAGCAGGTACATGTTGTAACACCCCGACCGACGGCGGAATCATCGGGATGCCACGAGGGATGTGTAGATTGTTCAAAAGCTCATGGGCATCTAAATCATATCATCATATATCATTTAATCAACCACAATAATTACACAAAAATCATGTTCATCATAAAACAAGTACATCAGTTACACAAAAGAATTAGTTAAACTAACTAAACTCTAATCGCCAGAAATTTAGTTAATTAACTAAGTCCAAGATCCTATATGATGATGATGTCCAAAAATAGAAGAGATCCTCTCTTCATTCCTACTTGTCTCCATCTCCTGAAACATGTAAGAAAATCAAGTGTCAACTACAAAAGTAGTTGGTGAGTAATCATAAGTTTTTATATTTTAAAAATGTTTTAGTAAAATGCGTTTGAAAGTTTATGCTTAAAATGGTTTTATAAAATGCTTTGTTTAAAAACGGGTATAAAACTTATGATCTTCTGGAGAAAATCCATATGAATACCTGTATGAGATAATCCAACACACATCCATCAATTCAACAGCCAAACACATACACAATCACATAACCACATAACCAAATCAATCATAGCCATTCACAAATAATCATAATCAAATATAGGCAATCAATCCACAACAAATCAACCAAACTCAATCAATCATATTCTCAATCAATGTTCGTGACTATACATGATTCCTTAAGTATTTAACATAAGTTAGATACATGAATCATGGAGTGGTCGCTAACCACGTGACAATACATGAAACCAAAGCAATTAACCGAAGTCAAAGGCAATGATTCACAGATGTGAAAACCATCCACGTGACAATACACGATGTCAAAGCAATTAACCGAAGTTAAGAGCGATGATTTTCGGGATTTGTGACAATACTTGTAATCTTTGTTATTGACCTAGGTCAATAACAATGTTTACATGGATATAAAATAATAAGAGATAATCCCATAATAATGATAATTTCAAATGTGAATATCATATTGATAAACAGGTATTAACCTTGTGTTATCAAAATAATATTTAATTTGGTATACATGTTTCACCTCCGGGTTTTAAAACTAAAAACAGTTTAAAGAAAGGGAGGTTATGAGAACTCACCTGAAGTCCTTAGAATCAGTGTTCTCTAATAATGCGCGCTCACGTGCGTATCTCAAGTCAATTCAACAATCTGTGATTATTGAGTATTTGTATTTGTGAGTATAAATATTTCATCACAGTCTAATGTTCATTAGGTTTACTTAAACTCCATAGCATATTGCTAGCTTATTGAAGTTTGCCTAGTTTTAATGTGAGATGTTAAACATCTTATAATTAATTACTATTAACCTATGGTTTAACTTGTGAGTTAGATTAATTAGTAATAGTAGCCAATTATGCTATCTTATGTGTGATCCCTTAGTATATATATATTCCTAGATGATAATTTTGATCATAACTCATTAACAAATACAAGCATGATCGCTTTATTGGCCACCTTAGTTTAATTAAATGTGTAAGTAAAAATATATATCAATCTCATAATTTAAGAGGATCTATGTATACTTTGTTTTCATAATGATTTCTCATTATACAAAGATTTCATTGTTTATTTCATTAAGGAAAGGTGGTGGCCATTATTCATGCATGCATGGTTGTGTATACATATATATGTACGTAATTCATGTCCCTTTACTTCGCTTAAGCTCTCAATTAAACGAAACTAGGTCGAATCCCCCTTATGGGCAGCGAACCCTTGGCCAAACCCAGCCAAGGTTCGGCCCATTTAGCCTTAGGGTTCGCAACAATGATGGCCATGGGTTCGGTGCTGCTAAGCTTCGGCTAAGACAAAGAGGAAGGTTCGACAGCCATGTGGGTTAGGGTTCGTGGTCCATAGGGTTCGCCACCCTATGGTTCGCTGCATGTGGTATGTATAGGGTTCGTCTAAGACAAAGAAGGTTCGGCCAAGTAGGAAAGTTCGGCCAAGTAGGAAGGTTCGGCCAAGTAGGAAGGATGAAGGTTCGGCCCAGCCAGGCGAACTCTAGGCTCGTCCCAGACTCCAACAGGTCGGTACCCCACTGGTTCGCAGCTAGATGGTTCGTAGCCCATTAGGGTTCGGCATGGACAGGATGGTTCGCCAGGGGTGGGGTTCGGCTCCAAAGAGTTAGGTGGCCAAGGGTTCGGCTCCCTTCAACCTCACGAACCTGTCCTTCCTCGAACCTCCATCATCATCCTCCTCAAGCTCCTGCACATTCCAGACTACATTCGGCTTCTACCTAATCCTTTTAACTCGTTTTAAGGTTCCACAATATATTTAGCCGATTATATCTACCATGAATCCAAGACTCACGACTAAGAACCAAAACCGAAAATAAACATCTCAGATTTACCTTGAATCTTCGTTTAAATGCAGGATTTCTTCGTATCTTCTTGTAGCTCTCGATCTCACGAACGCGTAGGCTCCGAAATCTCCCGAATCGGTTAAGAAACGAGTCTAAGATGCTAGAGAGAAGGTGGAGAAGGTTGTGTGTGTGTTTTTAGAGAGAGAATGGTGTTGTTGAAAATGAAGAAGAAAGAGGAGGGTTTCTTTCATTATATTGCGCATTATACCCTCGTGCTCGGTCTCGTTTTTATCGCGATGATATAATTAAATGTTCAGTTTTTATACGCTAAACATATTTAAACATAAAGTATTTAAACCCTTAAGTTTCGTTACGCTAATTATTTCAATAAAATGATTTAGTCTATTTCGTAAAACGATTCCGATTTATTTACAGTAAAATATTTATTTAAATAAGGGTTTTATTAAATTTGTCTTAGGTTGTGATTTCTAATAAACGTTTTAAGATTTTATTTACCAATTTAATATCGTGAGATATTATTTAATTATCTCGTCGAAACACGTTACTCGCGTATGTATTCGTAAAGATCGTCACCTTTGCGAATCCAACGCTCGTATCGTATTTCGATTCGAATTACTATTTATGAGATATCGTTTCAGTATATTATTCTTAATAATTATATTCGTGTGAATCGTCACCCACGCGAATACATTATTAAGTTAATATTTCTGAATTAATATTCTCGTTTAAATGATATCCGTAACCTCACTTCGCGTAATTAATTCCCATTATTTAATAGCTTTAATATTATCATTTCCCAAACCAAGCCCACTAAACCCTAGTCACTGACACATCCATGATAGACCGAAATATGCATATATATAGGGCATATGTAAGGGTCAGTCGCAACTGCCCTAGCCACCGTCCCACCGCTATTTCAATAAACCATGACCATGGGTCCTTGACTACGTTTAGTAACCAGACTCCAACAAACTCCCAGTTCCATCACAAATCCATTCTCAACCAATAATCCTTCATCATCAGTAATACGTAACTGCAATAACACTACGGGTCTGTAGTTGAATTACAACTAAACTTCCCGTGGTTTATGCGTATAATAAATTATAATCATGTATACCAGCAATAGTGATAATATCAGTAATGTCAATCAATAATCTCATGATCATTAATAATTATGAATATCCAGTCGTAACAGTACATTCGTACGGATGTACGGACGTACGGACAACCGAAAATACAGTGATGTTACAGTCTCCCCTAGTTAAAGGAATTTCGTCCCGAAATTCAACTTGGAGTGACCGTAGTAAATAAATGTGGGTACTTAAGCTTCATCTGATCTTCTCGTTCCCATGTGAATTCTGGACCCCGCTTTGATTCCCAACGTACTTTGACAATTGGGATTCTACTGCGTTTGAGCTGTTTAACCTCACGATCCATTATCTCCACTGGTTTTTCAATAAAATGCATGGTATCGTCGATGCGAATGTCATCGAGCGGTACCTGAAGATCCTGATCAGCTAAGCACTTTCTTAGATTGGACACGTGAAACGTCGGGTGCACATTACTAAGTTCAGAAGGAAGTTCCAATTTGTAAGCAACCTTCCCGATCCGTTCAAGGATCTTAAAAGGGCCAACGTATCGTGGAGCAAGCTTCCCCTTCTTTCCGAATCGAACAACGCCCTTCCAAGGCGATACTTTGAGTAATACCATATCTCCCACTTCAAACTCTAAAGGTTTTCTTCGTTTATCCGCGTAACTCTTCTGTCGACTGCGAGCAGCTAACAGATTGTCGCGGATCTGGCGGATCTTGTCAGTCGTTTCCTGAATAAATTCCGGACCAGTAATCTGCGAATCGCCAACTTCGGTCCAACAAATAGGCGACCGACATTTTCTGCCATACAGAGCTTCAAACGGTGCCATACCAATGCTCGCGTGATAACTGTTGTTATACGAGAACTCAACCAATGGTAGATGGCCATCCCAATTGCCACCGAAATCGATGACACAAGCTCTCAACATGTCTTCCAATGTTTGAATCGTTCGCTCCGTTTGACCATCCGTTTGAGGATGATAAGCAGTGCTAAGATCCAGTCTTGTTCCAAAGGCTTCATGAAGTGACTCCCAAAATCGTGCCGTGAATCGAGCATCACGGTCCGATATTATGCTTAAGGGAATGCCATGTCGGCTAATGATCTCATCAATGTAGATACGAGCTAACTTCCGCACCGGGTAAGTTTCACGTATCGGTAAGAAATGAGCCGACTTGGTCAATCTGTCAACAATTACCCAGATACTATCTTTACCGTTCGCGGTCCGTGGGAGTTTAGTAATGAAATCCATGGAGATATTCTCCCACTTCCACATCGGTATTTCTGGTTGTAGTAACAATCCCGAAGGTCGCTGATGTTCTGCCTTGACTTTAGCACAGTTAAGGCACTTAGACACATATTCAGCAATATCCTTCTTCATTCCAGGCCACCAGTACAAGCCCCTAAGGTCTTGATACATCTTATCAGAGCCCGGATGGATTGAGTAACGAGATTTATGAGCTTCATCCATAATCAGCATCCTCAGATCACCCCTGTTCGGTATCCACAACCGATTCAAATAATACATCAAACCGTCATCCTTAGTTTCCAATAAGATTTCAGCCCCACAAGACATCTCATTTTTCAAGTTATCTTGAGCTAATGAGTGTTGTTGAGCTGTGAGAACATCATTACGGAGATTAGTGTGCACTCGGACACTATAAATCTGAACTTGACTTTTGCGACTAAGCGCATCTGCTACTACATTCGCTTTACCAGGATGGTAGCGAATTTCACAGTCATAATCGTTCAACAGTTCAACCCATCTCCGTTGTCTCATATTGAGCTCTTTCTGATTTAGAATATGTTGCAAACTTTTATGATCAGTAAAGACTACACACTTGGTGCCATAAAGATAATGTCTCCATATCTTCAAAGCAAACACGACTGCACCAAGTTCCAAGTCGTGCGTAGTGTAGTTCTTCTCATGAATCTTCAATTGTCTTGATGCATAAGCCACAACCTTTCCCCGTTGCATGAGAACACAACCGAGACCTAAGTTGGATGCATCACAATAGACTACAAAATCATCATTTCCATCAGGCAGTGTCAAGACAGGAGCATCACAAAGTTTCTGCTTCAGAGTCTGAAATGCCTCTTCTTGCTTTGGTCCCCACTCGTATGGCCTATTTTTCTGAGTCAAAGCAGTGAGAGGGACAGCAATTCTGGAGAAGTTCGATATGAACCGCCGATAGTAACCGGCAAGTCCAAGGAACGATCGAATCTCCGTCGGTGTCTTCGGTGTACTCCAATTCTTCACAGCATCAATCTTTGCAGGATCTACGTGTACACCATACTCGTTGACTATGTGCCCCAAGAATTGAACTTCCTTAAGCCAGAATTCACATTTAGAGAATTTGGCATACAGTCGCTCCTCTCTTAGGATCTCCAAAACCAACTTAAGGTGTTTCTCGTGTTCTTCCTTAGTCTTTGAGTAAATCAAAATATCATCAATGAATACAATCACAAATTTATCCAAGTATGGCCTGCAAACACGGTTCATGAGATCCATGAAAACCGCAGGTGCATTGGTAAGACCGAAAGGCATTACCAGAAATTCATAGTGGCCATATCTTGTTCTAAAAGCTGTCTTGGGAATATCATCATCATGTACGCGAAGCTGATGATACCCAGACCTAAGATCGATTTTTGAAAACCATGCCGAGCCTTGAAGCTGATCGAAGAGATCATCGATGCGCGGCAGTGGATATCGATTCTTTATTGTGAGTTTGTTCAATTCGCGGTAATCGATGCACATTCGGAATGACCCGTCCTTTTTCTTGACAAACAGGACCGGTGCACCCCATGGCGAATGGCTCGGGCGAATGAATCCTTTATCAGTAAGTTCTTGCAGCTGACTCGCCAATTCTTGCAACTCCGAAGGCGCAAGTCTATAAGGAGCTTTGGCGACTGGGTTCGCACCAGGTACTAAGTCGATTCGGAACTCAACTTGACGTTCTGGTGGAAGACCCGGCAAATCATCTGGAAAGACTTCTGGAAAATCTCGTATCACCGGAACATCTTCAATTCGCTTTTCTTTCTCTTTCTTCTCCACAATGTGTGCTAAGAAAGCTATACATTTCTTCCTAAGGTACTTATGTGCTTTAGTGCAAGACATCAGCTTAAGACCTTTACTAGCAGTTTCTCCAAATATTCTCAAAGTTTCACCCGAAGTTAAAGGAATACGAATGTATTTCTCATGACAAACAATCTCCGCTCTGTGGGTGGCTAACCAATCCATGCCTATGATAACATCAAAGCTACCAAGATGCATAGGTATGAGATCAATTGGGAAAACGTGATCATTTAAGTTCACCGTACATCCAACGATAATAGTGTCAATATCAATAGTGTTTCCGTCAGCCACCTCCACATTGAACGGTTTATCTAAGTATGTACGTGTTCTACCAAGCAAGCATTCAAAATCATATGAAACGAAACTCCTATCGGCACCAGAATCAAATAAGACAGATGCATAAGAGTTGTTGATCAGAAATGTACCGTTGACCACATCCTGGTTGGCTTGAGCAGCTGGAGCATTCAGTTGAAAAGCCCGGCCTCTTGCCACCCTTTGATTATTCCCGGTCAACTTTGGGCATTGATTCCTGAAGTGACCCACTTCACCACATTCATAACAGGCTCTTGCCTGTGCTTGAGGTACCTGGCGAATAGGTACAGCTGGAATAGGTTGTGCATGAGGAGCTGGCAGTGCAAGCGGTGCTTGTTGCATCCTTTGTGCTTGCGGTGCACTCCGACAAACATTAGCATAGTGCCCAAACTTGCCACAGTTGTTGCAGACGCGACACGGCAAGTTAGGGGCATGATGATATCTGCAAGTGTTACATTGGGGAGTGTTCCCAGTGTAATTTCTTGCAGCAGAATTGTTTGATGATTGTTGCGCAGACTTCGCAGCAGGTACAGTTACCATGAAGTTCCTATTCTTTCTCTTTTTGTTGCTGCTTTTGGACGAGCTAGCAGCTTCAGACTTGACTTCGGTTTTGACTTCTTTTGCAGTAGTCTTGGTGTCAGTCTTTTTATATCCCTTCCGAGTAAGCGTTCCGTTCCTCACGTGATTATCAGTAAGAGTTGCAGATAATCGGATTGCAGCCTCAAGTGTTTTGGGATTGCTCCCGTAGACTGTATCCTGAATCTGCACCGGCAGCCCGCCGATATACTTTTCAATCGCCCTTTCCAAGGGTGTCACCATATGAGGCACTAGCAGACTATACTCATGGAATTGAGTATTGTAGATGACGTTCTCGCCACTATCTTGTTTGAGTTCCCAGAACTCAGTCTCCAGTTTCCTCATCTCGCTTCTAGGACAGAATTCAGTGGTCATCAGGTTCTTGACCTCTGTCCATGTCAGTGCTAGTGCAGTATCCACTCCCCTAGTTCGCTTTTCCCCATTCCACCAAGTCAGTGCTCTCTTTTGGAAAACACTGGTGGCATAGCGAACTTTCAGATTTTCAGGGCATTCGCTGTTGATGAAGGTGTTCTCCATACTCTCGAACCACTGCAGCAGACCAGTGGCTGATTCAGCACCCGTAAATTTCAGGGGATTGCAGGAATTGAAGTGTTTGAATGTGCAAGTTGTCTGGTTTGCACCACCTCGATTCTGGTTGATGTTTTGGTTGGCCTGAGTCAACTGGTTCACCAATCCAGTGATGAGGTTAGCTAACTCTTGCATGCCAGGGTTAGCATTACCGTTAGCATCCTCTGCGTTCGTATCATCTCCGTTGTGACGGCGTGGCGGCATGTTTCTGAAGGAAATAGAAACATGTTACTACCGTTTACAACGTACATCATACAAACAATGTTTAAATGAGTCCATTAGACAATTAGGATTACATATAGGAACTATATTTCTCTCCCATCAGTCATTAAACTCAAAAAGGTTTATAATTTCCTATTATTATTCTAAGTGTCCTAGTTGGTCATAACTAGTGTTAACTAACTATTTCCTAGATTCTATACATTCTTCACTCTATACTAACACTGACAACCTCCCAATGCAATGTAACAAGCTTATATATAGGGCATATGCAGAGGTAGATCGCAATCTCCCCTACACCGTCCCACCACCGTTCCATTGCACCACGATTATGCCCTTGCTAGTGTGTAGAGTGCGTCATGTACTTCATCATAAATCTCACTTCACACACCTTATCCTTAGTAGGATAATTTTGAGTGAAGTGATCTCTAGTTCCCTTGGACAATTAGGTTTACCTAATGTCTAAGTTCACCTGACATGTAGGCTTGCCTATTTCTAAGTTCACCTAATGTCTAAGTTCACCTGACATTAAGTTTTCCCCAACTGTCTAAGTTCACTAAAATCCATATCAATTCCAATGTCAATAATCATCATTAAGGGTTCATATCATCACGAAGTGCTCTTATTGTCACTAAGTGTTCATATCTTCCCTATAGTTTATTTTTGTCCAGTGTCCATACCATCACTAAGTGTTAGTATCATCACTATGCGTTTATATTATCATCAAGTGTCTATATCATCTCCCAAGTCCATATCACATCACTAATCGCTCATTATCTTTCGTTAATCCTATGCACCCTACGTGTCCAATCCATATGTTTTTTTTTATAAGGGAATTTATAAGTGTTTATCAAGTGTGATCATCCAAAGTGTCAATCCAAACCAACCTTAACCAACAGACCATCAACATCCATCTCACAATAATTCCTAGTAATATCCTAAGTTCCTGACACTGACAGACCCCCAATATACTACAAATGGTATATGTATAGGGCATATGTAGAGGTCAGTCGCAACTGCCCCAGCCACCGTCCCACCACCTTTGTAGTATGCCACGAGTATGTCCTTGTCTGGTGTTTACAATATAAACAGATAATTCCTAAAGCAAGTAATTCATAAACAATTTATTTCCTAAGCAAGTAATTTCCCAAACGGGTAGTTCCCACATTCTTCAATACTGACATCCACCTAATGTACCGTAAATGGTATATATATATAGGGCATATGTAAGGGTCAGTCGCAACTGCCCTAGCCAACGTCCCACCACCTTTACGATACACCACGTGCATGTCCTTATCGAATCATTAGGGCACACATAAGCAAGAAATTAATAAGCAGCATATATATCAGATGTATAACAGGAGTTCAATTAACATGTAATAAACACATAAGCATGAATCCTGAATATACTAGCTGGTGTATGAATTTATTCATACTAGGGTATCCTACGGTTATAGACTAGGTCAACCATTTCTAGTAACCTAATTCCCTATAACCCAGGCTCTGATACAATCTGTAACACCCCGACCGACGGCGGAATCATCGGGATGCCACGAGGGATGTGTAGATTGTTCAAAAGCTCATGGGCATCTAAATCATATCATCATATATCATTTAATCAACCACAATAATTACACAAAAATCATGTTCATCATAAAACAAGTACATCAGTTACACAAAAGAATTAGTTAAACTAACTAAACTCTAATCGCCAGAAATTTAGTTAATTAACTAAGTCCAAGATCCTATATGATGATGATGTCCAAAAATAGAAGAGATCCTCTCTTCATTCCTACTTGTCTCCATCACCTGAAACATGTAAGAAAATCAAGTGTCAACTACAAAAGTAGTTGGTGAGTAATCATAAGTTTTTATATTTTAAAAATGTTTTAGTAAAATGCGTTTGAAAGTTTATGCTTAAAATGGTTTTATAAAATGCTTTGTTTAAAAACGGGTATAAAACTTATGATCTTCTGGAGAAAATCCATATGAATACCTGTATGAGATAATCCAACACACATCCATCAATTCAACAGCCAAACACATACACAATCACATAACCACATAACCAAATCAATCATAGCCATTCACAAATAATCATAATCAAATATAGGCAATCAATCCACAACAAATCAACCAAACTCAATCAATCATATTCTCAATCAATGTTCGTGACTATACATGATTCCTTAAGTATTTAACATAAGTTAGATACATGAATCATGGAGTGGTCGCTAACCACGTGACAATACATGAAACCAAAGCAATTAACCGAAGTCAAAGGCAATGATTCACAGATGTGAAAACCATCCACGTGACAATACACGATGTCAAAGCAATTAACCGAAGTTAAGAGCGATGATTTTCGGGATTTGTGACAATACTTGTAATCTTTGTTATTGACCTAGGTCAATAACAATGTTTACATGGATATAAAATAATAAGAGATAATCCCATAATAATGATAATTTCAAATGTGAATATCATATTGATAAACAGGTATTAACCTTGTGTTATCAAAATAATATTTAATTTGGTATACATGTTTCACCTCCGGGTTTTAAAACTAAAAACAGTTTAAAGAAAGGGAGGTTATGAGAACTCACCTGAAGTCCTTAGAATCAGTGTTCTCTAATAATGCGCGCTCACGTGCGTATCTCAAGTCAATTCAACAATCTGTGATTATTGAGTATTTGTATTTGTGAGTATAAATATTTCATCACAGTCTAATGTTCATTAGGTTTACTTAAACTCCATAGCATATTGCTAGCTTATTGAAGTTTGCCTAGATGTTAAACATCTTATAATTAATTACTATTAACCTATGGTTTAACTTGTGAGTTAGATTAATTAGTAATAGTAGCCAATTATGCTATCTTATGTGTGATCCCTTAGTATATATATATTCCTAGATGATAATTTTGATCATAACTCATTAACAAATACAAGCATGATCGCTTTATTGGCCACCTTAGTTTAATTAAATGTGTAAGTAAAAATATATATCAATCTCATAATTTAAGAGGATCTATGTATACTTTGTTTTCATAATGATTTCTCATTATACAAAGATTTCATTGTTTATTTCATTAAGGAAAGGTGGTGGCCATTATTCATGCATGCATGGTTGTGTATACGTATATATGTACGTAATTCATGTCCCTTTACTTCGCTTAAGCTCTCAATTAAACGAAACTAGGTCGAATCCCCCTTATGGGCAGCGAACCCTTGGCAAAACCCAGCCAAGGTTCGGCCCATTTAGCCTTAGGGTTCGCAACAATGATGGCCATGGGTTCGGTGCTGCTAAGCTTCGGCTAAGACAAAGAGGAAGGTTCGACAGCCATGTGGGTTAGGGTTCGTGGTCCATAGGGTTCGCCACCCTATGGTTCGCAGCATGTGGTATGTATAGGGTTCGTCTAAGACGAAGAAGGTTCGGCCAAGTAGGAAAGTTCAGCCAAGTAGGAAGGTTCGGCCAAGTAGGAAGGATGAAGGTTCGGCCCAGCCAGGCGAACTCTAGGCTCGTCCCAGACTCCAACAGGTCGGTACCCCACTGGTTCGCAGCTAGATGGTTCGTAGCCCATTAGGGTTCGGCATGGACAGGATGGTTCGCCAGGGGTGGGGTTCGGCTCCAAAGAGTTAGGTGGCCAAGGGTTCGGCTCCCTTCAACCTCACGAACCTGTCCTTCCTTGAACCTCCATCATCATCCTCCTCAAGCTCCTGCACATTCCAGACTACATTCGGCTTCTACCTAATCCTTTTAACTCGTTTTAAGGTTCCACAATATATTTAGCCGATTATATCTACCATGAATCCAAGACTCACGACTAAGAACCAAAACCGAAAATAAACATCTCAGATTTACCTTGAATCTTCGTTTAAATGCAGGATTTCTTCGTATCTTCTTGTAGCTCTCGATCTCACGAACGCGTAGGCTCCGAAATCTCCCGAATCGGTTAAGAAACGAGTCTAAGATGCTAGAGAGAAGGTGGAGAAGGTTGTGTGTGTGTTTTTAGAGAGAGAATGGTGTTGTTGAAAATGAAGAAGAAAGAGGAGGGTTTCTTTCATTATATTGCGCATTATACCCTCGTGCTCGGTCTCGTTTTTATCGCGATGATATAATTAAATGTTCAGTTTTTATACGCTAAACATATTTAAACATAAAGTATTTAAACCCTTAAGTTTCGTTACGCTAATTATTTCAATAAAATGATTTAGTCTATTTCGTAAAACGATTCCGATTTATTTACAGTAAAATATTTATTTAAATAAGGGTTTTATTAAATTTGTCTTAGGTTGTGATTTCTAATAAACGTTTTAAGATTTTATTTACCAATTTAATATCGTGAGATATTATTTAATTATCTCGTCGAAACACGTTACTCGCGTATGTATTCGTAAAGATCGTCACCTTTGCGAATCCAACGCTCGTATCGTATTTCGATTCGAATTACTATTTATGAGATATCGTTTCAGTATATTATTCTTAATAATTATATTCGTGTGAATCGTCACCCACGCGAATACATTATTAAGTTAATATTTCTGAATTAATATTCTCGTTTAAATGATATCCGTAACCTCACTTCGCGTAATTAATTCCCATTATTTAATAGCTTTAATATTATCATTTCCCAAACCAAGCCCACTAAACCCTAGTCACTGACACATCCATGATAGACCGAAATATGCATATATATAGGGCATATGTAAGGGTCAGTCGCAACTGCCCTAGCCACCGTCCCACCGCTATTTCAATAAACCATGACCATGGGTCCTTGACTACGTTTAGTAACCAGACTCCAACAAACTCCCAGTTCCATCACAAATCCATTCTCAACCAATAATCCTTCATCATCAGTAATACGTAACTGCAATAACACTACGGGTCTGTAGTTGAATTACAACTAAACTTCCCGTGGTTTATGCGTATAATAAATTATAATCATGTATACCAGCAATAGTGATAATATCAGTAATGTCAATCAATAATCTCATGATCATTAATAATTATGAATATCCAGTCGTAACAGTACATTCGTACGGATGTACGGACGTACGGACAACCGAAAATACAGTGATGTTACACATGTGCACATGGTACGAAAAGTCTTAAGACACAGTACTCACAAGGACTTCGTTAGACAGACTGATTGGCCGCCGAGTGTTGATATGGTGTCAACCCCTACTAGTCATTCAGTGTTCTTAGTTGTCAATTCTCAATGTTTTCTAACATGTGGCTAGGATGATTATGATTCCATTAAGTAAACTTTGTGTCTTCTGATGGGTATCCTCTAACTACGCACCGATGCAGATTGTTCCACCCGAGACATCTCTATGAGTTGGTACCGTTAATCATCGAGGATGAATCTTTGAGTCACCCCATCAGATTTTAGTCGCTTGCAGTGGTGGTCTCAAACTTGGTTTTCGAACTCTAATGAATTGGAATTGGATAACCAGAATACTTTAAACAATGTTTGTTGTGATGTTGGTAGGGAGTGAAATGCTTAACTATCAATAATAACAATATCATATCGGTCCGGTATGTGGTGGGCTGGCAGCTGGGCTTGACCCTACGTATACCCTATATATAATCACACTTGACTGGATAGAATAGGTGTTTTTAGTGAGGTTAAGGTTGTTACTCCAATAGGTTTGTTAAAACTCATTTTCAGTTACAAAACTTTATGAGCTTACCAACCAAGTGTTGACTTTGTTTTCTTACATGTTTTCTCAGGTGACGGACATGATTAAGATTAGAAGTTCAGGATCCATACTAGGATGCCCAGATAGAGAACCTAGTAGCTTTTGGAAGTGCATATTTTGTTTGTTACGTATGAATCATTTTGTTATTTACGATTCTTGTGGATATGTTTACATTGTTAAATTATCAAACATGACATTTGTAATGTAACTTTTTGATAATAGTTTAATGTTATATTGCTTTAGTTATTCTCAAATGTTGTGTTATGTATCCAATCTGATCATTCCGATTATCACACGATATCGCACCCCGGGACCATTCCGCCAGACGGGAAAGTCGATCTAGCCCGCCGGCTCGGGGTGTGACATTTTGTCTGTCACGTTTCCTTTTCTTATTCCAAAATGTCGCACGTGAGTTATTTTTTTTAAATATATTTCCTTTTTCAAATATTCCTGGATTATAGAAACACGAATTAACAGGCTCTTTTTAAATTAATTTGATTTTTAGTCTGACTGCAAAACTAGAATATGATGGAAGAACGTTGAGATAGTCAAATCTGTCATTGCATAACTGGGGTCAACTCATTCATGCTGCGCTACTCCAACAGCAAGAAATTAACTTAGATCCCGAGTATGACTGGAATAGTTACATAATTGGGGGTCCGGTTAAAGAGCATTACGGTTTGGACCCCGATAATTATGTCTAATAACTTGTCTTATGTTTGGTGATAATACCAAAGCTAATAAATGGGGACATTCTTTTATCAACTAGGTCCTTTCTAAAAATATCATTATCCCTTTACTGTTGAAGGTTTGTAAATGTTATTAGTCGAGAAGGAAAATAACTAGCGGAAAATAAGGACTGATGAGCAAAACCACTGAAGCCAGACAAATGAATAAACCGCGGATTGAGCAGCCGCGGATGCTTCTCTTCCGATTGAAGAACTGCTTCAGCATCGGAAGGTCAACAGTGGAAGATTCGTCAAAAAGAACTGCCGCTGAACTTATCTACCCTAGAAGACACTAGCTGATCATGACATCTTCGGAAGACATCCTTTGCATCGGAAGACAATCTCCTATTCCGAAATAACTGATTGTTTAATCAGCTTCTGATGATCATCTTCCGAAAGAATAACCACTTAACATCAGTACAACTACTTCAACCTCGGAAGACCTGAAGACTCCTGGAGACTCTTGTTTCCGTTGTTGTTGACTTTGTATTTGTACTAGACTGTTGATTCAGTGTCTATAATAGTGTCAACTATTTGTCATATTATTTCTTGTCTTGTATCTCAGAATGTTGGGTATTTAAGTCCCAACATTCTCAGATTAATATGAATTACTTTCCCAAAAATTCCTTGTGCTTTCTATATTTTCTCTTCTCTCTTTCTAAGCAAAAAAACTAAACAATGAAAATAACCTTGTGCAAAACTTTAGAGGGAGCTAAAACCAAATCTTTGACTAAGTGTCTAAAGCCTATGTTTCTGGTAAAACAGCTTCTCCACGTGGTTTCTGTTCTCAACAATTGGTATCAGAGCCTTGTCCTTTGTCTTGGTTTAACCATCAAGACTAAAACTCAAAGCTCTCACTGATATCTTGTTGTTTAGTTTTCTGTGTTTTATCTATTCTGTCTTTTTACTAAATCTGCAGGAGCTTGGTTTTTGAACTAAACTGTGTTCAAAAATCATTCTAAAAAACCACTTTGAGGACTCATAACTCATTGATTTACTCATAACTGTTTGTGAACCCATGGCAGAGAAATTCACCCTAGACCCCACAACACTGGTTCTCCAACAAAGCCACCAATCTTGGTTAGGCATCAATATAACATTTGGCAGAGACGGATGTTACATTTCCTGTCCAATAATCATACAGGATGTTGGAAGTTTGTCATGTTCGGACCTCATAAACCAATGGTCTTGGACACGGAGACTGGAGACCATGTCCCTAAGGATCCTTGGAATTACACCGAAGAAGACTACCAGAAATTAGAGCTTGATGCAAAGGCACATGCTCAACTGGCTATGGCCCTCCCTAATGAAATATACTCTGTTCTTCTTCACCACGAGTCTGCTAAAGACTTGTGGGATGCTCTAAAAGAGCAATTCGGTGGTGATGAAGATGTTGTGGCTAATACAAGGGAGATATTAGCTCAACGATACGAGACATTCTCCCAACTAAATAATGAGTCACTGACTCAGCAGATTGAACGGTTCACTTCTCTCTTAAGTGAACTAAAATTAGCTGGTCAAGTGTACCCCCTGTCTCTGTTCTAAATCGCATTTTGAGATCTCTGCCTGAAAAATGGGAAACTTATTCCATTGTCATTAGATCTTCTCCAAACTTCGGCAAACTCTCACTTACCCAACTCCATGGTAAGTTGCTCACCTTTGAGCGAGAGATTAACCAGAAACGAAAACTAATAAAGTCTGGTAAATCAACTGAAGAGTACGTTCAAGGGAACACAACTCTTCTCAGTCATAACTCTGAGACAAATGATCAGGGTTATGATGAATACATAGGCATAACTACTGGCATCACCTCTTCTTCTTCTTGTGATGACCACTCTCCTATTTCTGATCATCTGTGCTTTATCATGGATGATCTCCATCAAGTTCCAAGTGATGAATTGGAAGAGATGGACATTCTTCATCAAGAGTACGTAGACTAGAGCAGCCTGCCTGAAGATGTAGGCTATGCCCTCATCACCTCTGAACCAACAGAATTTTCTCTCATGGCTGTTAGTGACGATTCTACTCCTTCTGATCAACCTATTGCAGACAGTCCTGATGCGTAGATATCTTCTTCTACAATGGAAAAACTATGCATCGATGCGTGCATTGAGGCTTTTGCAAAAATAAAGAAAGCCAACATGTTGCTTCAACAACAAAGTCAGGAGTTGGAGCAACTTCTAGATGATAAAAAAACTGAAGTAGAAAAATTAATAAAAAATAAAGAAAGTCAAATTTCTATCTTAAAGACTGAAAAATCCAACTTACAAGCTTTATTTGATTTTGCAAAAAGAAAAATATTCAGCCTGTATAGACGAATCCTGCAAAGGATTCAAAATGCTTCTAAGTAAGCAAGTTCACATTAAGGCTAAATTCGGAATCGGGTACAATCATACTAGTCTTCCAGAGGACTATACCCGGATTGGAAATGAAATAAATGAGACTGATTCTGAACCTATCTCCCCTACCTTTATCCTGATGAGATTCTAGCCATAAAAATCACACCTCCAAGAGTGTACCAACCTAGAGATTTTCCTACGTTTGTTTATCCCACTGAAACAAACGTGGAAGACTGGAAGAAACACATTTGAAAAGTGATCACAACAATAATTCTTCTGAAAAAACTGAGATTGCTCCAACCATGAGCTCTACTCAAAGTTCAGAAGGTACAATTCTTCTTGAAACCTCTGAAAATCATGTTGCCCGCCTTGACAAAGGAAAAAGGCCCATGATTGATATCATATTCCCTCCTTCTTATCCTCATCCACCTTATCCAATAATGAAGGCAAATAAGCCTTTCATTCCTAACTATTCTTCATTATCTCCTACTTGTCTAAAGTGTTTCAAGTACAATCACAATACTGAAAACTGCTGAAAAAAAACTTCTTTGGAGAAAGCTCGAGATAAACTAAATGTTGAAAGATTGAAAGATTGAAAGCTGAACATGCTTCTTTGTCTAAAGGGAATCTCCCCAATAAGATGAAGAAATCAAAGAAGGCCAACAGATCTTCAGCTAACAGTTCAATAAGGTCTAACACCCATCCATCTCTTTGCTTGTCTTCACCTCTATATGCTTCTCCCGGACCATCTATTCTTGCAACACCACCTTCTTGCATCAAAATCAGCAACAACTGATACAAATGATGCAGAAATTGATGAATAACACTCAGCAAAACAAATAAGCATCTCATATTTCTTCTAATATAAAATATGACCCATATATAACCTATTGCATTTGATCCTCATGTGCAGAGACCTTCTACAAACCAAAATCATCTATGGTATGTGGACAGTGGAGGCTTTAGGCACATGACAGGATGCAGATCCATTTTAAATAACTTCATTCCAAAGAATGGAGGATTTGTTTCCTTTGGAATTAATGCAAAGGGTTGGATAGTAGGGTCTGGTTCTATCGTAAGTGGAAAACTACACTCCAAATATGTAAGCTTAGTTGAAAACCTCAAGTTTAATCTCTTTAACGTTTCTCAACTAGCCGACAAGAACCTTAGTTCATTTTTCACCAAGGACAGCTGCAAAATTCTTTCTCATGAAATAAACTCAAAAATAAAGATCATAATTGATCAACACACCTTGGTGACGGTGAAAAGAAGTGGAAATGTCTACGTTGTAGACATGACCACTAATTCTCAAACATCATCTCCTACTTGTTTGATAGCTAAAGCATCATCTTCAGAAACATCTCTTTGGCACAGAAGATTCAGTCATCTTAACCACCAAACTCTTCATAAGCTTTCTACCCTTTCTCTAGTAAGAGGATTGCCTTCCAAAGAATTTCACTTTGAAGGTTAATGTGAATCTTGCTTAAAGGGAAAGCAACATAAAACATCACATAAGTCTATTGACGAATCTAAAACAACTAACTATCTCAATCTGCTTCATGCGGATCTGTTTGGTCCAGTGAAAGTATCCAGTTTGACTAGAAAGAGATATTATTTAGTTGTTGTGAATGACTACTCAAGATTTTGCTAGACCTTCTTCCTCTTCGGCAAAGATGAGACTTCTGATAAAATAACTACCCTTATCACCCAACTTGAAAGACAATTTGGTCTTCCTATCAAGACAATAAGGAGTGACAATGACACTGAATTCAAGAATCGGGTTCTTGATAAGTTCTGCATATCTAAAGGAATCCTTAAACAGAGTTCACATTGTGAAGAGACATAACAAGACAGCATATGAAGTCCTTCATAACATAAAGCCTCTCATTTCCTTCTTTAAAGTCTTTGGGTGTCCGTGTTTCATTTTGAACACAAAAGACTCTTTGTCCAAGTTTGTTGCTAAAGTTGACTCTGGATATTTTGTTGGATATTCTCATACCTCTAAGGCTTACCGACCTTTCAATCTCAGGACCAAAATTGTTGAGGAAACTATTGATGTTAAATTCAATGAATCTGCATCAATTTCCTCTTTCCCATCTCCCCCTGATGACCTCTTTGATCTTGAAAGCTTCACCTACATTTCTTCTATTCCATCTTCTTCTACTTCTTCAGAA
Source organism: Mikania micrantha (assembly GCA_009363875.1). Lineage (NCBI taxonomy): Eukaryota > Viridiplantae > Streptophyta > Magnoliopsida > Asterales > Asteraceae > Mikania > Mikania micrantha. The sequence continues at coordinate 81,195,661 of CM018692.1, read as the reverse complement.
TCATGTCAAACTTCTGAAGATCTATCCTCTCTTGAGGAATGTTCAGTATCTAAATTCTATACCTCAATTCCTTCTTATCAAATAAATCCTCAAGACCAAGATGAACAAATATCTACTCCTTTATCCTCAGTCTTGGATAATGTACGTGTAGATGTTCCAGAACATGTTCATACTTCCCACCAGAAAACTCTCCCAGCTCCACTGAAAACTCACCTTCTTCCGATGCTGCCTCTACAAATAACTATTTGGACGTCATTCCCTTCAGTTGAAATCATCCTCTAGAGAAAATCTTAGGTGATTTAAATAAAGGTGTTCAAACCAGGAGCCAGATTTCAAACTTCTGCATTCATGTAGCCTTTTTGTTCCAAATTGAGCCTTCCAAATATCAGGAAACTCTTAAAGATAATAATTGAGTAGAGGCTACGCAAGATGAACAATTATAATTCAAAAGGCAAAATGTTTGGACTCTCTGCCCCTTGCCAGCAGGAAAATACCCTATCGGAACTAGATGGGTATTCAGAAATAAAACAGATGACAGAGGCATCGTGATAAAAAATAAAGCCAGATTGGTAGTGCAAGGGTACTACCAAGAGGAAGTGTAACAACCTCGAAAATTCAGGTCCAATTTGAACCTTTATTATTTATTAAATCGTCTAGAATATTTCGTAAGTTAATTTCTAAGATAGAAATGTATTCGATATCCTATGGATCAATTAAAGGAATATGTTATTTCGAATAACGAACTTAGAACCAAACACAAAAGGGATTCGAATCGACATTAGACGGTTAATTGAAAATCACTTTACTCGGCCCAAACCCCTTAACAATTTAATTACGAAAATTAGTAAATTTCAATGCCAACATAATTATGTTATACAAGAATGTATATACATAAATTGCTATAATCATACACATAAAAGTATGTACATGGAATCATTTACTTAAAACAACTAAATTATTTAACACACATAATTAATTATAAGAAAAATACAAATCTATATATATATATGGACATGCAACATTTATATATGTATATGGACGCGTATATATATGTATAGACAAGCAACGTTTATATATATGTATATATATATACAAAATACACGCATACATACACTTGTTCATACGCATGTAAACAAATACATGTGCATATGTTTACAAAACAAATCAAACAATTATAAAACCCAAATATATATACATGATACACACATGCATGCATGAGTATGAAATCTATACATACATACTTGCATTCATACGTATACACATACATGTATACATACTTATAACACATGCATGCATGCAAAAGATGCCATGCACACTAGCAAACAATGATCCAAATTCAAACACACCACCCCTCATGCCCAATCCACACACTCCCTCCTTCTCTTTCTCTTCCCAATACACTTCACTTTTCTGCTTTTGACAGCATTCAGCTGTCAACTTCCAACAGCTATAACTCGTTCCATTCTTCACGAAATCACTCCATTCTTTTTCCATAATCAGCTTCCACTTCCTCCAGAAAAATCCCAAGTGGTCTCACTCATTTTCATCAAGATTTCGACCTCCAAACCGCCTTCTAAACTCAGGTGCGCAGAAACCGACCAGATTTGCTATCTTCACTTATTCATCACGGTTAAGGTACCAAATGAACTCCAAATCACCTCATTCTTTTTTTGATCTTCTTGGACTTCAATTTACTTTGTTTGGTAAACATCCCAGGGGATTTTGAGTTCCAGAACTAAGCTTAAAGTCCTTGGAAACGTGAAACAAGTGCAGCAACGTTACCTGCAAAGGCTTGCATCTTCCTTCTTCCTTGATTCTTGAACTTTTGAACTCAAATCCTTGCAACAACTCCTCATAGAAGATTCTTTGTTATCATTTTCAGGTCCTACCATCTAATAACCCATCTCTCTTCATTATCCTTCAAGAACTAGGTACAAATCTTACATTCTAAAATCAAAAACTCACTTTTATTAACGTTTTTGCACACTATCATATACTCTTTCAAATCTATGACCAAGACCTATTTTTAAACAGAAAATAAAGACCATTTAACATCCAAAATTTCGTGGTTTTGAAGCCATGGTCAAAACTCCTACATGCAACAAGGTTGCATGTACAAAAAGACGAGTTTTCGAGTTCTAAAAACAACTATGTATTTTTATCACTACTTCTTGTTGACCATGACCAAGAACTTATTTGGGTAGTAAAAATAAATGTTTTAACTAACAAAATTCGTTTGTATAAAAGCTTGGTCGAAAAACACACATGCATGAAGGTTGCATGTGCCTAAACTTAGTTTTTGAGCACTAATTCCTTCACCTTTGCACCTTCACTTCATCTAAAGCTAATACACTTTTGTTAACCACATTTACAGCCCTAAAACCCTCTGGATACAGCAGCCTCACACGTAGGATTGGTTGAGCACCGGTCAAGGCAAAGCAACGTCGTTAAGGGTATTCATTCAACTAGTTTAGCTATGTTTTACTTGCATAGTTTGCACTTAACACTTGTATTAGCACATCAAAACTTATAACATATAAAACACATGTAATATAAGTTAAAATGAGTAATAGGATCTGAACATAAAAGGTAACATGATGCATGCAACGTCTTGTACGTTAAAAATGAACATAACGAGTTAAAATCTCAAAAACCAACACAAACCGTACATGCATGAATTCAAACATTCCAGAAGTTAAAAACATCTTAAATGATGTTAAAAATAATTTAAATATGTTTTATAAGACATCCCTAACATGGTTTAAGCTTAAAATCGTTGTAGTACCGAACCGACGTGTTCAAACTACTAAAACGGTTTATTTTTGTGCATATTTAAATTCTGGAACTTTTATAAGTTTATTTATGATAAATAATGTATTATATCATATTTTGATGAGTTATGGTGATTAAAATGACTAACAACGTATTTTATGCAAAACTAGCTACGAAACCGACGTCTTTAAATTGTTAAATCGCATAGTCTTGGGCTATAACTTATTTTTGAAATATTACAGAATATATACAAGTAAAAATATATAAAATAATGTTATAAAACTATTTGGGATGATAGGAAATACGAAAGACTCTTTAAAATCGAAACTACGTACATAACCGACACGCGAAATGCGTAAAAACGGGTTTTTATATATATGCAAGCCAATAACTATTTAGACCAGAATATTATTCTTAATATATTTTATATATAATGAAAATATAATTTCTAAAACTTATGGGCTTAAACTATTTATTTAAAATGGATAAAAACCGCGTTATGGGCGTTACCGGCCCAATTAGCCCACTAAGTAAAATGAGGTATTTTTAATCAAAAGATTTTATTAATAAATAGTCTATTTTGAATATTTGAACAAGTATATACTTATTTAGACAAATTATGATTTATAAACGTATTGTTGGGCTTTAAACGTCTTGACGGGCCCAATAGGCCCAATAGTAACTTTACATGTAAAAATAACTTAAAGCGCAATTGTTAACCTATCTAGCTTATTTAATTATTAGTATTTGTATACAATAACCATGTTAAAAATTCTAATTACATACATACAAGATGTTACGTAAATGTTATAACTTACAAAACATATAAAATGGGCCTGAGTAAAGTATGACACTATGCATAGAGCACAATGATACTAGCAACTAAGTCTAATCTTAGCAACACGTTTAAACATAGGTATACACCTATCTTGTAAAGGCAACCACGTGGAACACTCAACTCACAACATTGTTTGCAAACCGTAACCTCGGTGAGTTTTTGTGCAAACCTTTCCCTTCTTTACTATGTTTTGGGATGGAATACATGCTACTAAAACTTTTTATGTGTACTAATGTTTGAGACTTGTTACTTCCCATATTGTTGTCCCTTCTTTAGAGCACACCATTAACCCTAGTTGGGGCCATTAGTATTATGGGTAGTGCTATCTGAGAAACCCTCACACACAGTGGTCTCCCCACTGAGATTGGCAAATCGTTGTGGCATAATTACTAACTATTTTATTTAGTTCATTAATGGGAAATGAACTACGCAGGGACGGAACGCCGGCATATGGTCTTGTTACGAGATCATATGGGTGGTGCAGGATTGGCTGTGCGACTTGAACAATGTACACGAACGAACAAACTATTGTTATCTTTGTTTATTACAAAGAATACAAACTGTTTACTTATTAAATGTTTTTAACTGCTCAAGCTCACCAGCTTTATGCTGACCCAAACTTTTTTAAGCATGTATTTCAGGACGTTAAACTAAGAAGGAGACGTAGACGGGAAGCTTTTGGTGCCTAACACTTTAGAGTCTATGTTAGAGACTTGCTTTATTATTTCCGCTGCCTAGGAACTAGATTTAAACTTCATCTGTTTTGTTATTATAGGCATTATGATATTGGGTTGTTCATGCCCACTCTTGGTTTTAATACAATTGTTAAGACTATTTTGTACTAGTTGATGATGGAGTTATATTAGTCCTAATTATTTAAGTGTTTTACCAATATTTCGTCTTGCCCCTACCGGCGGGGTGCGACAGACTGGTATCAGAGCCAAAGGTTTTAGCGAATTAGGAAGTTTAGAATAAGTATTTGAACTTTCTAGGCTTTAACCGAAAGACATAAGTACTTTGACTTTGATCTAGGGAGATTAGAACATTATGATATGTTACTTTGCTAATAACTACTATTGTACCATAAATATAAATGTTTTAGATGGATGCAAATGGTTGTGCTAACTTACCAATACTATATATATAGAACGATGGCACCTAAGAAACAACAAACCAAGAAAGCAACGGCTTCAGCACCTGTGATAATTAAACCAATTGCTGAAGGATCTGTTCACACAGTGCATGACGAGAACTCTAAAACCCACATTCATGAACCACGTGATGAAAAACTAGAGAAGATAATTGAAGAACGAGTTGCGGCGGCAATGGCGAAATACAAAGCAGCTGAGACGAACGATGGGAAAAAGCCACAAAATGAGGAAGAAACGATTGATAAAAGAAACGAGTGTAACTACAAGATGTTCAAATCCTGTGATCCGGGTAATTTCACAGGAAATGAAGGAGTTCAGGAGCTATAAAATGGCTAGAAGAAATGGAAGCTGTGTTGGATATTAGTGATTGCAAGGATGAAAACAAAGTAAGATTTGCGTCACACTCGTTGAAAGATGAAGCTTTATTCTGGTGGAAAATGGTGCTAGAAACGAAAGGAAGAGATGCAACGAATAGAATGACATGGGAGGAATTCAAGAGTCTAATAATGGAAAAGTATTGTCCGATTAATGAAGTTGAACGTATGGAAGTGGAATTTTCAACTCTTGAAATGGTTGGTTTCGAGCATCTGGCATACACCAACAAGTACATAGAATTAGGTCGATTAGTTCCTCACTTGGTTACTCCAGAGTCAAAGCGAATTGGGAGATACATCTGGGGTTTAATACCACAAATACGTGGTATGGTGAGATCTGTAAGACCTGCAACTTTCCAATCGGCAATTGAATTGTCAGGAATATTAACTGATGAAGCGAGACGAGTGGCTGAACAACAAGGAAGTTCAAGTGTCGGAGGTAAACGTAAATGGAGTAGTTATCATCCAACTGGAAAGTCTGAAGAAAGGAATGTAAAAAGATTTGATGGCAATACCTAGAAAGTAGGAGACAAGCAAGCAAGCAACACAAGTAACTACAAAGGAAATGCACCATGGTGTAATCAGTGTAAGCGACATCATTACGGGAAATGCACTGCAATTGAGTGCAATAAATGCAAGAGAATCGGACACCTGGCTCGGGATTGTAAGGTGACAATGCCAACAAAATGTTTTGAATGTGGAGAAACCGGTCATCTAAGGCCCAATTGTCCGAAATTAACTAACCAACGAAAGAAGGATCAAAACAAAAAGGGAGGTGAAGCGAAGGCAAGAGCGTTTGTGTTAAATGCTGAAGGAGCTCGTGATGATCCAGAAGTTGTGACAGGTACTTTTATGGTAGAAAATAATTATGCAAGTATATTATTTGATACTGGAGCAACTCGTAGTTTTATATCAACTGCTTTTAGATCTAAGGTTACCTTAGAAGCAAATCAATTACCAAATGCTTACACTATTGAACTAGCCGACGGGAAGGTTATTAAAGCAAATGAAGTACTTAGGAAATGTGCCTTAAGTCTTGATGATCATGAATTTACAATCGATCTATTGCCTATAGAGCTAGGAAGCTTTGACGTAGTTATAGGAATGGATAGGCTGTCCAAAAATAGAGCTGAAATTGTGTGTGGAAAGAAACTCGTGAAAATTCCTTTAAGTGAAGGAAGGACCATCGTCATACATGGAGAGAAGTCGAGGAAAGATTTGAATATCATATCATGTATGAAAGCCAACAAATGCCTAAGGAAAGGATGTGTCGCTTATCTTGCATACATAATGCAAACCGAAACGGAAAAGAGAATAGAATATGTACCCTTTGTGGCGGAATACGCTGATGTGTTTCCTGAAGAACTACCAGGACTACCTCCAACAAGGCAAGTCGATTTCAGAATTGATTTGATTCTTGGAGCAGCACCTGTAGCCAAATCTCCTTATCGATTGGCACCTACTGAAATGCAAGAGTTGATGAAACAGTTGCAAGAACTCATGGACAAGGGATTTATTCGTCCGAGTTATTCACCTTGGGGAGCACCAGTGTTATTCGTGAAGAAGAAAGATGGAACTCTAAGAATGTGCATCGATTATTGTGATCTCAACAAAGTGACGATTAAAAACCGTTACCCGTTGCCACGAATTGATGATCTCTTTGATCAATTACAAGGAGCGAGTTACTTTTCTAAGATTGATTTAAGATCGAGATATCATCAATTGAAGGTCAAGGAAGAGGATATACCAAAGACTGCATTTAGAACAAGATATGGACATTACGAATTCCTAGTAATGCCATTTGGGATGACAAACGCACCTGCTGTTTTTATGGATTTGATGAATCGAGTTTGTAAGCCGTACTTGGATAAATTTGTTATAGTATTCATTGATGATATACTAATTTATTCCAAGAATAAGGAAGATCATGAACAACATCTAAGGTTAATATTACAGTTACTTCGAGATGAGAAACTGTACGCTAAGTTCACGAAATGTGAATTTTGGTTACGAGAAGTACAATTCCTTGGTCATATTGTGAATGATAAAGGGATCCAAGTTGATCCAACAAAGATTGAAGCGATAAAGAAATGGGAAATTCCTAAATCGCCGAAGGAAATTAGGCAATTCTTGGGTTTAGCAGGATACTACCGACGATTCATTCAAGATTTTTCAAGAATAGATGTACCTTTAACCTCACTGACTCAAAAGAACAAAAGGTTTGAATGGGGAGAAAAGCAAAATGAAGCTTTTGAAATTTTGAAAGATAAGTTATGTAGCGCTCCAATTTTGTCCTTACCAGAAGGAACAAATGATTTTGTTGTATATTGTGATGCTTCACATCACGGCATGGGATGTGTGTTAATGCAAGAAAATAAAGTAATAGCCTATGCATCACGACAACTAAAAGTGCATGAGAAAAATTATACGACCCATGATTTGGAACTTGGAGCTGTAGTGTTTGCACTTAAAATTTGGAGACACTATTTGTATGGAACAAAGTGTATTATCTACACTGATCACAAAAGTCTTCAACATATACTTGATCAGAAAATGCTCAATATGAGACAGCGAAGATGGGTGGAGTTACTCAATGACTACGACTGTGAGATATGTTATCATCCCGGAAAGGCGAATGTCGTTGCTGATGCATTAAGTCGTAAGGAAAGAGAGAAACCCTTAAGGGTACGAGCAATGCAAATCGTTGTGAAACCTAATTTAATGGATCAAATCAGGATTTCTCAAAAAGAAACATTTGGAAAAGGAGGTAACACAGAAAAAGATATGATCGGGATGGATAAGCAATTAAATAATGGAGATGATGACATTCGGAGATTTAAAGGTAGAGTTTGGGTACCTGCCTCTGGTAAATTTAAGGGAATTAGTGATGGATGAAGCACATACGTCTAAATATTCTATTCATCCAGGAAATGACAAAATGTATCAGGATTTGAAATGTAATTATTGGTGGCCTGGTATGAAAAAGTCCATCGCACAATATGTTGAAAAATGTTTGACATGTTCAAAGGTTAAGGCTGAATATCAAAAGCCGTCAGGCTATCTACAACAACCAAGTATTCCCGAATGGAAATGGGAGGAAATCACAATGGATTTTATCACCAAATTACCAAGAACATCTAGTGGATACGATGCAATATGGGTAATTGTTGACCGTCTGACAAAATCAGCACACTTCTTACCAATGAAAGAAAATTATAGCATGGAACGATTGGCAAAATTATATGTGGATGAAATAGTGACAAGACACGGAGTGCCTATTTCCATTATATCCGATCATGATAACCGATTCACGTCTAGATTTTGGCAAACTTTCCAACAAGCATTAGGCACACGTTTGGATTTAAGCACCGCTTATCATCCACAGACCGATGAGCAAAGCGAACGAACCATACAAACCTTAGAAGATATGCTTAGAGCATGTGTTCTAGACTTTGGAGGAAGCTGGGATACTCATCTACCGTTAATTGAGTTTTCCTACAATAATAGTTATCACTCCAGCATTAAGATGGCACCATTCGATGCTTTATATGGTCGAAAATGTAGGTCCCCACTGTGTTGGGTAGAAGTGGGAGATAGTCAAATAACTGGACCCGAATTAATCCAAGAAACAACTGACAAGATTGTCCAAATTAAAGAAAGGCTAAAGACTGCTCGTGATCGTCAAAAGAGTTATGCGGACAAGAGACGGAAACCTTTAGAATTTGAAATAGGTGATATGGTGTTACTAAAAGTGTCACCTTGGAAAGGTATGATACGTTTTGGAAAACGGGGAAAGTTAAGTCCACGGTATATAGGACCTTTCGAGATTATAGGAAAGGCTGGACCGAAAGCCTATTGTCTAAAGCTACCCGAAGAATTAAGCAACATTCACAATACATTCCATGTGTCGAACTTACGAAAGTGCTAGATTGATGGAACACAAGTCATCCCCACGAGGAAGTTCATGTTGATGACAGATTGCAATTTAAAGAAGAACCAATTGAAATTATGGATCAAGGAGAAAAGAGGTTAAAACGAAGTAAGATACCAATTGTACGAGTAAGATGGAATTCTAGACGAGGACCAGAGTTCACATGGGAACGTAAAGACGAAATGAAAAAGAAGTATCCACATTTGTTTAGCTCACAAGTTGAAGACAACCATAACTAAATTTCGAGGACGAAATTTCTCTAACAATGGGAGACTGTAACAACCTCGAAAATTCAGGTCCAATTTGAACCTTTATTGTTTATTAAATCGTCTAGAATATTTCGTAAGTTAATTTCTAAGATAGAAATGTATTCGATATCCTATGGATCAATTAAAGGAATATGTTATTTCGAATAACGAACTTAGAACCAAACACAAAAGGGATTCGAATCGACATTAGACGGTTAATTGAAAATCACTTTACTCGGCCCAAACCCCTTAACAATTTAATTACGAAAATTAGTAAATTTCAATGCCAACATAATTATGTTATACAAGAATGTATATACATAAATTGCTATAATCATACACATAAAAGTATGTACATGGAATCATTTACTTAAAACAACTAAATTATTTAACACACATAATTAATTATAAGAAAAATACAAATATATATATATATATGGACATGCAACATTTATATATATGTATATGGACGCGTATATATATGTATAGACAAGCAACGTTTGTATATATGTATATATATATACAAAATACACGCATACATACACTTGTTCATACGCATGTAAACAAATACATGTGCATATGTTTACAAAACAAATCAAACAATTATAAAACCCAAATATATATACATGATACACACATGCATGCATGAGTATGAAATCTATACATACATACTTGCATTCATACGTATACACATACATGTATACATACATATAACACACACATGCATGCAAAAGATGCCATGCACACTAGCAAACAATGATCCAAATTCAAACACACCACCCCTGATGCCCAATCCACACACTCCCTCCTTCTCTTTCTCTTCCCAATACACTTTACTTTTCTGCTTTTTGACAGCATTCAGCTGTCAACTTCCAACAGATATAACTCGTTCCATACTTCACGAAATCACTCCATTCTTTTTCCATAATCAGCTTCCACTTCCTCCAGAAAAATCCCAAGTGGTCTCACTCATTTTCATCAAGATTTCGACCTCCAAACCGCCTTCTAAACTCAGGTGCGCAGAAACCGACCAGATTTGATATCTTCACTTATTCATCACGGTTAAGGTACCAAATGAACTCCAAGTCACCTCATTCTTTTTTTGATCTTCTTGGACTTCAATTTACTTTGTTTGGTAAACATCCCAGGGGCTTTTGAGTTCCAGAACTAAGCTTAAAGTCCTTGGAAACGTGGAACAAGTGCAGCAACGTTACCTTCAAAGGCTTGCATCTTCCTTCTTCCTTGATTCTTGAACTTTTGAACTCAAATCCTTGCAACAAATCCTCATAGAAGATTCTTTGTTATCATTTTCAGGTCCTACCATCTAATAACCCATCTCTCTTCATTATCCTTCAAGAACTAGGTACAAATCTTACATTCTAAAATCAAAAACTCACTTTTATTAACGTTTTTGCACACTATCATATACTCTTTCAAATCTATGACCAAGACCTATTTTTAAACAGAAAATAAAGACCATTTAACATCCAAAATTTCGTGGTTTTGAAGCCATGGTCAAAACTCCTACATGCAACAAGGTTGCATGTACAAAAAGACGAGTTTTCGAGTTCTAAAAACAACTATGTATTTTTATCACTACTTCTTGTTGACCATGACCAAGAACTTATTTGGGTAGTAAAAATAAATGTTTTAACTAACAAAAGTCGTTTGTATAAAAGCTTGGTCGAAAAACACACATGCATGAAGGTTGCATGTGCCTAAACTTAGTTTTTGAGCACTAATTCCTTCACCTTTGCACCTTCACTTCATCTAAAGCTAATACACTTTTGTTAACCACATTTATAGCCCTGAAACCCTCTGGATACAGCAGCCTCACACGTAGGATTGGTTGAGCACCGGTCAAGGCAAAGCAACGTCGTTAAGGGTATTCATTCAACTAGTTTAGCTATGTTTTACTTGCATAGTTTGCACTTAACACTTGTATTAGCACATGAAAACTTATAACATATAAAACACATGTAATATAAGTTAAAATGAGTAATAGGATTTGAACATAAAAGGTAACATGATGCATGCAACGTCTTGTACGTTAAAAATGAACATAACGAGTTAAAATCTCAAAAACCAATACAAACCGTACATGCATGAATTCAAACATTCCAGAAGTTAAAAACATCTTAAATGATGTTAAAAATAATTTAAATATGTTTTATAAGACATCCCTAACATGGTTTAAGCTTAAAATCGTTGTAGTACCGAACCGACGTGTTCAAACTACTAAAACGGTTTATTTTTGTGCATATTTAAATTCTGGAAATTTTATAAGTTTATTTATGATAAATAATGTATTATATCATATTTTGATGAGTTATGGTGATTAAAATGACTAACAACGTATTTTATGCAAAACTAGCTACGAAACCGACGTCTTTAAATTGTTAAATCGCATAGTCTTGGGCTATAACTTATTTTTGAAATATTACAGAATATATACAAGTAAAAATATATAAAATAATGTTATAAAAATATTTGGGATGATAGGAAATACGAAAGACTCTTTAAAAGCGAAACTACGTACATAACCGACACGCGAAATGCGTAAAAACGGGTTTTTATATATATGCAAGACAATAACTATTTAGACCAGAATATTATTCTTAATATATTTTATGTATAATGAAAATATAATTTCTAAAACTTATGGGCTTAAACTATTTATTTAAAATGGATAAAAACCGCGTTATGGGCGTTACCGGCCCAATTAGCCCACTAAGTAAAATGAGGTATTTTTAATCAAAAGATTTTATTATTAAATAGTCTATTTTGAATATTTGAACAAGTATATACTTATTTAGACAAATTATGATTTATAAACGTATTGTTGGGCTTTAAACGTCTTGACGGGCCCAATAGGCCCAATAGTAACTTTACATGTAAAAATAACTTAAAGCGCAATTGTTAACCTATCTAGTTTATTTAATTATTAGTATTTGTATACAATAACCATGTTAAAAATTCTAATTACATACATACAAGATGTTACGTAAATGTTATAACTTACAAAACATATAAAATGGGCCTGAGTAAAGTATGACACTATGCATAGAGCACAATGATACTAGCAACTAAGTCTAATCTTAGCAACACGCTTAAACATAGGTATACACCTATCTTGTAAAGGCAACCACGTGGAACACTCAACTCACAACATTGTTTGCAAACCGTAACCTCGGTGAGTTTTTGTGCAAACCTTTCCCTTCTTTACTATGTTTTGGGATGGAATACATGCTACTAAAATTTTTATGTGTACTAATATTTGAGACTTGTTACTTCCCATATTGTTTTCCCTTCTTTAGAGCACACCATTAACCCTAGTTGGGGCCATTAGTATTATGGGTAGCGCTATCTGAGAAACCCTCACACACAGTGGTCTCCCCACTGAGATTGGCAAATCGTTGTGGCATAATTACTAACTATTTTATTTAGTTCATTAATGGGAAATGAACTACGCAGGGACGGAACGCCGGCATATGGTCTTGTTACGAGATCATATGGGTGGTGCAGGATTGGCTGTGCGACTTGAACATTGTACATGAACGAACAAACTATTGTTATCTTTGTTTATTACAAAGAATACAAACTGTTTACTTATTAAATGTTTTTAACTGCTCGAGCTCACCAGCTTTATGCTGACCCAAACTTTTTTAAGCATGTATTTCAGGACGTTAAACTAAGAAGGAGAGGTAGACGGGAAGCTTTTGGTGCCTAACACTTTGGAGTCTATGTTAGAGACTTGCTTTATTATTTCCGCTGCCTAGGAACTAGATTTAAACTTCATCTGTTTTGTTATTATAGGCATTATGATATTGGGTTGTTCATGCCCACTCTTGGTTTTAAGACAATTGTTAAGACTATTTTGTACTAGTTGATGATGGAGTTATCTTAGTCCTACTTATTTAAGTGTTTTACCAATATTTCGTCTTGCCCCTACCGGCGGGGTGCGACAGATGGCATCGGCTATGATGAAACCTTTGCTCCCATGGCCATACTAGAAGCCATCAGACTCTTCCTAGCATTTGTTATATCCCATAATATAAAGGTATATCAAATGGATATAAAAAGTGCATTCCTGTATGGGACTATAAAGGTGGAAGTCTATGTTTGTCAACCTCCAGGGTTTGATGATGTTCATCATCCTGATTGGGTGTACAAACTAGACAAAGCACTTTATGGTCTAAAGCAGGCACCCAGAGCATGGTATGACACTCTTTCATAATTTCTTCTTTCTAATATATTTTCTCGGGGAACCATTGATAAGACTTTGTTCATCAAGAGGGTAGAGGAGGAACTTTTGCTGGTCCAAATTTATGTCGATGACATCATTTTTGGATCAACAAAACCTTCCTTGTGTGAACAATGTTCTAAATTAATGTCTTCTAAGTTTGAAATGAGTGTTTTAAGTGAACTAAAAAATTTTTAGGACTCCAAGTCAAACAAACCCCCAATGGGACTTTCATTCATCAATCTAAATATGTAAAGGATCTTTTAAATAAATTTGATATGAATGATTGCAAAATAATCTCTACCCCCATGGCAAAAAGTCCAGGAATAAGTCCAGATGAAGATTGTCAGCCTGTAGATCAAACTCACCATAGGTGCATGATTGGATCACTGATGTATCTTACTGCATCAAGGCCAGACATCATGTATGCAACATATGTCTCTGTGAGATACCAGTCTGTCCCCAAACAATCCCATTTTTCATTTGTGAAAAGGATACTCAGATATCTTAAATGCACCCCTGTGCTAGGAATCTAGTATCCTGCTAATCAAACTTGTAAGATTGTTGGTTTTTCAGACAGTGATTATGCTGGATGCTCGCTCACCAGAAAGTCTACTTCGGGAGGATGTCAGTTCTTTGAAAATTGCTTAGTGTGATGGCAAAGCAAGAAGCAAACCTTGATGTCAAATTTAACAGCTGAAGCTGAGTACATTGCAGCAGCTCATTGCACTGCCCAAATCCTTTGGTTACAATACCAGCTGCTAGATTTTGGAATAACTGAACTAAAAACACCTCTCCTAATAGACAGCGAAGCTGCCAAAAACATAATAAAGAATCATGTATACCATTCTAAAACCAAACACATAGAAATAAGACATCACTTCATTAGGAATTGTTTTGGAAAGGGACTAATTGTCCAAGAACATGTCTCTACAAGTGACCAAATAGCGGACATATTTACCAAACCGTTGGATTCTTCAACCTTTTCTAAGTTTGTGGCCAAATTGGGAATGATAAATATGAGCTAATAAACATGGTTAAGAATGTGTTTCTTGAACCTTTAAATAAATATATGAAAGGCTAATCTTTAATGATTATCCAAACAACGAATATTTGATAAACCACTGATGAAGCAACCTTGGTCTCTCTTAGTGGTTATCCCAAAACACGGATAGGTTCAGTGGTTATGCTAGCCACTATTTCATATCTATTCGCTGTTAAAACTTCCGTTGTTACATTTTAAACCTTGTGTGGTTTCTTTCACTTCCGATGTCTCTACTCCTTCTAAGACTTTTAACCTCATCACTTATCCATGGTTACTCTACTTATGAGGATAAGATACTTCCGACGCTAAAAATTATCTTCCATGGTTAACTTCATTTCTCTATGGTTAACAAATTCTTGAGATTTACGTCTGATTTGACCGTCACTAATCGCTCTGCAAGATTAGACCCCCTACAATTAATTGAATTGACCCTCATTAATTGTTCTCACGGCTCGATAATATTTTCGCATTTTACCTTTCTACCCTTCTCCTCTCTAATGACCACTAATCTTATTTTTATCAGTGGTTACCCTCTTAAGTTCTTCAGTTCTTTCACATTAACTTAACGAAGTTTCTAGATCTTCTTTTGATCAAGGAAACCCTTTGTTCAAATTCAAATCTTCTGAATGCTGATCATGGCGAAGGACAACTGCTTGTCAGGCATGTCGCCTGGCACGACGCACTTACACTGATTCCGTCTGTATAATGGTGTAATGTAACACCCCAATTTTCTAATACAAGTATTTGAATTCTATGTACGAGTAACGGGTAAGTAACTTGCTAGAAAAGGGACGAAAAATGACTGAGTTCAGGTCTCAAAGTCGGGTACTCGAATTTAAGTTCGAATACACTAGTTCTCGAAAACCAAGTATTCGAAATCCACAATTTCGAGTACAAGACACTGCCTATAAATAGTAGTGCCTTGGGAAACGTGCTAACCTTTGTCTGGAAGCACAGTCTCTCGAGTATACGAAGGGGATTTCGAGAACTCCAAGAAAACGAGCTTTTGTTCGACCAAACAAAGGAAGAAACGCACGGGATTCTACCAGGAGAATCAGCTACCTTCAAGTAAGTGATTCATATATATAAAGCTAGATTTTTATACAAAAGTTAGGATAGTTATATAAAAAGGGAACTTATGCATAAAGCTCACACCTTTATGCATAAAGTTCGGAACTTTGAGGTTCCAGTGTGTAGATAACACCCTAAGGAACCTAGAACTAGCTTCCCAAAGTCTTAGATGAATTTCTGAGACGTTTAATGATGAAATGATGAGTACACGAAATCAGGTATAGAGGGTACTCGAAATCATACATTGTTATTTCGAATATATTGTTATTTCGAGTACATGACTGTTTCGAATACAAGGATACTTCGTGTACAGGGCATTTCGAGTACAAGGGCCATTTCGTGTACACATGCTACTTCGAATACACTTAATGATTTCGAGTACAATCCATTTAGTGAACTCCAGGAATTTCGTGTACATGGGTTTCGAGTATGGGGTGTGTAATGAACCTCCAGTGTTTCGGATACTTAGCTAAGATTCGGGAACTTGAGTTTATAATGGGGACTAGTTGGTTACGAGGACTTAGAATAATTTCTAAGTCTAAGAATGTGATGTAATGGGATGATGTAATGATGTAGGTTCCTTGAGTCCTAGCTAAGGAGTTCGGCTAAGGAAAACAGGAGTCTACCATCAGGTGAGTTCTAGACGCCCTCTTTTATGTTTGATGTTTTGGGCTGACATGCATGCTTATTGTGATGTCTATGATGTTATGTGCTTATGATGATGATGAATGAATGACGATATGCCCTGACTATATATGCATGTTTATGTGTTAGCATGGTGTATGCATGAAAGTATGCTAATTATGATGAATGCATGATAAATGAGTTATGATGATAAATAGCATGACATGATAATGATGCTAGCATATGATATGATGATGACTTTATGATCACATGCTTCATGACGATAACTATGAGAATAGTTATAGGGATATGGCAAGGTCCTAGGTGGCTAGGATGATAGTATGATACCATGATGTTATGATATGATAACGATGCTAGTATGTTATGATGGTATGATGAAATGATGCTAGTATGTTATGATGGTATGATGAAATGAGGCTAGTATGACATGCCTAAGATGCCATGATTAACCCGATGAATGATGTAATAATGCTAGCATGAAATGTATGAGGATTGTGATGAATGACGGTATGGTGCTAGTTGTCACACCCCGAGCCGGCGGGATAGGATCGGTTGTCCCGTCGGGCAGAAGGTTCCCGGGGCGCGATATCGTGAGTGATAATCGAAATGATCAGATTGTTATATTGCACATGATACATAAATGAGAAGTGCTAAACATGATAGAATTACAAAGTTAAATTACATCAGTATTGTTTATAATTTAACAATGTAAATCTACTATTAACATCATAAGTTTTCTATCTTGTATGTACACAAGATATACAAAATGGTATGTGTATGATGTCTTCAAAAGTATGCAGGTCCAAAAATACTAAGTCTTCTAACTGAAGTCCTAGCCCAGAAGTAGTGACTTCCTAATTGACCTGTTCGTCACCTGAGAAGTCATGCAAAAAGATCAAGTCAACACATGGTTGGTGAGTTCATATAGTTTTATGATTTGAAAATGATTTGAAAACCTCTCTTGGTAAAGACCCTAACCTCATTAACTCCACATGTAATATCCACATCGGTATGCTTATATATAGGGAATCACGAAAGGGTCAAGCCCAGACGCTATCCCACCACATACTAATATGCATATGACACTGTTGTTAATGATAATTAAGCATTTTTACCCTTAACACCATTCCATGAGTTCTTCTGTTATTGTCCCTGTGTTTACAATCAATTGAAATCTATGTTGATTTCACAAGTTCATCACACAAAATGATCAACCACAGTAATTGTATAAACAGTTGTAAATGTTTAAATAAATAAATAAATAAACATTTAGTAAAATCTAAGTCCTAATGATTGGGGCCTTTGGTCAACTCGAGTAGCCTAGTCTGTCAATCAAGGTACTTAGTAGTGAAGGAGAGCTGTAATTCTCATCAAACATGTGACCTATAATCAATCAGTCTAGCTAGGACATCTTTTGATATATAGGCTTTCATAGTTCTTTAGACCGTCCATAGTTCTTTAGTTCTTTGGCACATGTTATCTTTGAGCATTTCCCAGATTTCCCCTTAAAATAGTTCTTTGTACTTAGTTCTTCCAAATAGATCGTTAGTTCTTTGACAACACACCCTTGCAATAGTTCTTTGAAAATAGATCGTTAGTTCTTTAAGAATAGACCGTTAGCTCTTTGAAATAGACCTTTGAAAATAGTTCGTTGTCGAGATCTTTAGTTCTTTGAAAATAGTTCTTTGAAATAGTTCTTTAGTACGTAACAGTTTCCTAAACATAAGTCTAGGATAACATTTATACATGTAAAACATATAAAAGCATTCAAGTAAACAATTTACATAAAACAGTTTACGCATGCTTCTCAGCCCCGCGTTTTAAAACAAAAATGTTAGAAAAGGGGCAATGAACTCACCTTGTAGCTGTTGAGTTGACTTAGCTTAAACAAAAGAATGCACGCGCTCTGTGTTGTAATTGGGTTTGTTTTCACGTTCCTGTATTGATTTCACGTTGTTAAGACTCGTAAGTATAAGCTTTGTAGGGTCTTGTGTGTGTAGATGTAGGTGTTAGCCCTAAAGTTGGCTAATACGCATAAGACTTGGTCATGATCCCTGTTCGGTCCCATATGTTTGATTCAAGTCAATGACATTATAAGTTATCATCTTGTCATTAGTTATAAGCCATTTGCTTTGATGAAAGACTTAGTGCTTAGTTTCCAACTCGTCTTTGTTGATTTTGTACGTTTTGAACATTTATCGCATAATTATGAATAAATTAAGCAAACATTCTTTTGACATAACTTATTTTGATCTTATGAAATGTAGTGAACTCATGTGGGCCTAATCATGGCATATGGACCGAACATTGTGACCAAGTTACTTGTTGGGTCATTTGTGTAACAAGTTGGGCCTTGGGCCCAAATACATAGGCCTTGGAATAGTTCTTGAACATTTGAGGATGGTGAGGCTTATTTGAAAGTGTGAGACAATGATTTGGACTAATGGAATACAAAGGCCTTGCCAAAAGTTACAAAGGCTAGAGTTCAAGTAGCTTTGTGGGCCTTGATTGGGCCTCTAAGGAATTTATTGGGCCCAAGGTGGGCCTTGGTGATATTTGTTGGGCCTAGAGTCATATAAGGCTGTTGGAATTGAAATTGGGCCAGAAATGGGTTGTTGACCAAGTGAATGACAAAATGGCTCCAAAAGTGAGGACAAGGGCCTCAAAATGGGCCTTAATTCAATTTCTGTGGGCCTCGGGTAAATTTTGATGGGCCCTATGGGTTTTGTCTCGGGCCTTTGCCAAAAGAGTTCCTGGGCCAAGCCGGGCCTAGCTTAGAATAGCTGAAACAATAGTGGGCCTAGAAATTGGACTGTTGGCCTTAATTGTGGCCTTGGGCCAAAATCAGTGGGCCAGGAGAGGATTTTACTGGGCCCCTTGAATCCCATCAAGGCCTGTAGTAACATAGGTCATGGGCCAACCTGGGCCTGGTTCCTTTGGGCTAAAATCGATCGTGGGCCCATTTTGTCCTTGGTTACTTAATAAGCATGGGCCAAACAAGGTTTTTGGGGTTAACTATTGGGCCTACTAGAGGTACTGGGCTGGAACAAATTAACTGGGCCAAGATAGCACTGGGCCTGGACAGAACAAGGTTGGGCCCATCTTGGGCCATCCAGAATACATGTGGGCCTGATGTTGGGCCTGTTGGGCCAACAAATCTGACTTTGAGCCACCTGGTGTCCTTGGTGCCTTGGACAAGAAAGATGAAATGGCTATCAAAGAAGTCATGTGGACTGGCCTTATTAACAACTTATGGGCCCATATCCGAGCTGTTGGGCCATACAGTAACCATATTGGGCTTGGGCAGTACCCACTAGGCCTGCTGTTTACACTTAGGGTTCTTGGCCGATTAAGCCTCCCCCTTCTTCACCCTTGACCGGCTGAATATACTTGGACAAATAGCTCTCATGGTCGACTAGGGTTAATTATGGTCGAATGAGATGGGTGACCCACGAATGAAATGGCCGAAAGAAAGGAGGCGGCGAATGTGGTGACTGCTCCGAATGAGGAGGGTGACTAACCAAAGTGAAGGTGGAGAATGGCTCCTGGGCGAATGAGGACATTCGAGGGTTTGGGGTTCGAATGGAAGGCAGTTCGAATGAGGATGTGTTAGCCGAATGAGTAGCACCTGTCGAATCATTATGGTCATACGGCCCTTTGGTTCTCATTCGGCCGAAACAAGATCATTCGGCTAGCTGTGGGTTGGGTCGACGAATGTGGTTCCAACCTAGTTCTTAGCCATGACCTGCGATGGTTCTAAGTGTTGAGGGTTACTGGGGTGGGTTTTAAGTGTGTAGAACTCAAGGAAAATGATCCTTAGCCGATTAGAGTAGAGGTTCGAACAAGGGAATGAAAACCCTAATCTTTCGTGATGCTCACAGCCCCTTACCTCGATTTTCAGTAAGTTTGGCTCTAGATCCGTTGTACTTTCTTGTAGAGGATGTCGAGGGCTACGCGTGGGCGAAAGAATCACTGAATTTGGTTGGAAATGAAGAAGTTATGGAGGTTTAAAGCTTTGAAAACCCTAAAAATGGTGAAACCGGGATTTTGGGTGTAGAGAGAGAGTGGAGATGAGATAAATGAGGAAGATAACTCAATTGAGGGCATTTATACCCCGAGGGTGTTCGGGTTCGTTTTCGTTGCTCGGTTCGCGTTTTCGTTACATTTCCGGAAAATTACGCGTAATTTAAATGGTTTTAAAATAAAAAGAGTTTAAATTAATTATTTTGATGAGTTTCAAAATTGTAAAATGTTATTTATTTTATTTTATTAAATTACTTTCGTTCGTGTCGTGTTTTCGTTTTCGTTTCGTCAGATCGCGTCACCTTCGCGCGTAATTCGTTCGAATCGTCACCCGAACGAATACGACGATGGTTTTGCTTTCTGACTTTTGTTTTCTACTTTTCAGTCATTATTTCAGAACTCTAAACTCACAGATATGTTCGTGTGAATCGTCACCCACGCAAACACACTGTCAGTTCGTTATTCTGAAATAACACTGTAATTGTGTTTAGATTGTGTTTCCTCACTGTCGGACTCAACTAAACATCCTGTTTTCACATTGTTCTTGTACTGACTTGTCGGTCATCTGATTCCTGTCAGTTGTGGACATCAGATCGCAACCGATTTGTTTCTGAGTATTGTTTGAACATCGTTGTTTCTCGTGACTTGTTGTGTTAACTGTAATTAAGTTTTCACTTAATAAATGTAACAAATGTTCCAAATGTACGTTGTACTTAATGTATTTAAGTTTATACTAAAATACGTACAACGATTTCTTGTATTTAGGATCATGTTAATACAAGTACTGTTTACAATAGTATAAGTACACACAGTTACTGTAGAAAGTACACGTACCGTACGGACTTGCCGGACGATCAGGTACTTGCTGTTACACTAGTGTATCATGTATGATGAATGAATGATGTCCCTATACGTGCTATAGGATATGTGAGAATGATGATGCTCCGGTACTTGTACTGGGTGAATATGAATGATGACCTGATTGTATCAGGATACGAATAGCCGATCGGGCTATAAACATGGAGTCGACCGGACTATAAACAAGAGAGTCGACCGGACTATAAACATGGAGCCGACCGGGCTATAAACACGGAGCCGATCGGGCTATAAACATGGTAAGAGCCGATCGGGCTATAAACATGGTAAGAGTCGATCGGACTATAAACATGGTAAGAGTCGATCGGACTATAAACATGGAGCCTTGTGCCGGCATAAGCCCACTGTTCGTATGGAGACAGTGGAACGTAAGACGATGATGGAAATGATGATATGTGCTACGGTTATGGACTATGTGTATGAAATGATGTTTATGATATGTATGTTTAATGTTGTTTTACGAAAACTAGAACTCACCAGCGTAAGCTGACTTGATTTAGCATGTATGTCAGGTTAAAGCTATGGTAAGAGAAGGAATGGAGCTCGGGCATCAATCCAGACGATCCGTTGGTTTTGGCAATTCGATATGATTTTGATACAGACACTTTATTAAATTCTGTTTATCAAACTATGTTTACATTTCCGCTGCATGATTATGAAAGTTTTTAGTTTAAGAGCTATGTGTTATGATGAAAACCAACCTCTGCGAGGTGCCCGGTTTCGGGGCCTCACAAGTTGGTATCAGAGCCATAGTTTGAGAGATCTTAGCATCCCAAATGCTAAGACTTAAACTGAGAATGGGATTAAGTGACGCGGATTGCCAACCACGGATGAACGGATGCCACGAGCGGAATGTTTATGTATGAGTTAAGGGTTAGATGTAAGGTTATGTATATAGTTAGTGTCATGCACCTTGAAGAGATGGGATGGGAAACGTTTAGAGCCTATGAGTTGGGTAAATGGTTAATAGCACTTGATCAACGTCATTAACGATTTACAAAGCTTATTTCGTGCTAAACTGATTCCTATACTAACTCATCAGTTGTTGCATCCTGTAGATAGTTAGATGGCTGGACAAAAGGGTAGACCACGTAAGCAACCACAGAAACCTGAAGAACCACGTGTCGGGAGTGAAGAACCCGTTAATGAAGACGACCACGAGCACAACGAGCAACCTGAGAATGAAGATGAGTTTACTCTAGAGCCTATTGTGGTGAAGGCTATTTCTGATAAGGTCTGCAAAATCATGGATGAAAAACTACCAGCCTTGATTGCTAAGGCACTGAAGGATGCTCTAAAAGACAAGTCTGAAGGAACTAAGGAGAGTACTAAAGAAGATGAGGTGGTGATCATCGAGACTAAGAGCGGCGACTCTATGACTGGGAAACTGAAGGGTTGTGACTACAAGTCCTTCAAAGGATGCAACCCACCGACCTTCGATGGTAAGAAAGATGTTGTGGCCACCTGCCACTGGATATCTGCTATGGAGGCTGTTATTTCCATCAGTGAGTGCCGAATTGATCAAGCTGTCAAGTTTGCAGCTCACTCCTTTGTCGAGGAGGCGCTTCACTGGTGGAACACCATTAAGCAGTCCAAGGCTGCAGCCGATATGGATAAGATGACTTGAGATGATCTAAAGGAACTGGTCACTAAGCAGTTCTGTCCCAAGAATGAGCTGGATAAGGTTGAAAGGGAGTTTCTGGTGCTGAAAGCGGGAAGTCTGAATCACAGGCAGTACACTTCACGGTTCAATGAGATGGCAAGACTCGTTCCTCATCTGGTTTCTACCGAGGAACGCAGGGTGAAGTTGTACATGGAGGGCTTGCCTCCAAAAGTAAGAATTCATGTCAAGGCCAATGCTCCTAAGACCTTTGACTCCACTGTTGAACTCAGTGGTATTGTATGGGATGATGTGATGGCCGATGAGCCAGTAAAAGAGGAAACCAGGGTGAAGGAGTCTTCTGTGACTAAGAGGGGTCGAACAGACCAACGAAAGTCTTCTGGCAAGAAGATCAAGCGAGAGGAAACAGGTCTATGCCGTAAGTGTGGCAAAAGCCACTCTGGGCTGTGCCGTGTGGGCACAAACTTATGCTTTTGATGTGGAAAAGTGGGGCATTTTTCAGCCAATTGCCCCGGTGCTATGAGATGCTACAACTGCAACGGGATGGGACATCTGTCCAAAGATTGTAGACAACCACGGGCCGATGCTTCGGGCTCGGGTAAGAAAGAAGAGAAAGGAAAGGAGAAGCAGAAGGCTAAAGCACGAGCCTTTACGATGACGAAGGATGATGCGATTGAGGACCCTGATGTGGTCACAGGTACCTTTTCTATCAACAATATTCCTGCTTCTGTATTGTTTGATTCTGGTGCCAGTATGAGTTTTGTATCTTCTACTTTCTGTGATGGGTTATCTGGGAAGGTTAAGAAGATAGATCGGGTATTTGATGTAGAGACGGCTAATGGTAAGATGACCAGGGTGACTGAGGCTATTGATGATTGCTATGTTGAAATAGGAGGTCATAGGTTCCCAGTACGATTGTTTCTTATTACCTTAGGAGGATTCGATGTGGTTTTGGGTATGGACTGGTTAGCCAAATATGAGGCTAACATTGTATGTCGACGAAAGATGATATGCCTACGTGCGATAGATGGGAGCTCCGTGACGGTTTATGGTGATAGAGCGATGTATGCGCCTAAGATCATTTCAATGATCAAGGCTGATGTTATGATGAGGCGAGGGTGTGTAGCCTACCTGGCCTACGTGATTGAGGAACGTATGGATATGAGGACGATTGATGATGTTCCCGTGGTGTGTAACTTCCCCGATGTATTCCCTGAGGAATTGCCTGGATTACCACCCGAACGGGAAATTGAGTTCCAGATCGACTTAGTGCCAGGGGCACAACCCGTTGCCAAGGCACCTTACCGTTTAGCTCCAACTGAGATGAAGGAAATGATGACCCAACTACAAGAACTCCTTGATAAAGGTTTTATACGACCGAGTGTCTCTCCGTGGGGAGCACCGGTGCTGTTCGTTAAGAAGAAAGATGGAAGCATGCGTATGTGTATCGATTACACGGAACTGAATAAGTTGACTGTAAAGAACATGTATCCTCTACCTAGAATTGATGACTTGTTCGATCAATTGCAAGGTGCAAGCTGGTTCTCAAAGATAGATCTCCGATCCGGTTACCATCAGTTGAAAGTTCGAGAGCAGGATATTCCAAAGACTGCTTTCCGTACGCGTTATGGACATTACGAGTTTCTCGTTATGTCGTTTGGATTGACGAATGCTCCTGCAGCATTTATGGATTTGATGAACAGAGTATGTCGACCGATGCTGGACCAATCGGTGATAGTGTTTATTGATGATATATTGATTTATTCAAAGAACGAGGGAGACCATGCTTGCCATATACGTGAGGTATTGGAGATCCTGAGGAAAGAGAAACTTTATGCTAAATTCTCCAAATGCGCTTTCTGGTTACGAGAGGTACAGTTTCTGGGTCACGTGGTGAACCCAGAAGGCATTATGGTAGATCCAGCTAAAGTTGAAACGATTATGAAATGGAGCCCTCCGAAGTCACCTACGGAAGTACGCAGTTTTCTTGGTTTGGCCGGTTACTATCGGAGATTTATTCAGGACTTCTCCAAGATAGCGACGCCACTGACGAAGCTCACGAAGAAAGACATAAAGTACGAATGGGGTCCAAACCAAGAACAAGCGTTTTCAGTGCTAAAGGAGAAACTTACCCAAGCTCCTGTTCTAGCCTTGCCGGATGGAAATGATGATCTTGTTGTGTATGCCGACGCGTCACGACAAGGGTTGGGATGCGTACTCATGCAAAGGGGAAGGGTAATAGCTTATGCTTCGCGCCAGCTAAAGATTCATGAAGCTAACTACCCAACCCACGATCTTGAACTCGCTGCAGTGGTGTTTGCATTGAAAATATGGAGGCACTACTTGTATGGAGTAAGGAGTACCATCTACACCGACCACAAGAGCTTGAAGTACTTCTTCGAGCAAAAGGATTTGAACATGAGGCAGAGACGATGGCTTGAGCTACTAAAGGATTATGATTGTGATATTCTATATCACCCGGGAAAGGCCAATGTAGTGGCAGATGCCTTGAGTCGCAAGACTGATCATCCTGCCATACGAGTAAAATCGTATAGTTTGGTGATAACGTTAGACTTTCTGAATGAGCTCAAGCAGGCGCAACAGGAAGGGTTGAAAGAAGAGCATGTGGGTTTTGAACGTGTCTTCGGGCAAGTCAAGAACTTGGAAGACAATGATCACGGTGTGAAAGTACGATTCGGTCGTATGTGGGTACCCAGAAATGGGGACATTCGGTCGAGGATTTTAGATGAAGCCCACAAATCACGTTATTCTGTGCATCCCGGTGCGACAAAGATGTATCAAGATCTTCGGAAAGATTATTGGTGGCCGGGCATGAAGTTTAATGTGATGCAGTATGTGAACAGGTGCCTTACTTGTGCGCAAGTGAAGGCTGAACATCAGAAGCCCTACGGATATGTGCAACCTCTAGAGGTACCAGAATGGAAATGGGAACACATCACCATGGATTTCATCACCAAGCTACCGAGGACAGCTATGCGGCATGATACCATATGGGTGATTGTGGACCGACTGACGAAGAGTGCACACTTCCTTCCTATCAGGGAAACGTATACGTCCGAAAGGTTGTCTGAGTTGTTCGTAAAGGAGATTGTGACTCGACATGGAGTTCCTGTCTCCATTGTGTCAGATCGAGATACGAGGTTTACTTCCAGATTCTGGAAGCAGTTTCATGATGCCATGGGAACGAGGTTAAATATCAGTACCGCCTATCACCCTCAGACGGATGGACAGTCGGAAAGGACTATCCAAACGTTGGAGGATATGCTTAGGGCGTGCATTATCGATTTTGGAGAGAGCTGGGATGACCACTTGCCATTGGTGGAGTTTTCTTACAACAACAGCTACCACTCTAGCATCGGAATGCCCCCATATGAGGCGTTGTACGGAAGACGATGTAGAACCCCGGTGTGCTGGGGTGAAGTTGGGCAGAAAGAAATGGGAAACAAGGCTGCCGTGATTGATATGGCAGAAAAGCTACGGGTGATAAAAGCACGTATGAAAGCTGCGCAAGATCGCCAAAAGTCTTACGCGGACAAGCGTCGAAGACCGATTGAGTTTGATGTTGGCGATCGAGTGCTGCTGAAAGTATCACCATGGAAGGGTATCATTCGATTCAGAAAGCGAGGGAAGTTGAATCCGAGGTACATCGGACCGTTTCTGATAAAAGCAAGGGTAGGGAAAGTCGCGTATCGACTGGACCTACCAGAGGAGCTGAACGGGATTCATCCTACCTTCCACGTGTCACATCTTAGGAAGTGCTTGGCAGACGAGCAGGCGCATGTTCCTTTGGATGACATTGAGGTAGATGACCGACTGAACTATATTGAAGAACCAGTTGCCATTGTGGATACGAAGGAAAAGCAGCTACGGAATAAAACGGTTCGTCAAGTAAGAGTTCAGTGGAAGCATCGGAAGGGTTCAGACACGACGTGGGAATTGGAAGACGAGATGAGGAAGTTGTATCCACATTTGTTCGATATGTAACGAGGCAGGTTTCGGGACGAAACCTATTGTAAGGAGGGGAGACTTGTAACACCCCAATTTTCTAATACAAGTATTTGAATTCTACGTACGAGTAACGGGTAAGTAACTTGCTAGAAAAGGGACGAAAAATGACTGAGTTCAGGTCTCAAAGTCGGGTGCTCGAATTTAAGTTCGAATACACTAGTTCTCGAAAACCAAGTATTCGAAATCCACAATTTCGAGTACCAGACACTGCCTATAAATAGTAGTGCCTTGGGAAACGTGCTAACCTTTGTCTGGAAGCACAGTCTCTCGAGTATACGAAGGGGATTTCGAGAACTCCAAGAAAACGAGCTTTTGTTCGACCAAACAAAGGAAGAAACGCACGGGATTCTACCAGGAGAATCAGCTACCTTCAAGTAAGTGATTCATATATATAAAGCTAGATTTTTATACAAAAGTTAGGATAGTTATATAAAAAGGGAACTTATGCATAAAGCTCACACCTTTATGCATAAAGTTCGGAACTTTGAGGTTCCAGTGTGTAGATAACACCCTAAGGAACCTAGAACTAGCTTCCCAAAGTCTTAGATGAATTTCTGAGACGTTTAATGATGAAATGATGAGTACACGAAATCAGGTATAGAGGGTACTCGAAATCATACATTGTTATTTCGAATATATTGTTATTTCGAGTACATGACTGTTTCGAATACAAGGATACTTCGTGTACAGGGCATTTCGAGTACAAGGGCCATTTCGTGTACACATGCTACTTCGAATACACTTAATGATTTCGAGTACAATCCATTTCGTGAACTCCAGGAATTTCGTGTACATGGGTTTCGAGTATGGGGTGTGTAATGAACCTCCAGTGTTTCGGATACTTAGCTAAGATTCGGGAACTTGAGTTTATAATGGGGACTAGTTGGTTACGAGGACTTAGAATAATTTCTAAGTCTAAGAATGTGATGTAATGGGATGATGTAATGATGTAGGTTCCTTGAGTCCTAGCTAAGGAGTTCGGCTAAGGAAAACAGGAGTCTACCATCAGGTGAGTTCTAGACGCCCTCTTTTATGTTTGATGTTTTGGGCTGACATGCATGCTTATTGTGATGTCTATGATGTTATGTGCTTATGATGATGATGAATGAATGACGATATGCCCTGACTATATATGCATGTTTATGTGTTAGCATGGTGTATGCATGAAAGTATGCTAATTATGATGAATGCATGATAAATGAGTTATGATGATAAATAGCATGACATGATAATGATGCTAGCATATGATATGACGATGACTTTATGATCACATGCTTCATGACGATAACTATGAGAATAGTTATAGGGATATGGCAAGGTCCTAGGTGGCTAGGATGATAGTATGATACCATGATGTTATGATATGATAACGATGCTAGTATGTTATGATGGTATGATGAAATGATGCTAGTATGTTATGATGGTATGATGAAATGAGGCTAGTATGACATGCCTAAGATGCCATGATTAACCCGATGAATGATGTCATAATGCTAGCATGAAATGTATGAGGATTGTGATGAATGACGGTATGATGCTAGTGTATCATGTATGATGAATGAATGATGTCCCTATACGTGCTATAGGATATGTGAGAATGATGATGCTCCGGTACTTGTACTGGGTGAATATGAATGATGACCTGATTGTATCAGGATACGAATAGCCGATCGGGCTATAAACATGGAGTCGACCGGACTATAAACAAGAGAGTCGACCGGACTATAAACATGGAGCCGACCGGGCTATAAACACGGAGCCGATCGGGCTATAAACATGGTAAGAGCCGATCGGGCTATAAACATGGTAAGAGTCGATCGGACTATAAACATGGTAAGAGTCGATCGGACTATAAACATGGAGCCTTGTGCCGGCATAAGCCCACTGTTCGTATGGAGACAGTGGAACGCAAGACGATGATGGAAATGATGATATGTGCTACGGTTATGGACTATGTGTTTGAAATGATGTTTATGATATGTATGTTTAATGTTGTTTTATGTCACACCCCGAGCCGGCGGGGTAGGATCGGAGTCCCCGTCGGGCGGAAGGTTCCCGGGGCGCGATATCGGGAGTGATAATCAGATGTGATCAGATTGTTTACATTGCACATGATATGAATGAGAAATGCTAATTAAAATAGAATTACAAAGTTAAATTACATCAGTATTGTTTATAATTTAACAATGTAAATCTATTGTAAACATCATAAAATAACTATCTTGTATTTACACAAGATATACAAAATAAATTGTATAATTATGTCTTCAAAAATATGCAGGTCCAAAATACTAAGTCTTCTATCTGAAGTCCTAGTCCAAAAGAAATGACTTCCTAATTGACCTGTTCGTCACCTGAGAAGTCATGCAAAAATAAAGGTCAACACATGGTTGGTGAGTTCATGTAGTTTAGTATTTGAAAATGATTTGAAACTGATTTGAACATGATTTGAAAATGATTTGAAAATGATTTGAAAACCTCCTTTGGTAAAGACCCTAACCTCATTAACACCACATGTAATATCCACATCGGTATGCTTATATATAGGGCATATGTAAGGGACAAGCCCTAGCCAACATCCCACCACATACTAATATGCATATGACACTGCTGTTAATGACAATTAAGCATTTTTACCCTTAACACAATCCCATAAGTTCCTCTGCTTGTTGTCCCTGTCATTACAATCATTTGAAATCCATGTTGATTTCACAAGTTCATCACACAATATGATCAACTACACAATTGTATAAACAGTTATAAATGCTTAATTAAACAAGTAAATAAACATTTAATAAAATCTAAGTCCTTATGATTGGGGCCTATGGTCATACTCGAGTAGACTAGTCTGTCAATCTAGGTACTTAGTAGTTAGGGAAACTGTAAATATCCTCAAACATACGACCTACAAGTCAAACGGTCTAGCTAGGACTTCTTGAAATGCAGGATTTATGTTTCGTCAATGTTTTTGGCGTATGCTATCTCTGATATTTCCCAGACTTTCCCTTGAAAATGATTTAATGATCGCCTGATTCTGTCACAAGATGTACTTGATATGTTGATCATAGAACACAAGATTCATTGATCGGTTGTACACTTGATTCATTGTTCAACAAACACTTGGTTTGTAGAACATTGAATGTTGTCTTTGCAAAGATTGTTTTATTGATGTCTTGATGTCCCACACTTGTTTTGTCAAAATGTTTGATTTGATTCCTTGAATTCACCCACTTGATTTGTCAAAATGTTTGTTTTGATCCCTTGAATTCACCCACTTGTTTTGTCAAAAAGTTTGTTTTGATCCCTTGAATTCACCCACTTGTTTTGTCAAAATGTTTGATTTGATTCCTTGAACCCACACCCTTGTTTTGTCAAAATGTCTAGTTTGATTTGTTTGAAATATCTTGACTTGTTGAAAAGTTTAGTTTAACTTGATTATTCACTTAATAAATAAGTAAATCAGTTAATAACCTGCATAAAATCTTCCTAGATATGATCTAGGATAACATTTATACATATGTAAAACATATAGTTTAAAAGCATTTAAGTAAACAATTTAAATAACAGTTTACGCATGCTTCTCAGCCCCGCGTTTTAAAACAAAAATGTTAGAAAAGGGGCAATGAACTCACCTGTGCTGCTATGTAATTTGATCTAACACAAAATGCGCGCTCCCGTATGTAAGCTAAGTATCTTCGGTTCCTGAGTTATTTTATAAGAATTCGAATATAATGAGTACGCGTAGTAGTCGTTGTGCCTAAGACCTTGAGTCTTGTTGTGTGTGCAACTAAGTGTCTTAGTACTAAGTGTATCTAAGATCTATTCTATCTTAATTACCCTTCTTATGATCCCAATCCCATGATTAATTATAACAGCTTACTTTTTATATTTTAGAAAATTTCGGCAGAGTTTCCTTTGTTTTCTGTTTAAAATCCAGACAATGAAATTGTCTATTTTTCAACAAGTTCCCAAACAATTATATCACAATAAGTATTTTAATCAAAACATTACAATTAACCTTATTCTATTTCAATTATTAAGTCAAGATCATTTAATAAAATATAATAAGTTATAAATAAATGAGATTTTATCAAAACCTCATTACTTGGGTTTACAAAATCGTATAATACATGATGGGCTTAATTAAACCCCATTGGGCTCACTTAGGCCCAATTGAACTTCTTTGATTTCTATTTGATTTCCAACTTGATCTTTTAATTCTCTTGAACTCAAGACAATGATATCCAATTGTTAAACCATCTTATGTCCCCCTAACACTCATGTTGAGTTGTTATTGTATGTTAGGGATTATATTGTCATAGTAATCTCTAATCCATGAACCCATGCATTCAACTTATTGTATCCATTTCCTTGTTAGAACTTAGGTTAATGACCAACTATCCATCTCTTATGTTCTCAACATTAGTCTTGTTGATTATGGACCCATATTATTCCGATTAACAACTTTTAGGTTGGTTAGGGTGTATAGGGCAGCGAACCTTTCTAAGGAATTGCCTAAGGTTCGGCTGGTCCTAGTGTCATAAGGTTCGGCTACATCTCTAGCCATCCATGGGTTCGTGTACTAGTTCGACTATCGAAGGTTCGTAGCTTAATTCACCCTAAGGTTCGGTAGTCAGAGCCTTGCATGGTTCGGCCAGAAGGTTCGTGTGCCCTAGGTTCATGCTGTTAGGGTTCGCTACATGCTAACAGCTTCGGCCGAGACTGGTTCGTGAGGCCTAGGGTTCGGCCAGTCAACATTGCAGGGTTCGTTAACCAGTCTTACAGGTTCGTTGCAGGCTTCACAGGGTTCGGCTCCCAGAAGTTTGCAGGGTTCGTTGCATTGGTGAGTTCGTGTAGGGTTCAGCCAGCGAACCTGCATCACCAATCAGCACCTTCGTCCCACGAACCTGCAAATAAACTCCAAGTTCTTCGTTGATTTCGAATCCTAACCTGTTGCAATTCATCCCTAACACTTCCTAACCAAGTGAGACATCATCATCTAAGTGTTTTAAGTGGCTAGTTTCGATTATAATAGCAAAACCCATAAAACTCGTGAAAACCCTCTAAAACCGAAAATATAATGGATGTTTACCTTAGATTTCGTGGATGGAAGCTCGAATAAGTTGTACTTCCGTGATCTACGTGTTGAGAGGAACGTCTTGACACCAACTATGCTCGAATCCGGCTTGAAATTAGCTTCCAATTGTAGAGAGAAGTTTGGAATGTTTAGAGAGAGAGAGACGACTTAGAGAGAGAGAGAGGGAGGTTGGTGATTGTGATTATGGCATTTAATTGCCATAATAAATGCTTCACCACACCCGGTTGATCGGTCTCGTTCGGTTTCGCGTAATATGCCGTTTCGCGTAGTTTACGCGACAAAACGATACGGTTATAAAATTAGAAATCTTTTAATTATTCTAGGTTGTGATTCCTAATAAATTAACTAATATCTTCTTAGTTATCAAATTTAAAATATTAATAAAATGTTTAAATCGAAATGTACAGTCGTCGCGCGTATTCGTTCGAATCGTCACCCGTACGAACACGACGATAACTACACTTTTCAATCTTGTTTTCTAATGTTAGAATATCATTCAGAACGTTAAACTTTCAGATATATTCGTACAGATCGTCACCTATACGACTAACCCGTAAATTTAGCATTCACATAACAATATTCGTATGTTTTGTTCTGTAAAGCCTCACATACGTTTATACATAATAATTCCTAAGCAAATAATCGCATGATGGTTCTGTGTTGCCAGATAATTATCCGACTCAAAAACCATTGTTCTGAACTGTGTTCCTGTTAAATGTGTCTGAAACTGTTCTATGACAACTCACCATGACAATGATCAATGATATGAATATGAAAATTACTGAAATGTGTATGATTCATACATGTTTTACTGTTCATGTACTGTAGAGATCACTGTTCCGGTGGCGGTTCCGACACTGATGTTACAGTCTCCCCTTGTTAGAGAAATTTCGTCCCGAAATTTAAGTGTTGTTATCAGGTACAGCTTCCTCTTCAAATAGTTGGGGATACTATAACTTCATGTGATCTTCACGTTCCCAAGTGAATTCGGGCCCGCGTCTTGAATTCCAACGAACCTTTACAATAGGAATACGGCTTCGCCTCAGTTGTTTAACCTTGCGATCCATAATCTCTAAAGGTTCTTCAATGAAATGTAACTGTTCATCGACTTGAATCTCTTCGATTGGAATGACAAGAGACTCGTCAGCAAGGCATTTCTTTAGGTTTGAGACGTGAAACACGTCATGCACCCCACTGAGTTCATCTGGTAATCTCAGTCGATAAGCTATAGGACCTATACGTTCGATGATCTCGAACGGTCCCACGTATCGTGGTGCCAATTTGCCTTTCTTTCCAAAGCGTACCATGCCTTTCCATGGGGATACCTTCAACATTACACGGTCTCCCACTTGGAATTCCAACGGCTTGCGCCGTTTGTCGGCGTAGCTCTTTTGTCTGCTCCTTGTTGCTTGTAGTCTTCCTTGAATCTGAGCTATCTTGTCAGTGGTTTCTTGAATTAGTTCTGGCCCCGTTATTCGGTTGTCCCCAATTTCAGTCCAACAGATCGGTGAGCGACATTTCCGGCCATAAAGAGCCTCGAACGGTGCACATCCGATACTGCTGTGGTAACTGTTATTATAGGAGAACTCAATCAGTGGCAAATGGGAATCCCAATTCCCACCGAAGTCTAGAACACAGGTTCTCAACATGTCCTCTAGGGTTTGGATAGTACGTTCGCTTTGGCCATCCGTTTGTGGGTGGTAAGCTGTACTCAGATTCAACTGTGTCCCTAGAGATTTCTGTAATGATTGCCAGAACCTTGATGTGAATCTGCTATCTCGATCAGAAATAATTGACAATGGCACACCGTGGCGTACCACTATCTCATTGATGTATAATCTTGCCAGTTTATCCATGGTGAAGTTCTCACGCATGGGCAAGAAATGAGCAGATTTTGTCAAACGATCAACGATCACCCAAATTGTATCGTGACCACTGGAAGTGCGGGGTAGCTTGGTAATGAAATCCATAGCTATTTGATCCCACTTCCAGAGCGGAATTTCAGGCTGTTCCAGTAAACCAGACGGTCTCTGGTGTCCGCCTTTACCTTCATTCCCGGCCACCAATAAAATCCACGCAAGTCTTGGTACATCTTATCAGCGCCTGGATGAACAGAGTATTTAGTCTTGTGTGCTTCATCGAAGATAAGTTTTCCCAATTCATCTACCGCAGGGATCCATATACGTTCCTTGTAGTAGATTATACCATCAGACTTTGTGTCAAACTGTTTCTCTGCTCCGCAATCAAGTTCCCTCTTCAGATTACCTCGGTCAAGTGCTTCTTGCTGTGCTTGAACAATCTTGTCACTTAAACTGGTCTGCACGGTTATCCCCATTGCTCTAACACGTAGGGGTTTGACCCGTTCCTTCCGGCTCAAGGCGTCAGCTACAACGTTCGCCTTTCCCGGATGGTATTTGATTACACAATCATAATCATTCAGAAGTTCAACCCAACGGCGTTGTCGCATGTTGAGCTCCTTCTGATCAAAGATGTGTTGCAGACTCTTGTGATCAGTGAATATGGTACACTTGGTGCCATATAAATAATGTCTCCAAATCTTCAGTGCGAAGATTACAGCTCCCAGTTCAAGATCATGAGTAGTGTAGTTCTTCTCATGAACCTTTAACTGTCTTGATGCATAGGCTATAACTTTGTCCCGTTGCATTAACACGCAACCGAGTCCCTGATGGGAAGCATCACAGTACACAACAAAGTCATCACAGCCCTCTGGGAGAGATAGGATTGGAGCATCACATAGTTTCTGTTTCAATGTCTGAAAAGCATCTTCTTGTTTCTGCTCCCAGACAAACGGTTCGCTTTTCTGGGTTAGCTTAGTGAGAGGCAAAGCTATCTTAGAAAAGTTTGAGATAAACCTTCTGTAATAACCCGCCAATCCCAGAAAAGACCGTATCTCCGTCGGTGTCTTCGGAGTGTCCCAATTCTTTATCGTTTCAATCTTGGCAGGGTCTACATGAATTCCCTCGCTGTTGACCACATGACCCAGAAATTGAACTTCTCTTAGCCAAAACTCACATTTGGAGAATTTGGCATAGAGTTTCTCTTCTTTCAACAGCTCCAAGATCTTTCTAAGGTGTTGCTCATGTTCTGTTTTGGTCTTGGAATAAATCAGTATGTCATCAATAAAGACAATGACAAACTGATCCAAGTACGGCTTGCACACTCGGTTCATGAGGTCCATGAAAACCGCAGGTGCATTTGTCAATCCGAAGGGCATCACCAAAAATTCATAGTGCCCGTATCTGGTTCGGAAGGCCGTTTTCGGTATGTCTTCATCTTGAACTCTCAGCTGATGATATCCAGACCGCAAGTCAATCTTTGAGAAATATTGAGCTCCTTGCAGTTGGTCAAACAAATCATCAATCCTCGGCAATGGATACCGATTCTTGATGGTTAGTTTGTTCAGCTCTCTGTAATCTATGCACATTCTGAACGATCCATCTTTCTTCTTCACGAACAAAACCGGAGCTCCCCAAGGTGAGTAGCTCGATCTGATGAAACCCTTGTCAAGTAACTCCTGTAACTGATTAGACAATTCCTGCATCTCTGAAGGTGCTAACCTGTAAGGAGATTTAGCAACTGGGGTTGCTCCAGGAATTAAGTCAATACGAAACTCTACCGGTCGCACAGGTGGCAAACCAGGTAGATCTTCAGGAAACACTTCAGGGTATTCTTTTACTACCGATACATCTTGAATCTTTTTCTTCTCTTTCTCCTTTTCCACCACATGAGCCAAGAACCCCATGCACTGCTTCTGTAGACACTTACGCGCCTTTATGCAAGAAATGATTTTGACACTTCGTTTTGCTTGATCCCCTTTTACTTCCAATACACGATCACTCGGAAATGGAATTCGAAGCAGCTTCTCAGAACAGATGACTTCCACTCGGTTAGAGGAAAGCCAATCCATTCCAACAATGATGTCGAAACTACCCAACTCCATCGGTATCAAGTCGATGGCAAATGTATGACCATTAAGTGTCAATGGGCAATCTCTATAAACTGTACCAACTGTAATCTGTTTCCCGTTAGCTACTTCTATAATGTAAGGGGAGTCTAACTGTTCCTCTATGAAGTCTAGTTGGCATGCAAAATCGGTAGAGATAAAACTCTGATCCGCACCAGTATCAAATAAGACAGATGCATAAAAGTCATGTAAGAGAAACGTACCAGTGACCACATTTGGGTCCTGGCGTGCAGCTGGTGCTCCGATAGCAAAGGCTCGTCCACGGGGTGCTTGAACTGCTGGTTGAGCCTTCTTTGGGCAGTTCTTCGCAAAGTGGCCTTGTTCGCCACAGTTATAGCATCCACCATGGTTCTGATTAGCTGGTGGAGGGAGAGCCAAAGCAGCATTGTTGACTGCTTGATTAGGAGTCATCCTGCAGTACTGGACCCAATGGCCCTTCCGTCCGCATCCCGTGCAATGCTTGCAGGGAGTGTCAGCAGGGTGATGATACTGACACTTGGCACACAGAGGAAACGTGCCAGTGTAATGTTTGCGGTTGGGGTTTTGGGGTGCTGCTGCTATTTGTTGCAGAGGTGTGGCCACTGCATAGTTCTTGATGGTCTTTTGTTTCTTCTTCTGATGATGGGAGGGTTTCTTTGAAGATTCTGCTTTGTTCTTGCTGGGTTCAGCCTCCTTCTTTAGAACTCCAGAGGCTACCATGAGGTCAGTGAGTTTCCCAGACAGTCTCACTGCGGATTCGACAGTAGTAGGGTTGGCTGAAACAACCATGCCCTGAATGCAGGCGGGAAGTCCACCTACATAACGGTCTATCCTTTTCTCCAGAGTTGGCACCATATCTGGTACCAAGGCAACTAACTCGTGGTAACGAGTAGTGTACCCCATGTGATCAGCTCCCTTCATCACATGGTTAGATAGTTCAACCTCCAACTTTTGCAGCTCATTCTTGGGGCAGAATTCTGTTCGCAGCAGTGCTTTGAAGTCTTCCCATGACATTGCCATGGCTTCTTCTCTTCCCCGGGCATTGATCTGACCATTCCACCAAGTCAGAGCCCGTTTGTTGAATGTCCCCGCTGAGTAACGGACCTTGTGGTGTTCGGGGCAGCTGCAAAGATCCAATGTTGCCTCAATCTTCTCAATCCATTGGATTAATCCAACGGCACCTTCAGACCCACTAAAGCTGGGTGGTTTACATCCTACGAAGGACTTGTAGGAGTAATGAGATGAATCTCCAGTATTTCCACTGGCTTCTCCTGATGTGTTGCCAGTGTTGAGGATCTCATTACGAAGACGAAGGAACATTTCCGGTATAGCTTCTTTCATCTGATTCGTCATCTGGCTACTCAGTAACGTCACCAGAGCGATAGTAGCAGGGTCCATAGTCGGTGTTGTGCCTGAACCAGATGCTTGAGTAATCAATGGAGGAGGGGGAGGAGGAGGTGGAGGAGGTGGTGGTGGAGAGTCATTTGGAGACGGTGTGGAGGAGTGTGGAGCCATGTCTCGAGGTGGTAGCTGTATCAAGGGAGGTTGTCTCCTCGGCGGCATTCTGATCATAACCAATAAAGTTATCGGTTAGTGCAATGATCAATTATAGGAGACAGTATGCAAGTAATTTCCTAAATTCGGTTTTCTCTACATGCAGGGTCCCTTGGTTATAGTCTAGGCCAAACCATTTAAATAAGTGACCTATATTTCTCTATAACCATGGCTCTGATACCAATCTGTCACACCCCGAGCCGGCGGGGTAGGATCGGAGTCCCCGTCGGGCGGAAGGTTCCCGGGGCGCGATATCGGGAGTGATAATCAGAAGTGATCAGATTGTTTACATTGCACATGATATGAATGAGAAATGCTAATTAAAATAGAATTACAAAGTTAAATTACATCAGTATTGTTTATAATTTAACAATGTAAATCTATTGTAAACATCATAAAATAACTATCTTGTATTTACACAAGATATACAAAATAAATTGTATAATGATGTCTTCAAAAATATGCAGGTCCAAAATACTAAGTCTTCTATCTGAAGTCCTAGTCCAAAAGAAATGACTTCCTAATTGACCTCTTCGTCACCTGAGAAGTCATGCAAAAATAAAGGTCAACACATGGTTGGTGAGTTCATGTAGTTTAGTATTTGAAAATGATTTGAAACTGATTTGAACATGATTTGAAAATGATTTGAAAATGATTTGAAAACCTCCTTTGGTAAAGACCCTAACCTCATTAACACCACATGTAATATCCACATCGGTATGCTTATATATAGGGCATATGTAAGGGACAAGCCCTAGCCAACATCCCACCACATACTAATATGCATATGACACTGCTGTTAATGACAATTAAGCATTTTTACCCTTAACACAATCCCATAAGTTCCTCTGCTTGTTGTCCCTGTCATTACAATCATTTGAAATCCATGTTGATTTCACAAGTTCATCACACAATATGATCAACTACACAATTGTATAAACAGTTATAAATGCTTAATTAAACAAGTAAATAAACATTTAATAAAATCTAAGTCCTTATGATTGGGGCCTATGGTCATACTCGAGTAGACTAGTCTGTCAATCTAGGTACTTAGTAGTTAGGGAAACTGTAAATATCCTCAAACATACGACCTACAAGTCAAACGGTCTAGCTAGGACTTCTTGAAATGCAGGATTTTATGTTTCGTCAATGTTTTTGGCGTATGCTATCTCTGATATTTCCCAGACTTTCCCTTGAAAATGATTTAATGATCGCCTGATTCTGTCACAAGATGTACTTGATGTGTTGATCATAGAACACAAGATTCATTGATCGGTTGTACACTTGATTCATTGTTCAACAAACACTTGGTTTGTAGAACATTGAATGTTGTCTTTGCAAAGATTGTTTTATTGATGTCTTGATGTCCCACACTTGTTTTGTCAAAATGTTTGATTTGATTCCTTGAATTCACCCACTTGATTTGTCAAAATGTTTGTTTTGATCCCTTGAATTCACCCACTTGTTTTGTCAAAAAGTTTGTTTTGATCCCTTGAATTCACCCACTTGTTTTGTCAAAATGTTTGATTTGATTCCTTGAACCCACACCTTTGTTTTGTCAAAATGTCTAGTTTGATTTGGTTGAAATGTCTTGACTTGTTGAAAAGTTTAGTTTAACTTGATTATTCACTTAATAAATAAGTAAATCAGTTAATAACCTGCATAAAATCTTCCTAGATATGATCTAGGATAACATTTATACATATGTAAAACATATAGTTTAAAAGCATTTAAGTAAACAATTTAAATAACAGTTTACGCATGCTTCTCAGCCCCGCGTTTTAAAAAAAAATGTTAGAAAAGGGGCAATGAACTCACCTGTGCTGCTATGTAATTTGATCTAACACAAAATGCGCGCTCCCGTATGTAAGCTAAGTATCTTCGGTTCCTGAGTTATTTTATAAGAATTCGAATATAATGAGTACGCGTAGTAGTCGTTGTGCCTAAGACCTTGAGTCTTGTTGTGTGTGCAACTAAGTGTCTTAGTACTAAGTGTATCTAAGATCTATTCTATCTTAATTACCCTTCTTATGATCCCAATCCCATGATTAATTATAACAGCTTACTTTTTATATTTTAGAAAATTTCGGCAGAGTTTCCTTTGTTTTCTGTTTAAAATCCAGACAATGAAATTGTCTATTTTTCAACAAGTTCCCAAACAATTATATCACAATAAGTATTTAAATCAAAACATTATAATTAACCTTATTCTATTTCAATTATTAAGTCAAGATCATTTAATAAAATATAATAAGTTATAAATAAATGAGATTTTATCAAAACCTCATTACTTGGGTTTACAAAATCGTATAATACATGATGGGCTTAATTAAACCCCATTGGGCTCACTTAGTGTAACATTTGTGCATATAGTCATGTAGTTGTAAACAGTGTTAGAACAGTGTCTATTCATGGTTCAGTTCATCAATGTGATTCGTATGTTCAAAATGTGTGCTTGTGTGTTACAGGATCTTAGTAATCAGAAAACAAGTATGTATTATCTATTTACAGTCGAATTCACTAAGCAAGAACAGTAACTTGTTATATCGAAACAGTGGTGGGCAGCGAGAGTGAGCCCTATACATATACTGCGTTCGGTGTAACAGGTTAGTGTTAGTGCGTAGTGTTGAGACGAATAGTATAACAATTAATTAATTCAACCAAGATCGTAATCTGTAAGCGAGACTGAGTATAGTTATGGGTGACGATCCATAATAATACGAATGTTGAACTTATAATTACGATTAAACGACTTTAAATATTTTAATACGATCGGAAAAACGTACGCGATTGCGGGTATACACGTAAATTGTGAATGTTTTAACAATCCGACAACACACGAAGAGTAAAATAATTAAATTAATTATTTTATATTTTTACAATTTTGAAACTCATCATTTAAATGAGTTTAATATCTATTTTACTTTAAAACCGCGTAAAATACGCGTTACGTTCCGGAAACGCGAACCGAGCAACCGAAGCGGACCCGGATACCACACGGGCTATAAAAGCCTTGAAGAAGACCATTTTCTTCATTTAATTCAGCCAACAACCCCTTTTCTCTCTCAAACTCGCGAACCCTCTCTCTATCTAGAAAACCAAACTTTAATCGTTCGTATCTCACTCGTTTCTTGACGGATTTTGGAGTTCTTGGTGTCCACGCGAAGCTCTCAACATTGTCTACACGAAAGTACAAGATTTACGCAGCTTTGTCCGGCCAAAAACGAGGTATGAGCCTTGGAAAGATTCGGGAAATAGGGTTTTCGAACGTGGGTTTGTTTAAACCCGACCTTTAGCCGGTTCTAGCAAACCACATTCACTTTCGAGGCCATAGAAACCTTCTCTGATGCTTGTTTAGCTTAGATCTAGGTCTGAATACAGGTGATCAACGATGGTGATGATGATGGTAACAGGTTCGGCGGCCAAACTTGCATTCACAGCCGGCCGAACCCTAATGGATCCCCACGAACCAGCATGGTTCGTCAACCTTCTGCCAAACCCTTAGGGAAGGATCTCACGAACCTGTGTCGAATCATCAAGCCATCACGAACCTTTGTCGAACCAGCTCTCTCCCACGAACCCTACATGAAGATCCTTCACGAACCTTGCATGGTTCGTGGCATGCACAGCGAACCCTAATCACATCCACGAACCCTGGTCATGCAAACGAACCTTGTATGGTTCGGTGGTCAGTGTGGTGAACCCCTGTGCATACCACGAACCCTCTAGATCATGCCCATGCAGACGAACCATCGGTTTAGGCGAACTCTTGTCCAGTCAGCACTAGCAGCGAACTATCATGAGCCTTATGACTTGGCCGAACCCTTGAACACCTTATCCTCACCGAACCATTTGGTTGTAGGGACGAACCATCACTTGTAGCCGAACCTTAGGCCACCAACAGGAAGGGTTCGCTGCCTAAGGTGGCAGCCCAAACCTATTCGGCCCAATCCGGTTCTTCAAGGCCCAATTCCATTTGCAATTTGGCCCATGAACTTAATTCAAACACAATTGAGATGGTTTGGCCCATTAAGAACTTTAATTGGCCCAATGTCACTTTGGAAACCTTAAGGGTCTACTTAATGCATTTCTTAGCCCAACTCAAATCCTTTAGGCCCAATCCAAGCCATACGACTCATTATGATATCAATTAGCTCGATATTGGCGTGAACACGTTATGAGGCCTATATACAAGTTGTTGGGCCAACGTCACATGCAATGGGCCCAACATCATCTTCAATTGGATCATTATCACTTTAACTGGCCATGGTCTTTGTCTAAGTCCATGATGACTTTCATGGACGTAGGACCTTTTTGTTGATCATAATGCAAAGTAATTGTAATTTGATCTTAGTTGGTTTAAGTACAACTTAAACTAATCATAGCATCAAATCAAAATCTCAAAACTTAAAACAATTGGAACACCTTTTCATAAGTCATGATTAATCAATGGTTATCAAATTGTCAAACAAATATCATTTATGCATAAGAATTATGCATCAAAGAGCATTTCATAAGTTTCTTGGACCCATGATCAATCAAATGACTCAAAGCATAACATTCAAGTTTTCACAACAATCAAATCATGAGAACACAAGTCAATCAATGAATCAAGGTTATACAATTATGAATCCTATATCTTTTGTATGATTACAATGTTATAGGAAACAATTAGAAGTCCTGTTTGCTACTTGCTAACTGTTTAGTTCAGAGTCTACTGCAGACAGGTGAGAACTTTAGCCCCTCTTTTACTGTTTTATAACTGTTTTGGGGTGGAACACGTGATCAAAACCGCTATTTCAATCTTGTTTCATTACACAAGTTATGTGTAAGTCATAAACATTTCAGGTTCATCTTACGAATCCAAGGGATTCATCAATTGTTTAAAGAAATTGTCAACTGTTTTAATTTACTTGTCAATTACTAAACTCTTTTCATTAAAAAGGTTTTATAAGGGACTTTTGAACTGTTTTGAAATTATTTACTCAATTGTATTTATGAAGGATAAACACTTTTTGATAAAGGATTTTACAAACCCTTATGTTATAAACCTTGTTATTACACAAGGTCATCACATCATGGTATTCAAAACAAGTGGTTCACAATATGGTACTCAAATGCATTGGTTCAAAACATGGTATTCAAATCAAGTAGTTCAAAACATGGTATTCAAATCAAGTGGTGCAAAACATGGTATTCAAGTCAAGTTGTTCACATCATGGTATTCAAATCAAGAGATTCATTTCATGTTACATAAACAAAGGATTCAACTCGTGGAGTTAAATCCAGGTTTTCAATAAGACATTAACACATCCGGTTAAAGTAAGATTCAGAAAACATGGTGTCCATTGTTGTAAACAAACTTATAAACCCATCAAGTATCATATTCATTAGCGTTAGTACTGGGTGATCAC
This sequence comes from Mikania micrantha, assembly GCA_009363875.1. Taxonomy (NCBI): domain Eukaryota; kingdom Viridiplantae; phylum Streptophyta; class Magnoliopsida; order Asterales; family Asteraceae; genus Mikania; species Mikania micrantha. The sequence continues at coordinate 81,152,764 of CM018692.1, read as the reverse complement.
AACAAGGGAAAGCGGACACATTGTTCTTATCCAGGATGGAGTTAGCTTTTAAATTTGTTTTAAAAGCTAACTGCAGGTCTGGTGTCATGGTTTTCTTATCCAGGATGGAGTTGGCTTTTAAATTTGCTTTTAAAAGCCAACTGCAGGTCTGGTGTCATATGGTTATCAAAACTGCTGACGTATTATCTAACTCCAAACGTGGTTTGGGACTTGATATTATCGGCTGTCGTGCGAACAGTGATTGGACTGTTTACACTCATTTTCTTACTTGATGTTAGTTTGGGTTGCAGCTCATCCGTGTGAATCTTATGATGCTTTAACTTACCTATGTCTTATATCATATAACTCATGTTTACAAATGTTTAAACCTATTGTTCTCACCAACTACGTCTGTAGTTGACAGTTACTTTTCACGTGTTTCAGGTAATCAGGTTTAAGACATTCTCAGGGACAACTAAGGAGACCATTCTAAGATAGAACAAGATGAAGAAACATGCTAGGATGGAATAGAAACTCACTAAATCCTAAATGTTTAATTGTCTTGTTTGGAGTCTTATTTTGTAAACTATATTTTGGGTCTGTAGTTGTCTTACTTTTGGTAGATAGATTGTCTGTAACTAATCCACTGTCTAAACATTATGAAATGTAGTAATCCATTGTGGTTGTTCTTATTCAATACTTGTGCATGATTCAACTGATCATACGTCACCGCGCCGTGGATTCCGCACGCGGCGCAGGGGTGTGACAGGTTGGTATCAGAGCCAAGGTTGTAGAGAACTAGGAAAAACCCAATGTTTAATGACCTAGACTATAACCAAAGCTACCCAATAGGACTAAGTGCTATAGGCTTGAGGATACTTAGGATCTAAGTAACTTAAGTGAGCATTAAGTCTACAATAAGCTTGAAAGATCTTAGGGACATTTTTTTCTAAGATTAGACATCGAGTCAAGGAATTTGAATCGGACTTCTATAATTTTAGAAACCGAATTAAATTCTCACACATATGCATTTAAGGATTTCAGAGGCAAGGATCTATATTTTTAGTATCCTTGATCTGAAATTCTCACACAGAGATCATTATAGAAATTCAGAGGCAAAGATCTGTATTATCAGTATCTTTGATATGAATTTCTTGTCATATTCATTATGGGATTTAGAGGCAAAGATCTATTAATTTAGTATCTTTGATCTAAGATCCTTGTCATATTCATTATAGGATTCAAAGGTCAAGATCTATTAATTTAGAACTTGGATTTGAGATCCTTGTCATATTCATTATAGGATTCAAAGGTCAAGATCTATTAATTTAGAACTTGGATTTGAGATCCTTGTCATATTCATTATAGGATTCAAAGGTCAAGATCTATTAATTTAGAACTTGGATTTGAGATCCTTGTCATATTCATTATAGGATTCAAAGGTCAAGATCTATTAATTTAGAACTTGGATTTGAGATCCTTGTCATATTCATTATAGGATTCAAAGGTCAAGATCTATTAACTTAGAACTTGGATTTGAGATCCTTGTCATATCACTATAGGAATTCAAAGGTTGAGGTCTATTAATTTAGAACTTAGATTTGAAATCCTTGTCATTGTTATCATTATCATGGATTCATTATCATAGGAACTTTATAACTTAGAATCTGTGTAACAGTATTCTTTAGTTGAAGTTCTCACAGGAAATCATTATGCTCAGTACTGTAAGTATTGGGAAACTAGGTTGATTAACCTAGGACACATATACATAAACCTAAGGTCTTAGTTTCTAGTAAATTAAGGACCATGGTTTACACAATCATAAACAGAATCAAGGAACAAGAGAAATCATGAGACAATCATAATCAATCAACAGTTGGAATCTTAGCCCCAAATATAGACGACGGATTAACGCTGACGTGTTGAGGTAAGTGGTGGGTCTGTGAGAGCTTACCCTATATATAAGCTTATTTCAGTATGTTAGGGGGAATCCGGCGTTTGTATTTGGAGTGAGGATTCGGGATCAACTGGACACATGGAACATTAGTCAAAACACATGGGATACAATCATTTGGGAAACAATCATTGGTGAATCAAATCATAATGAAATTCAAACTTGGATGAACCAGACATTATGGTGAATCAACCAAGTTGTGAACATATCATAAATGTAAACCTTAAGTGAAATTCTTAAGTGATTACATCATTAGTACTTGCTAACATAGGTTAACGGGAAAGTGTAGAACACACGTATGATTTAGTTCTACATGTTAACGATTGTTAGAAGGTGCACGCATAACATAATCATAGTTCAATCATGGAATCAATCATAGTTCAAGTTGATCAAAGATCATGGGATTCTTAATCAATGGAAAACACATGGAACTCAGTACAAACGTGTTGCCAAATGCTAGCAAGGGCATGATCGTGGTATACCGAAACGGTGGTGGGCAGCGAGAGTGAGCCCTATATATAAGCTATTTTCGGTATATCGGGAAAGTGTCAGTGTGTAGGTTTGGTGGAGAGGTCATGAGACATCGTACATATTCACATGATAAGTATACAAATAAGTTGATAACTTATACGTGTACTGGATCATATTACAATTGAATGATAATACTAGTAGTATGGATATATTACTGACCTTATCATGAAAATTCAATTGTATCCATTCTCATTACTGACCCGTTTGTGGCTTCTATTCGTAGAATGCCTCCTCGACGAGACCCAAATGCTGGGGGTTCGACAAGCGGTAATGATGATGAAATTAACAAGATTGCTCGAGCTATCGCTGTTCACATGAGGGATGTGATCCCGGGCATGGTCACTGATATTACCCAAAATCTTCGGGGAAGTACCGGTGATTCTGCACATAACTCAAATGCCACAAACGTTGGAACTGCTAACTTTACTTTCAAGCAGTTCAACGATGCTAAGCCTCCTAAGTACTCTGGTACCGAAGGAGCTACCGGCCTACTGCAATGGCTGGAAAGTATCGAAGACATTCTAGACTTCACCGGATGCCCTGAAAATCTAAAGGTCAAGATGGCCTCGAGTGCATTTCACAAGGGCGCACTCACCTGGTGGAATTCTGAGAAGAACACCAGAGGACGTGAAGTCGCTCTAGCTTTACCATGGGGCGGATTCAAGAACTTACTGGTGGAAAAGTTTTGTCCACGTCACGAGCTAAAGAAACTGGAAGTGGAGATGTGGAATCTGGTGCAGGATAGTGGCGAAAATGCCAAGTATACAACTCGTTTTCATGAGTTGTGCATTTTGGTACCACATTTGGTTACTCCTCTATCCCGCAGGATAGAGAAATACATTGAAGGGTTGCCTCTGGTTGTTAGAGGAACTGTCATGGGTAATAATCCTACTACTCTAGAGGCGGCGATTCAACTTGGTGCTACTCTTACTGAAGAGTATGTGAAGTCTGGAGTGCTCACCCGAAAGGGATTCAAAAGGGCACAGATTGAGGAAGGCAAGAAGCCTGAACAGCACCATCATAAGAAGAAGAAACAGAAAACAATCAAGAACTTTGCAGCGTTGACTGCGGCTGCACCTACTCATGCTACTCCCCTCACTGCTATGCCACAACCTGCTAATGTCAGAAAGCAGTACACTGGCTCGTTTCCACTCTGCACCAAATGCCAGTATCATCACCTGCCCAATACTCCATCCAAGAAGTGTCACAAGTGTGGGCGTATGGGACACTTTGCAGCGACTTGTCGATCTGCTCATCTTTTGCTGCAACAACTGCTGCCACAACTACTGCTACTACAGGTGGAAGAGCCTGTTACAATTGTGGAGCAGAGGGACACTTCAGAAACCAGTGTCCAAAACTCAACAACAATACTGCTGCTGCTCGTGCTTTCGTTATTGGAACTGCTGAAGCACGTGAAGAGCCGGCAGTCATCACGGGTACATTCTTATCAATGATCATTATGTTCCTATCATATTTGATACTGGTGCTGATAAAAGTTTTATCTCTGCTCATACTGCTTCTTTGCTTAATATGAAACTATCCACACTTACTGCTCTCTATACTGTAGAAGTAGCGAATGGTAAGACTATAGTTGTAGATTCCATCATTAATGCTTGTGAGCTAAGATTAAATGACCATCTTTTCTCGATCGATCTCATTCCTATGACTCTCGGAAGCTTCGAAGTTGTAGTAGGAATGGATTGGCTATCTAAGAATAATGCTGAAATCGTATGCTCGGAGAAACTTATTCGAATTCCCCTACCGTCCGGCGAAACGATGATAGTCTACGGTGAGAAACCCTGCCGCGAATTGAAGATTTTATCGTGCATCAAGGCGAGGAAGTACCTGAAGAAGAAATATTATGCGTTCTTAGCTCACGTGGTGGAAAAGAAACCTGACAAGAAAGCAGTTGGAGACGTACCGGTTATCAAAGACTATCCAGACGTATTTCCAGAAGACTTGCCTGGACTACCACCAGTCCGACAAGTGGAGTTTAGAATTGATCTCGTCCCTGGAGCAAACCCAGTGGCGAAGTCACCGTATCGGTTAGCACCGTCTGAGATGCAAGAACTGTCTAGTCAGCTTCAAGAACTTTTAGACAAAGGTTTTATAAGACCGAGTTTCTCTCCATGGGGAGCTCCGGTTCTCTTTGTCAAAAAGAAAGACGGTTCATTTCGTATGTGCATAGACTATCGTGAGCTGAACAAGTTGACAATCAAGAATAGATATCCTCTGCCCAGGATCGATGATCTGTTTGATCAATTACAGGGAGCAACTTGCTTCTCTAAGATTGACTTACGATCTGGGTATCATCAGTTAAGAATAAATGATGAGGATATACCAAAGACGGCATTTAGGACTCGATATGGACACTATGAGTTTGTGGTTATGCCATTTGGGCTGACCAATGCACCCGCAGTGTTCATGGACTTGATGAATCGAGTCTGTAGGCCTTACTTGGATCAGTTCGTTATCGTCTTTATTGATGATATACTGATTTATTCCAAGTCAGAACGAGAACATGAGGATCATTTGAAGAAAGTCTTGGAACTACTAAGAAAGGAACAACTTTATGCTAAATTCTCAAAGTGTGAATTTTGGCTAAAGGAGGTTCACTTCTTAGGACATGTCATAAACAAAGATGGAATTCATGTAGATCCAGCCAAGATTGAGGCGATTAAGAACTGGACTACTCCATCTACTCCAACAGAGATTCGTTCATTTCTGGGTTTGGCAGGTTATTATAGAAGATTCATTGCAAACTTCTCTAAGATAGCCTTGCCACTCACTACATTGACTCAGAAAAGTCAAGCTTTTATATGGGGACAGAAACAAGAAGATGCATTTCAACTTCTTAAACAGAAGTTATGCAATTCCCCTATCCTTAGTCTTCCAGAAGGCAGTGATGATTTCATTGTCTACTGTGATGCTTCAAACCTTGGTCTCGGTTGTGTACTTATGCAACGGGACAAGGTCATTGCTTATGCTTCAAGACAACTTAAGGTTCACGAGAAGAATTACACTACTCATGACCTTGAGTTAGGGGCTGTGGTCTTTGCATTGAAGATTTGGAGACACTACCTTTATGGTACTAAGTGTGTCATCTATACAGACCACAAGAGCCTTCAACACATTCTCAATCAGAAAGAACTCAACATGAGACAACGACGTTGGGTTGAGCTTCTAACTGATTACGACTGTGAGATTCGTTACCATCCGGGTAAAGCCAATGTGGTGGCGGATGCTCTTAGTCGCAAGGAACCAGTCAAACCAATTCGTGTTAGAGCCATGGAGATCAACACACAACCAAACTTGAAAGACTTGATTCGTATTGCACAACAACAAGTAGTAACAGATAATCAACTCAAAACAGACTTGGATTGTGGCATTGAGAAGAGACTAGAACCTCGATCAGATGGGTTGTTATATCTCAATGGCCGCATGTGGATTCCAAAGTCTGAAGAATTGCGCATGCTCATCTGTGATGAGGCTCATAAGTCGCGATACTCAGTTCATCCTGGAGCCGACAAGATGTATCAGGACTTGAGGACATCTTACTGGTGGCCGGGAATGAAGAAAGACATAGCACTGTACGTGGGAAAATGTCTTACTTGTTCAAAGGTCAAAGCAGAACATCAAAAGCCTTCGGGACTTCTGCAACAACCTGAAATTCCTCAATGGAAATGGGAGCAAATTTCCATGGATTTCATAACAAAGTTGCCGAGAACTCCGAGAGGTTTCGATTCGATTTCGGTGATCGTTGATCGACTCACCAAATCTGCTCATTTTCTCCCTATCCGAGAGGATTACAAGATGGAGAAGTTATCCACATTGTACATCAACGAAATCATTGCACGTCATGGTACACCAACATCAATCATATCTGATCGTGATAGTCGCTTCACTTCTCGCTTTTGGCAATCATTGCAAAAGGCTTTGGGAACGCGTGTTAATCTTAGCACGGCGTATCATCCCCAAACCGACGGCCAAAGTGAGAGGACTATCCAAACACTTGAGGACATGCTCCGTTCTTGTGTCATTGACTTCGGTGGAAGTTGGGACACTCATCTCCCACTCATTGAGTTTTCATATAACAATAGCTATCATACGAGCATTCAATGTGCACCATTCGAGGCTCTATATGGTAGAAAGTGCCGATCACCGGTCTGTTGGACCGAGATTGGTGACTCACAGGTCGTAGGACCAGAACTCATTCAGGAAACATCAGACAAAATCACAATCATTCAGTCACGGCTTAAGGCCGCACGAGATCGGCAGAAGAGTTATGCTGATCGACGTCGGAAACCGCTTGAGTTCCAAGTCGGTGACCGAGTCTTACTCAAAGTTTCTCCCTGGAAAGGCGTTGTCCGATTCGGGAAGAAAGGGAAACTTGCACCAAGGTACGTTGGACCTTTTGAGATCCTGGAACGGATTGGTCCCGTAGCCTACAAACTCAAACTTCCAGTGGAGCTAAGCAATGTTCACGATACTTTACATGTATCGAATCTTAAGAAATGCTTGGCGGATCATGATGTTCAGATTCCACTGGAAGACATACAGATTCAGAACAACATGCAATTCATTGAACGTCCAGTTGAGATCATGGATCATGGGGTCAAGAAACTTAAACGCAGCCGTATCCCGATCGTGAAAGTGCGATGGGAGGGCAAACGCGGTGCTGAGTTCACCTGGGAACGTGAAGACCAGATGAAGCTTAAGTACCCTCATCTTTTTACAGTATCTTCGGCTAGTTAATTTCGGGACGAAATTCCCTTAACTAGGGGAGACTGTAACATTTGTGCATATAGTCATGTAGTTGTAAACAGTGTTAGAACAGTGTCTATTCATGGTTCAGTTCATCAATGTGATTCGTATGTTCAAAATGTGTGCTTGTGTGTTACAGGATCTTAGTAATCAGAAAACAAGTATGTATTATCTATTTACAGTCGAATTCACTAAGCAAGAACAGTAACTTGTTATATCGAAACAGTGGTGGGCAGCGAGAGTGAGCCCTATACATATACTGCGTTCGGTGTAACAGGTTAGTGTTAGTGCGTAGTGTTGAGACGAATAGTATAACAATTAATTAATTCAACCAAGATCGTAATCTGTAAGCGAGACTGAGTATAGTTATGGGTGACGATCCATAATAATACGAATGTTGAACTTATAATTACGATTAAACGACTTTAAATATTTTAATACGATCGGAAAAACGTACGCGATTGCGGGTATACACGTAAATTGTGAATGTTTTAACAATCCGACAACACACGAAGAGTAAAATAATTAAATTAATTATTTTATATTTTTACAATTTTGAAACTCATCATTTAAATGAGTTTAATATCTATTTTACTTTAAAACCGCGTAAAATACGCGTTACGTTCCGGAAACGCGAACCGAGCAACCGAAGCGGACCCGGATACCACACGGGCTATAAAAGCCTTGAAGAAGACCATTTTCTTCATTTAATTCAGCCAACAACCCCTTTTCTCTCTCAAACTCGCGAACCCTCTCTCTATCTAGAAAACCAAACTTTAATCGTTCGTATCTCACTCGTTTCTTGACGGATTTTGGAGTTCTTGGTGTCCACGCGAAGCTCTCAACATTGTCTACACGAAAGTACAAGATTTACGCAGCTTTGTCCGGCCAAAAACGAGGTATGAGCCTTGGAAAGATTCGGGAAATAGGGTTTTCGAACGTGGGTTTGTTTAAACCCGACCTTTAGCCGGTTCTAGCAAACCACATTCACTTTCGAGGCCATAGAAACCTTCTCTGATGCTTGTTTAGCTTAGATCTAGGTCTGAATACAGGTGATCAACGATGGTGATGATGATGGTAACAGGTTCGGCGGCCAAACTTGCATTCACAGCCGGCCGAACCCTAATGGATCCCCACGAACCAGCATGGTTCGTCAACCTTCTGCCAAACCCTTAGGGAAGGATCTCACGAACCTGTGTCGAATCATCAAGCCATCACGAACCTTTGTCGAACCAGCTCTCTCCCACGAACCCTACATGAAGATCCTTCACGAACCTTGCATGGTTCGTGGCATGCACAGCGAACCCTAATCACATCCACGAACCCTGGTCATGCAAACGAACCTTGTATGGTTCGGTGGTCAGTGTGGTGAACCCCTGTGCATACCACGAACCCTCTAGATCATGCCCATGCAGACGAACCATCGGTTTAGGCGAACTCTTGTCCAGTCAGCACTAGCAGCGAACTATCATGAGCCTTATGACTTGGCCGAACCCTTGAACACCTTATCCTCACCGAACCATTTGGTTGTAGGGACGAACCATCACTTGTAGCCGAACCTTAGGCCACCAACAGGAAGGGTTCGCTGCCTAAGGTGGCAGCCCAAACCTATTCGGCCCAATCCGGTTCTTCAAGGCCCAATTCCATTTGCAATTTGGCCCATGAACTTAATTCAAACACAATTGAGATGGTTTGGCCCATTAAGAACTTTAATTGGCCCAATGTCACTTTGGAAACCTTAAGGGTCTACTTAATGCATTTCTTAGCCCAACTCAAATCCTTTAGGCCCAATCCAAGCCATACGACTCATTATGATATCAATTAGCTCGATATTGGCGTGAACACGTTATGAGGCCTATATACAAGTTGTTGGGCCAACGTCACATGCAATGGGCCCAACATCATCTTCAATTGGATCATTATCACTTTAACTGGCCATGGTCTTTGTCTAAGTCCATGATGACTTTCATGGACGTAGGACCTTTTTGTTGATCATAATGCAAAGTAATTGTAATTTGATCTTAGTTGGTTTAAGTACAACTTAAACTAATCATAGCATCAAATCAAAATCTCAAAACTTAAAACAATTGGAACACCTTTTCATAAGTCATGATTAATCAATGGTTATCAAATTGTCAAACAAATATCATTTATGCATAAGAATTATGCATCAAAGAGCATTTCATAAGTTTCTTGGACCCATGATCAATCAAATGACTCAAAGCATAACATTCAAGTTTTCACAACAATCAAATCATGAGAACACAAGTCAATCAATGAATCAAGGTTATACAATTATGAATCCTATATCTTTTGTATGATTACAATGTTATAGGAAACAATTAGAAGTCCTGTTTGCTACTTGCTAACTGTTTAGTTCAGAGTCTACTGCAGACAGGTGAGAACTTTAGCCCCTCTTTTACTGTTTTATAACTGTTTTGGGGTGGAACACGTGATCAAAACCGCTATTTCAATCTTGTTTCATTACACAAGTTATGTGTAAGTCATAAACATTTCAGGTTCATCTTACGAATCCAAGGGATTCATCAATTGTTTAAAGAAATTGTCAACTGTTTTAATTTACTTGTCAATTACTAAACTCTTTTCATTAAAAAGGTTTTATAAGGGACTTTTGAACTGTTTTGAAATTATTTACTCAATTGTATTTATGAAGGATAAACACTTTTTGATAAAGGATTTTACAAACCCTTATGTTATAAACCTTGTTATTACACAAGGTCATCACATCATGGTATTCAAAACAAGTGGTTCACAATATGGTACTCAAATGCATTGGTTCAAAACATGGTATTCAAATCAAGTAGTTCAAAACATGGTATTCAAATCAAGTGGTGCAAAACATGGTATTCAAGTCAAGTTGTTCACATCATGGTATTCAAATCAAGAGATTCATTTCATGTTACATAAACAAAGGATTCAACTCGTGGAGTTAAATCCAGGTTTTCAATAAGACATTAACACATCCGGTTAAAGTAAGATTCAGAAAACATGGTGTCCATTGTTGAAAACAAACTTATAAACCCATCAAGTATCATATTCATTAGCGTTAGTACTGGGTGATCACAACAAGGGAAAGCGGACACATTGTTCTTATCCAGGATGGAGTTAGCTTTTAAATTTGTTTTAAAAGCTAACTGCAGGTCTGGTGTCATGGTTTTCTTATCCAGGATGGAGTTGGCTTTTAAATTTGCTTTTAAAAGCCAACTGCAGGTCTGGTGTCATATGGTTATCAAAACTGCTGACGTATTATCTAACTCCAAACGTGGTTTGGGACTTGATATTATCGGCTGTCGTGCGAACAGTGATTGGACTGTTTACACTCATTTTCTTACTTGATGTTAGTTTGGGTTGCAGCTCATCCGTGTGAATCTTATGATGCTTTAACTTACCTATGTCTTATATCATATAACTCATGTTTACAAATGTTTAAACCTATTGTTCTCACCAACTACGTCTGTAGTTGACAGTTACTTTTCACGTGTTTCAGGTAATCAGGTTTAAGACATTCTCAGGGACAACTAAGGAGACCATTCTAAGATAGAACAAGATGAAGAAACATGCTAGGATGGAATAGAAACTCACTAAATCCTAAATGTTTAATTGTCTTGTTTGGAGTCTTATTTTGTAAACTATATTTTGGGTCTGTAGTTGTCTTACTTTTGGTAGATAGATTGTCTGTAACTAATCCACTGTCTAAACATTATGAAATGTAGTAATCCATTGTGGTTGTTCTTATTCAATACTTGTGCATGATTCAACTGATCATACGTCACCGCGCCGTGGATTCCGCACGCGGCGCAGGGGTGTGACACTTAGGCCCAATTGAACTTCTTTGATTTCTATTTGATTTCCAACTTGATCTTTTAATTCTCTTGAACTCAAGACAATGATATCCAATTGTTAAACCATCTTATGTCCCCCTAACACTCATGTTGAGTTGTTATTGTATGTTAGGGATTATATTGTCATAGTAATCTCTAATCCATGAACCCATGCATGCAACTTATTGTATCCATTTCCTTGTTAGAACTTAGGTTAATGACCAACTATCCATCTCTTATGTTCTCAACATTAGTCTTGTTGATTATGGACCCATATTATTCCGATTAACAACTTTTAGGTTGGTTAGGGTGTATAGGGCAGCGAACCTTTCTAAGGAATTGCCTAAGGTTCGGCTGGTCCTAGTGTCATAAGGTTCGGCTACATCTCTAGCCATCCATGGGTTCGTGTACTAGTTCGACTATCGAAGGTTCGTAGCTTAATTCACCCTAAGGTTCGGTAGTCAGAGCCTTGCATGGTTCGGCCAGAAGGTTCGTGTGCCCTAGGTTCATGCTGTTAGGGTTCGCTACATGCTAACAGCTTCGGCCGAGACTGGTTCGTGAGGCCTAGGGTTCGGCCAGTCAACATTGCAGGGTTCGTTAACCAGTCTTACAGGTTCGTTGCAGGCTTCACAGGGTTCGGCTCCCAGAAGTTTGCAGGGTTCGTTGCATTGGTGAGTTCGTGTAGGGTTCGGCCAGCGAACCTGCATCACCAATCAGCACCTTCGTCCCACGAACCTGCAAATAAACTCCAAGTTCTTCGTTGATTTCGAATCCTAACCTGTTGCAATTCATCCCTAACACTTCCTAACCACGTGAGACATCATCATCTAAGTGTTTTAAGTGGCTAGTTTCGATTATAATAGCAAAACCCATAAAACTCGTGAAAACCCTCTAAAACCGAAAATATAATGGATGTTTACCTTAGATTTCGTGGATGGAAGCTCGAATAAGTTGTACTTCCGTGATCTACGTGTTGAGAGGAACGTCTTGACACCAACTATGCTCGAATCCGGCTTGAAATTAGCTTCCAATTGTAGAGAGAAGTTTGGAATGTTTAGAGAGAGAGAGACGACTTAGAGAGAGAGAGGGAGGTTGGTGAATGTGATTATGGCATTTAATTGCCATAATAAATGCTTCACCACACCCGGTTGATCGGTCTCGTTCGGTTTCGCGTAATATGCCGTTTCGCGTAGTTTACGCGACGAAACGATACGGTTATAAAATTAGAAATCTTTTAATTATTCTAGGTTGTGATTCCTAATAAATTAACTAATATCTTCTTAGTTATCAAATTTAAAATATTAATAAAATGTTTAAATCGAAATGTACAGTCGTCGCGCGTATTCGTTCGAATCGTCACCCGTACGAACACGACGATAACTACACTTTTCAATCTTGTTTTCTAATGTTAGAATATCATTCAGAACGTTAAACTTTCAGATATATTCGTACAGATCGTCACCTATACGAATAACCCGTAAATTTAGCATTCACATAACAATATTCGTATGTTTTGTTCTGTAAAGCCTCACATACGTTTATACATAATAATTCCTAAGCAAATAATCGCATGATGGTTCTGTGTTGCCAGATAATTATCCGACTCAAAAACCATTGTTCTGAACTGTGTTCCTGTTAAATGTGTCTGAAACTGTTCTATGACAACTCACCATGATAATGATCAATGATATGAATATGAAAATTACTGAAATGTGTATGATTCATACCTGTTTTACTGTTCATGTACTGTGGAGATCACTGTTCCGGTGGCGGTTCCGACACTGATGTTACATTTTACGAAAACTAGAACTCACCAGCGTAAGCTGACTTGATTTAGCATGTATGTCAGGTTAAAGCTATGGTAAGAGAAGGCATGGAGCTCGGGCATCAATCCAGACGATCCGTTGGTTTTGGCAATTCGATATGATTTTGATACAGACACTTTATTAAATTCTGTTTATCAAACTATGTTTACATTTCCGCTGCATGATTATGAAAGTTTTTAGTTTAAGAGCTATGTGTTATGATGAAAACCAACCTCTGCGAGGTGCCCGGTTTCGGGGCCTCACATGTAACAACATCAGACCAGGCTTCATTCCAGACAAAGCTTTGTCTGTACGTAAGGGTGTGCATGAACATACTCCTTTGTCGTTTGTTCTTCTCTCTCTTGCTCACAGGTTTGTCCAATGGGTAAAAACACTAAGGTAAAACTTTTGTTAAGTTATTAGTAGTGGAGGTTTTTATTTTTTAAATCGCCCTTTTGTGCGACGGTTAAACTTCTTCATCGCTTCTTTTTCTATAATTTTAAAGCAAAGATTTGTACTCACACTTTTCAGTCATAACTGCTCGGTGTTCATCGTCGCAAAAATGGCATCTAAAGCTTTGAAAATCAAGCCGATCCACAATCTCGGAGCTTACCTTGTCAAATCTTCTTAATACCCTCACTTCAACGAGGCAATCGACATTCTGGTAAACTCTTTCATTCATACTGCACTCATTCTAAATCCTCCTTGCGCTGAAGTTGCTCTAAACCAGTTTTGGGCAAACTCATCCTTGGTGACAAAGGATGACTCTGTTGAAAGCATCGCTTCGGTGGTCGCTGGTCAACAAGTCACCCTCACCCTTTCCAAAATTAGTGTTGCCCTAAATTTGAACGACACCAAGGCTCCCATAACTTTTTCTTTAAAACTTCTCCATAATGCTTTTGTTCAGTGTGATTATCAGGGTGACCTGAAAAACAGGACCTTGTACAAAACCCTAAGTACAAGTTCCTGTATCCCATGATTTTACAGTGTCTTTCTCAAAAGTCGACAAGTTGGGAAGAAATGCCATATGACATGCAATATGTCATGTATGCTATCCTGTCCAACGAAAAGGTCAATTTGTCACAAATAATTTTTGACCATCTGGTACCTCACCAGAAAAGTCCCAAGTTTCTACTGTATCCTAGGTTTGTAATGGTTAGTCTCTTTGCAGATATTAATAATGTTTGTCATATTGCTCCTCTTTCTACTATCAAGAGCATTGACAAACAGGTGTTCACTAGATTGATCACTAATGCTAGATAAATGGATGACACTAAGGAAACACCCATCCTTGGTTAACCCACATCCATCTCTTCTTCCACACCTGTACAGGTACCAGCCAAAAGGAAACCCTCTTCCAAAGCCTCTAAACCTAAAAATCCCAAAAAGACTGTTCAGGAAGATTAGATCCCTAAACATGTCTTTGCTCCCACCGGGCAATTGGATACATTTGTTCCATCCTCACAGATGAATCAAGCATCTCCACCCCATCTAGCTCCTCATCAATCCTCTCAACAGGATGATGTTGTATTCCATAGGGAACCTTTGCTAACCACTAAAATGTCACTTGACACTCAGATGGCAATCCAATCTCCTAAAGACAACTCTGTTTCTTCTCCACATATAGCCCCTAACTCTCCTACCCATGTTTTCCATGAGATTGATTCTGTGTTTGAGCAACTTGCTTCTCCTCCACCTTCTCCAATAAAGGAACAAGCACAACAAAACTTTGCTCAAACTCATCAATCTCTTACCCATGGAGAAGAAGATGAGACCAGGATGTCCAGTCCATCTAGATATCTTGATCATATATCTGGAGCATCCATCTCATATGAGAATCCAATGGGCTCTCATTTGAATGGATCAGGGAATAAGACTCCCGATATGGCAACAGCCCAAGAAGTTGTGACACCCGGCAATTTCAGGTGAATTGCGATTCTTACATTCTTTACATTTCACATTCATACTTGTTGCATTTCATTTAATTATGATTGATTAGATGAGTTGAACACAAACTACTGCGAAACGATAGTTCGTGGAGCTATCGAATCGTACATTGCACATTGGTTTTGGAAACCAAGTGTGGCAAACACAACACTTACGCAAAACAATAGTTCGGGGAATTATTGAATTGTGCATCACACGTTGATTAGGATTAATCAAGCGTGCAAACACTTCGTTAGACACGAACACAAACAATCATCGATAATTCGGGGAATTACCGAAACACACACGAGTCTCACGAACGTTGGTGAACGTCACAACACTTAAACACCGAAACACTTCACAAGTCAATTATGGCTAGTAATTGACTATTAGAGTCCAAACGACGCTCGAACGATGTTCTACAGTCGAGAAACGGGCAAGAACGGGCCTAGAACAACAAAACAGGCTTAGTGGGCCTAACATATGGGCCAGGCGCTACGCCTGACCTGAAGCACCCATCTCTAGCGATGCGCGCGAGAAGAAGAACTCAGCCGGACATATTTGCCATCCGCGCGTAACGCCTAGGACCATTAGCCTGCGTCAGGCGATACGCCTGACATGCACAGATCGCAAAACTAGATCTACACTCAACCTATCTCACTTTTAATCATTCTAATCCTATTCTCTCGGCCATAACACCTCTATCTCGAGTTCCTACCTCTGTTTCTTCATCATTTCACCAGAAAACTCCATTGATGAAGCTTTGAAGCTCCTAGGAAGCCATTGGAGCATAGAAGGAAGCTTGGAACTCATCACCATCAACACACCACCACTTGAAGCCACTAAGAGTTTATTTCCAGCCACTCTTGGAGCTGCCAAATCCCTGATTCAACTTCATTCCAGCGATCTAGAGCATCTAAGGTAGTTTTACTTGCTCCTTGATAGTTAGATCGAACATGCAATGGGTAAAAACCCACATGCATGAAGATCCACTCACTTGCAAGCACCCACCCATCACATGCACGAATTTCTTGTGGTTTGAATCTGGGTTTGTTGATCTAAATGTGTTTCTTGATGATCTATGATGTTTAGATTGAGTTTTATGATGATCTAAAGTGATGGGTATGAACCTATATGCTTGAAATGATGATTTAAGACATTATAATGCCATGCATGTATGATCCATGATGGTTAAAATGATTTTGAGTATATAGATATGTTTCTTGATAACATTGGATGATGATTTCATTAATAGATGATGTTAAAATGGTTTATTTATGATTATTTCTATTTTTAGTAACTTTGGAGTTGCAAGATAATGATGTAGTGAAAGTGGTGAGCATGCATGTGTATGAACATGTTATTTGGATGATATTATGATGATTAGAAACTTAAGAATGTAATTTTGAATGTGATTATAGTCACTTTTAACATGGTTACTATATTTAGTAACTTTTCGGGTAAAAATGTTGCTAGATGCTGTTATGGACCATGTTTGCATGTTTAAATGATGTTAGATTGGTTATTATGATGATTTGTGGCAAAAGAATGGTTTATAAATTTTTAGATAGTCATTTTATACAAAAACCACAAAGTTACTATTTTTAGTAACTTTATTTTTACAAAAACCGATTTGTAAACTTGATGTGTGATTCGAGCATGCTAGATGACTTATTATGTTGTAGTATGATGATTAGATACTAAGTTAGATGGTTTCTGATGTCACGAATGCTACAAATGGAAACTTTCCATTTCAGGAAACTTTTATGTGCAAACATGTTGTAAACGAATTATGTGACCTTGTGTGATGATGTGCTATGTGTTAACAAGATCACGTAGGACTAATGAGCATGTCAGAACTCTAAAATCAATATGCTTGTGAACTTGCTATAAATGGTAAGTTGTCCATAGACGAGACTTGCGCGTTTTGCACACAACGAGCACTAACACGAATGTTTCACAATACACAACCAACACAGGGTTCACCAACGGGTCGTTGACACACACGGTCAAACACGGTCAATGTAGACCAACACAGACAGACATGATCAACCGAGAGTTATTGATCACGTAACACAATCACTTACACGAACTCACGTGTAATATACGATATAGGTAGCCGGTGACTGACCACCCGACGACACAGGAGCTTACGCTTACATTTGTTCACCTCGCTAAGGTGAGTTCACGGCCCCTTTTTACATTTTCTACCTTTGGGGGAGAAAACATTGCATACCACTACTTTTGAACAACTTACACACTTTGGTTACTTTTGTACATGCTAATATCGTATATGCATATGTGTGGCATTCATCCACAAACTGATAAGTCCTCATTAAACACACCTCGAACCGTTAATAGCGCGTTGTGCTCAGCGTGGTAATTCTGAATAGTACTATTTGGGCCTGACAAGCCCCACTGTTGCGAGCCGTATGGCCACCCCGACTGGAGGTCGGAACAATGCATAATTGACCAAACAACATTTGCCATATCTTGGATGGATATGGCGGGAGGCAGCATGTTAGCTTCGGTTGCGAACCCGCATAAGATATAAAACATATTGACTAGCTATCAATTGATATTGCATTGTATTGAAAAATAGACCTGCAAACTTTACTTTAAACATTTTGATGTTTACTGCTGATTACAAACCTGTGCTCTCACCAACCATTGTGTTGACCTTTTACTCGCATGTTTTCTCAGGTAACTAAGGCACGCGCACCATGAATAGGATGCTAGGCCGGAGTCGCATGCATCTGCTTAAGTGTCTTAGTTTATCAAACATTTATTATCATTTGGTTGTTATGTAATGTTAATCAGCTTTAATCGCTTCCGCTACTATTGTCACGTATCGCTTTGAAAACCATTTTGATTGAACGCTTCCGCAAACTATGAATGATTAAGCTGTTTTGTTAACTTGTACTTTATTTCCGCAACTCTGATATTACTAAACTGTTTTATCCAAATTACTGGATGTACGTACGAAATCAGACATATAGGTCTCGCATGTTGTGTGACCGGAGACTGCGATCCTGACAATCTGTCGCCGCTCGCGCCCCGGAAGGGACGGGATTTCTCGGGGTGCGACAGATTGGTATCAGAGACCTCCGGTTATTGCGAATTAGGTTTGCATTTAGTGAAGTTAGTCTACAACCACTAGTCTCCACACAACACTTAGTGTTTAGTATCGTGATACTTGCATACATGATTGAACCCACGCTTAGTATACACACTTACTTTATGATATCACCATCGTCACCGCACGTGGCTACACATGACTGGAAGGAGCCGATAGCTCTACATGTTTTCCTTCAGTACCTACCGTACACACACTGCGTTAGTCATTGCACAAACACTAACACTTACTCTTGCTATGAAGATCATGGCTGGAAGACGTGGAGGACGTAGGAATGCTGGCGGACGTGGGAACATCAACCTGACTCAAGCTGAGTTGAACGCCCTCATCAACGAACGGGTTGAGGAGGTACTTGCTGCACGGGAAGCTGCCCTTAACCAAGATCTACTGAACCAAGGTGATGAACCTGTTCATATTCACCTTGCATTACAAACACTTGTTTCCAATTCAACACGTTTATTCGATACTTAACTCAACCTTGTTCCTTGCGTATCTCAGGAGCAAACCCTAACCCACCTCTCTGCACGTTCAAGATGTTCCTGGATTGCAAACCCCATTCATTCAGCGGTACAGAGGGTGCCGTTGGGCTGTTACGCTGGATTGAGAAGGCGGAATCAGCCTTCGCTATGAGCAACTGCAGGAACGAGGACAGGGTCAAGTTCGCTGCAGGGACATTCGAGGGAGCTGCCCTCACTTGGTGGAATGCCAACGTCCAGAACCTAGGGCTTGATGCAGCCAACGCTCTGCCTTGGGATAACTTTAAACAAATGTTGAACCGTGAGTACTGTCCTCGCGGTGAAGTGCAGAAACTGGAAACGGAATTCTGGAACCATAAGATGATTGGTTCCGAGGTCGAGGCTTACACCATCTTATGAGTTAGCAAATATGTGCCCGGAAATGGCAACCCCACCCTTCAAACATATAGAGAAGTACATTGATGGACTGCCACCTCAAATTCAGGGCATGGTGCTCTCTGCTGACCCCATCACCATGCAACAAGCTGTGCGACTGACTCACAAGCTCACTGATTCGGCAGTTGCACAAGGACTCTTGCCACCCCGTGGTGCTGTGACCACAACCAACGACAAGGGCAAACGAAAATGGGATGACACCCTGAACAAACCAACCACACTCCAACCACCACCACAACAGCGTAAGTTTGGATCAACCCAAGCTTATGCCCCACCCATTCCAACCACCCAGAACCAAGGAGGTTATGCTGGAAAACACCCCAAATGCCACAAGTGCAACTTCCATCATGCACCGGGTCAATGTGGCCGCTTCCAATGTCAGCGCTGCGGAAAAGGGGGACACGCAGCCAAAGACTGCAGGGGTGAACTAATGACAAAAACCCCGCAACAGCCACAACAACAGCAACAACTTGAAGCGCCGAAGGGTTGCTTCGAATGTGGGAAACCAGGGCACTTCAAGAAGGATTGCCCGCACCTGAAAAAGAACAACAACCAACCGAACAACAACGGGAACAATGGAGCGAGGGGACGAGCCTTCGTGATTGGGGCCAAGGAGGCCAGGAGGGATCCCAACCTTGCAACCGGTACGTATCTCTTAAACGATAATTATGATACTGTATTGTTTGATACTGGAGCTGAGAAAAGCTTTATATCTAAGGACTTTAGTGAGATACTTGCCATAACCCCAACACCCTTAGAGGTTGAATATACAGTAGAGCTAGCTGATGGTAAATTGATTGTAACTAAGCACATTCTGAGAGAATGCACTTTAGAGCTAGCAGGCCATAAATTTAAGATTGACCTCATGCCGGTTACACTAGGCAGTTTTGATGTCGTAGTGGGCATGGATTGGTTGTCTGAAAACCAGGCTGAAATCATTTGCCACGACAAGGTTGTGCGCATACCTCTCCCTAGCGGAGAAACTCTAGACATCAAGGGCGAAAGGAGTGACACTCCTCTGAACATCATCTCGTGCATGAAAGCTCACAAATGCTTACGAAAGGGATACACTGCCATATTGGCGCTTATCACCGACAAGACTGAAGAGGAGAAAAGGATAGAAGACATCCCAGTCGTATGCGAATATCCCGGCGTTTTCCCGGAGGATCTACCAGGACTTCCACCACCTCGACAAGTGGAGTTCCGCATAGACCTTGTGCCGGGAGCAGCACCTATCGCACGAGCACCATATCGACTTGCACCTTCGGAAATGCAGGAACTGTCTAATCAACTGCAAGAGCTGTTGGACAAGGGTTTCATTAGACCAAGCTTCTCACCTTGGGGAGCTCCGGTCTTATTCGTATAGAAAAAGGATGGCACGTTTCGTATGTGCATCGACTACCGGGAGTTGAACAAAGTGACAATCAAGAACCGTTACCCCTTACCCCGCATTGACAATTTATTCGATCAACTGCAAGAATCGAGTTACTACTCTAAGATCGATCTGCGATCTGGGTACCATCAGTTGAGGATTCAGGAGGAAGATATACCCAAGACTGCTTTTCGCACTCGGTATGGCCATTACGAGTTTTTGGTCATGCCGTTTGGGCTAACCAATGCACCTGCAGTATTCATGGACCTCATGAATAGAGTGTGCAAACCATACCTCGACAAGTTCGTCATTGTCTTCATAGATGATATTCTCATTTATTCCAAAACCCAGGAGGAACACAAAGAGCATCTTCAATTGACTCTTGAAATGCTACGAAAAGAGAAGCTGTACGCTAAACTCTCAAAATGCGACTTCTGGATCCGAGAAGTCCAATTCTTGGGACACGTTGTTAATGAACAAGGGATTCATGTGGATAACTCTAAGATAGAGGCAATCAAGAACTGGGAAGCACCAAAGACCCCAACTGAGGTGCGACAATTCCTAGGCTTGGCAGGCTATTATCGGCGATTTATTGAAGTATTTTCAAAGATAGCCCAACCCCTTACAGCTCTCACCCACAACGACAAGAAATATCTCTGGACTGAAAAGCAAGAAGCTGCATTCCAGCTTCTCAAGCAGAAGCTTTGTAGTGCACCTATTTTATCGCTTCCTGAGGGAACAGATGATTTCGTAGTATATTGCGATGCCTCGATACAAGGACTCGGCTGCGTGCTGATGCAGCGTGACAAGGTAATCGCCTATGCTTCTAGACAACTGAAAGTCCACGAGAAGAATTACACCACCCACGACTTGGAACTTGGAGCCGTGGTATTTGCACTCAAGATCTGGAGACACTACCTGTACGGCACAAAGTGTACGATATACACCGATCACAAGAGTCTCCAACACATATTCGAGCAGAAGGAACTGAACATGCGACAACGTCGCTGGCTCGAACTCCTAAACGACTATGAGTGTGCCATCAAGTATCACCCGGGGAAGGCCAATGTAGTGGCCGATGCCCTAAGTCGGAAGAATACACCGAAACCCAAGAGGGTAAGAGCTTTACAACTCACCATTCTTCCCAACCTCCCTGAGCAAATACGTAATGCCCAGGTGGAGGCACTTAAACCTGAAAACCTAGCGGCAGAATCACTAAGGGGAATGGAGCAATACCTTAAAGTAAAAGCCGATGGCTTA
The DNA here is from genome assembly GCA_009363875.1 of Mikania micrantha. NCBI lineage: Eukaryota > Viridiplantae > Streptophyta > Magnoliopsida > Asterales > Asteraceae > Mikania > Mikania micrantha. The sequence goes on along the minus strand of CM018692.1, from coordinate 81,131,284 downwards.
CACTATTTCATGGAACGCATCTGGGTTCCGCATCATGGGAACCTACGAGACCTTGTGATGGACGAGGCTCACAAATCCCGATATTCCATTCACCCTGGATCTGATAAAATGTATCATGATCTGAAGATACTTTACTGGTGGCCACATATGAAAGCCGACATTGCCACCTACGTGGGCAAATGCTTGACGTGTGCGAAAGTCAAGATCGAGTACCAGAAACCATCTGGATTACTCACACAACCTGAGATCCCCATGTGGAAATGGGAACAAATATCCATGGATTTCATCACCAAATTACCCCGTACCCCAAGTGGGTGTGACACAATATGGGTGACTGTGGACCGACTAACTAGGTCAGCACATTTCCTCGATATCAATCAGAACGACAAGATGGAAAAACTAGCCAGAATCTATGTCAAAGAAGTAGTCTCGCGACATGGAGTGCCAATCTCCATTATTTTAGATCGAGACGCCAGATTCACTTCTAACTTCTGGAAATCATTGCAACAGTCGCTCGGCACACGGCTGGATATGAGTACAGCATACCACCCACAAACTGATGGCCAGAGCGAACGCACAATACAAACCCTCGAGGACATGCTACGAGCATGCGTAGTAGACTTTGGTAGCAGCTGGGAAACTCACCTACCATTGGTGGAGTTTTCCTACAACAACAGCTACCACACAAGCATCAAAGCAGCGCCTTTTGAGGCACTCTATGGCAGGAAATGCCGATCACCTATCTGTTGGGCGGAAGTGGGCGACAGTCAGCTCACTGGCCCTGAACTTGTACACGAAACGACGGAGAAAATCGTGCAAATCAGAAACCGCATGGCAGCAGCTCGTGATCGTCAAAAGAGCCATGCCGACAAACGCCGAAAACCTCTGGAATTTCAGGTAGGAGATAAAGTTCTTCTGAAAGTTTCGCCATGGAAAGGCGTCATTCGTTTTGGTAAACGAGGAAAACTGAACCCACGGTACATTGGACCTTTCGAGATCCTAAAAAGGATTGGTCCAGTGGCATACCTGTGACAATCCGACTTTTCGAATTAAACTTCGTTAACTAAGAATAGTGAGATCACGGGCCCAACAAGACAAGTTAGGCCCAATGAATCAAAGACAGGCCCAATAAGGTCAGTGTAGGCCCAATGGGGTTTAGGTAGGCCCAATGAGGCCAAGGTAGGCCCAATCAAGCCCAAGGTAGACCCAATAGCATTTAGGAGGCCCAATTGGGTTAATCAGGCCCAATACTAGTTCAAGTAACCAATTAGTGACAATTCGGCTTTTCCGGATTAACACTGTTAGTAAAAATTAGCAATATTTTCACGAAATTATGTAATGTAGTAAACTAGAAGAAATTGATTTGAACAAAATGGGTCTAGATACATTAGAACTACAAGGATTATATTTGTAATATCAACAAATTAGGAAGTTTGACTTTTTAGAAGTCAAAATTCGTGAAAAAGCTTAGAAAATTACAAATTGGCATTAAGATTTGATAGATTAATTGTGTTAAACGGTTTCTAATCATCATATTGATGATTATAACAGTTCCATACGTTACTAACACATTAATTCATCGAATTAAATTAAATTGATGATGAAAACTCGAAACCGTTTGCAATGAATATCAAATTCATATAACCGATTACAATTCACAAAAATTGGCACTCCCGAACCTTTAGTCGGCATCTTCAGAAATTAGTACATTCATCAATTCGGCCTCAAGAAGTCTAGATTGAAGAACACAACTTAGAGCCGGCCGAAACTAAGTCCCAAATCGATCTCCTTCAATTTAGTATCAAAACATGTAAGTATTCACTTCTACACACTCTAAATAAGCCGATTAAGCAAACACATATACTAATTTTATGTATAAGCATCGAATTGAATGAACTATAGTTCTAGGGTTCATCACTTAAAGCAATTTGGGGGTTTTCATGATAATGATGTTAAAAATGAAATTAAATGTTTTTATCAGTTTCAGAACATGCCGATTAACATAAACCATATATCAATTTCATCAAATCATAATGAATTGATCAAATTCGATTTCTAGGGTTCATGTCCTAAAACGATTTGGGGGTTTCGAATTAAACTAGATTATTATTCAAATTAAACCTGACAGAGAGTTTCGAAATTATCATTTCAAGGAGAAACCTGTATTAATTTCACTAAAAGACAATGAATTCGATGAATTCAATTGTTAGGGTTCGTCGGTTATGATGGGATTGGGGTTTTTAATTGTAACGAACTTGGAATTCGAAATAAACATTTCAAATAGGTTCGAAATCTTATTTTAAATGAAAACCCTATGTTGTTTTAGATTAACAAACACGAATTGAAACAATTTTGAATGGGGATTAGCATAATCACGTTCAAAACTATGATGAATCACGAATTGGAATTTTCTGTTAATTGATGATTAAATTAAACACATCCTGGAACTCGTTTGAACTTGTAGAAGCAAAGCCCTAAGGTTTCAGTTTCAATTGAAATCGAAATCGGGGCCAATTTGGGCTCAATATGGTTCGGTTATAGTTAAACCATGGGAACCGGATATTTCAAAGGATAAGATAAATTATTTCTAAATTCTGATGCAAATGTATCATGGATCAGATGGTAAGATGGGTGTGTTTAGTCCGGGAGGTCAAGGGTTCGACCCTTACCTCTGCCGGTTTTTGAATTAAAAATGTATTTTGGTATTTTTTTAATAATTTCTTCGTTATAACTCCGATTTGACTCGTTCGACTTGCGTTGGAACCAGAATTCAGTTCCGAACGTATTTGAATAATAAAATATATATATTTTGTCATGAAACCATAGGTCGCGTATAAATATGCGTGTTTAGCGAAATCGTATATGATTGAATGGTTTAAGCAAACGAACTGAAAATTGTACATACTCTTGTATGTGCATTTCTAACACCCTAACATGCGTGTGTTGACACGTATGTGATCACAAGCACAAAACGACATCCTGAATAACACAATGATTATTGTTAAAACACAGATTTCTCGTAGAAGACAGTTTACGCGATTTCACGTGTGTTTGATCATTCCACTATATTCAAAGGTGCGTACACGGCCCCTTTCTTATTTTAACTGTTTTGGGGGAGAAAACATGTGCAACAAACGCTTTTAGATACATATCACTTGCATGAGTTAGCTGTTTACATTAAGTGCAAACATAGCATTACAAAGCCTTCTATTTCGAACCGTTTAATTTGCCGGAGTGCAAAGCGTGGTAGTTGAAGATAGATCTATTGGGTTTGACAAACCTCACTTGGTAGATGGGATCTACGCAGGTGTTTGACTGACCAAACACACACATTACTATTGTTCGTGCTAGACAATAGTGTTAAGGCAAAAACATGCTATAGCATGGCAACTCGTCAGCTTCGGTGTCGACCACTTGTGTAAATAGTTTATATGACTAGCTATCATGACTGTGCATGTGTGATTATGTTATCTGCAAACTTTATATTCAAAATGTGGTTTCAACATTTGTGAATGCTTAAACCTGTGTTATGCACCAACCTTTGGGTTGACACTTGATTTACATGTTTTCTCAGGACGCTAAGGTGCACAAGAAAGCAGGCATGGACTAGGAGATCGAGTCGCATGCATGTCTTTATATTTCTGTTATTTAGATTTAAACATTTGAAATTCTGTTTTGTAAATTACAGTTTTCAACTGTTACATTTGTTATGGTTTTAAAACGCTTCCGCAAACTTTGAAAACTTTGATGTTTTTAGACCAACGTATGCTTTGAAAATCATATAGAGGTCTTCGTTATGTCTAATGATCTGAGATCCTGGTTTGTCACGTTCCCAAACGGTATGATTCCGTTAGTTGAAAAAAAAATGGGGGTGTGACAGATTGGTATCAGAGCCATTGGTTATAGCGAACTAGGTTTGCATTTGTAGACTTAGACTATAACTGTTAGACATTAGACACTTGCTTACACGATAGTTGGTATGCACTTACATATGGCATTATGTAACAGACATGACATCATCATCTACACCTGCTCACACTGAGGAACAAGTTGTAGCATTGTCAGACATCATGACAAGGAGGATCGAACCAGTGGATGATACAAACCACTATGGGGAGGAAACACATGTTCAACAAAGGGGGAACAACCAATATTGGCAATGGTTTCCTGATCTCATACGCAGCTGGGTGTGGGAAGAACGAGTGCCACCACCACCAACTGCCAACACTGCTAATAGCCTTTGGACGTTACCTGCTCTAGGATATCCACTAGAACAGGCATTTGCTGCTTTTGTTGCACGCATGGAGCGTGAAATCCGCAACATGCGGGAAGTAGCAGGAATGATCACAGAATTGCTAGAGAATAACAACTGGCTGACACAAATGTGGAATAACCACACTGAGGAGTTGGTTAGGACTAATGAGGAACAGGAAAATTTGGTGGAAACGATCTGGAGGATGCGAGGGATGATCCTCGAACTCACTGCACGATTAGAAACTGCTGAGATACGTGTAGCTGTAGCAGAGGCAAGGGCTGAGGAAGCCAATGCACGGGTTGGTGCAGCGGCGATTGAAGCCAATATAGTGAGAGACTTGGCGGGAGAGGCCATGACCCTCATCACTGGACATATGCGTTATCAGCATGGTGCAGCGATTGGTCCAGCAGAACTGGAAGATTCATCATCAACCGTTGATCAACCAAACGATGGAATCTAGTCATTCATTTACTCCTAATTAACAAACTTATATAAGTGGGTTGTACTCATAAAAGTAGATTTAGTGTTTAGTTGTTTTGCATCTCTTTGACAAACAATTGTAAGCACTAGTTTATCATAAATGATTAAGAATTGTTATCTTAATGACAATGATGGTGTGTTACATTTACTTTGTGCATGAGTGATGATTATGCGATGGGTGTAGTCTCATTATGTATATTTGTAAATAGGAAGATCATGGTTGGAGAGAACATTAACATGAACGCAATGGAACTTGAGGCACTTATTAACACTCGAATCACCGAGACAATCGCAAACTATACGCAAACACACCAAACAGGATCACATGATCCAGCGGGGGAACTGGTAAACCCACAAATGTGCACGTTCAAGACATTCTTGAACTGTAAACCACGTAATTTCAAAGGATCGGAAGGAGCCATTGGACTTCTTCGATGGATTGAACAGTTAGAATCGGTGTTTGAGAGGTGCAATTGTCCGGAAGAAAACAAGGTCAGATACGTTATTGGTACTTTGGAGGGTTCAGCCTTGACATGGTGGAACTCTATCGTACAGACACTCGGGTTGAATACAGTCAATACACTTACTTGGATCGGATTCAAAATCCTGTTGCAGGAGGAGTATTGTTCCTGTAATGAAATGCAAAAACTTGAGGATGAATACGGACAACTCAAGATGAAAGGTTCTAATATTGAGGAATACACTACTCGATTCCAGCAATTAGCAATACTCTTACCGCACAGGGCAACCCCACCTAGCAAGTGGATCAAGAGATACATTGGAGGGCTGGTATCTCAGGTCCGAAAATTGATCATATCTGCAAATCCTGCCACCATACAGCAAGCTATTCGACTGGCACACCAACTGACTGATCAAGCGATGCAACGAGGGACACTACCCAAACGAACAGTAACAGCTAAAGTGGGAGACCACAAAAGAAAATGGGATGTCATTGATTCAAAGAATTTCACTCAGCAGTCATTTCAGCAGAACCGCAAGCAGGAATCAAACAGAACCCATCACAACCCAAACAATAACCAACAGTCATCGGGAGGGTATAATGGTAAATACCCAAAGTGCAACAAATGTGGATTCCATCACTTTGGGAAACAATGTGACAAGTACCGATGTCAGCGATGCAGAAAGATAGGTCACGTAGCAAAAGACTGTCGAGGGGAACTGCAGGCAAGCTCACTCAACCGTAGCAACACACGGAAAGGATGTTTTGAGTGTGGCACACCTGGACATTTCAAGAAGAAGTGCCCACAACTCAAGAAGAGAAGGGTTAATGATATAACTACAAAAGGAAACAGCAACAACAACACAAATGTTGCTAGGACAGAGCTGTTGTGATTGGAGGACGTTAGGCACGGGAAGGTCCCAACATCGTTACGGGTACGTTTCTCTTGAATTATCACTCTGCCTCTATGTTATTCGACACCGGTGCAGATCGGGGTTTTGTACCTAGCAAATCTTGTGAATTGTTAAGTATTGGTCCTACTGCTTTAGAAAACCCATACACTATAGAACTAGCTAATGATAAGCTAGTTGTTGTAAACCATATTCCTAAAGGATGTGTTCTTGATTTGATGGGTCAAACACATGACATTGACTTTATGCCTACCTCTTTAGGCAGTTTTGATGTAGGCATTGGCATGGACTGGTTGTCCAAACACCAGGCTAGAATAGTATGCCATGAAAAGATAATTCGTATACCTCTTTCGCATGGAGAGACATTGTATGTACAAGGCGAGAAGAGCAGTACGCCACTGCGTCTCATATCTTGTATGAAAGCACACAAGTGTCTGCGGAAAGGTCATACGGCAGTTATAGCACTTATAACTGAAAAGCCGGTAGCTGAGAAGAAGATTGAATATATATCAGTAGTTTGTGAATTTCCGGAGGTATTTCCAGAAGACTTGCCGGGATTACCGCCTATCGGATAGGTGGAATTCTGAATCGACTTTACACCAGATGCAGCACCGATAGCTAGGGCGCCTTATCGACTTGCACCGTTAGAGATGTAAGAGTTGTCTACATAACTGCAAGAGTTGTTGGATAAAGGTTTCATACGACCTAGTTTTTCACCATGAAGAGCTCCAGTCTTATTTGTTAAGAAGAAGGATGGGACTTTCCGTACGTGTATCGATTACCGGGAACTTAACAAAGTTACCATCGAAAACCGGTATCCGTTACCTAGGATTGACGATCTGTTCGATCAGTTGCAAGGTTCGAGTTACTACTCGAAAATTGATCTCAGATCGGGTTATCATCAACTAAGAGTCCAGGAGGAGGATATTCCAAAGACAGCATTCAGGACGCGCTAGGGCCATTATGAGATCTTGGTCATGCCATTTGGGTTGACAAACGCTCCAGCTATATTCATGGATCTCATGAATCGTGTTTGTAAACCTTATCTCGATAAGTTTGTCATTGTTTTCATTGATGACATTCTCATCTATTCTCAGTTTGAGGAGGAACAAGCTGAACATCTCCGATTACTACTAGAATTATGGAAACAAGAGCAACTCTACGCTAAGTTTTAAAAATGTGACTTTTGGATGCGAGAAGTTCAATTCCTAGGTCACATAGTCAATGAAAAGGGTATACATGTTGATCCAGCAAAGATTGAAGCAGTTAAGAATTGGGAAGCACCAAAGACCCCTACCAAGGTACGACAATTCCTTGGTTTGGCGGGTTATTACCGACGATTCATTGAGGGATTCTCAAAGATCGCTCAACCGCTTACAACTCTTACGCACAAAGGAACAAAGTATAACTGGACGGATAAACAGGAAGCTGCATTTCAGTTATTGAAACAGAAACTCTGCAGTGCACCAATTCTGTCCTTACCGGAAGGAACGGAAGACTTTGCGGTGTATTGTGATGCATCTGCACAGGGATTGGGATGTGTGTTGATGCAACGGGATAAAGTGATCGCTTATGCTTCCAGACAACTACGAACACATGAAAAGAATTACACTACTCATGACTTGGAGTTAGGAGCAGTGGTTTTTGCTTTGAAGATTTGGAGGCATTACTTGTATGGAACTAAGTGTACTATTTATACTGATCATAAGAGTTTGCAACATATCTTTGATCAGAAGGAGCTTAATATGAGGCAACGACGATGGGTTGAATTGTTGAACGATTATGAGTGTGCGATTAAGTATCGCCCGGGAAAGGCTAATGTCCTAGCCGATGCTTTGAGCAGAAAAGATACAACGGGAACAAGACGGGTTCGCGCACTTATGATGACAATACATACTGACTTACCTGATAAGGTACGCAGTGCTCAGATTGAGGCTTTGAAAACGGAAAACTTGGTACAGGAATCTCTACGCGGGATGGAAACACAGTTGGATGTCAAGTCTGATGGAATTCGTTATTTCATTGATAGACTTTGGATACCTTTGTATGGAGGTTTAAGGGAACTCGTGATGGACGAAGCGCACAAGTCCAGATATTCAGTCCATCCGGGATCAGATAAGATGTATCATGACTTAAAGGCACTGTATTGGTGGCCTCACATGAAAGCTAACATTGCTAAGTAAGTTAGCAAATGTTTGACTTGTTTGAAAGTCAAAGTTGAATACCAGAAGCCATCTGGTTTACTGCAACAACCAGAGATAACGATGTGGAAATGGGAACAGATTTCGATGGATTTCATTACTAAGTTACCCCGTACACTGAGTGGTTGTGATACGATATGGGTAATTGTTGATCGATTAACGAAATCTGCACACTTCTTAGCAATCAAGGAAACTGATAAGATGGAGAAACTGACTCGCATTTACATCAAGGAAGGGGTAGCAAGGCATGGCGTGCCTATCTCTATCATATCAGATCGGGATGCTCGATTTACTTCCAACTTTTGGAAATCACCCCATAAGTTCTTGGGAACTCGTTTAGGCATGAGTACAACATATCACCCACAAACAGACGGTCAGAGTGAACGTACGATTCAGACACTCGAAGATATGCTGTGGACATGCGAAATTGACTTTAATGATAGCTGGGAAAACCACTTACCGTGAGTGGAATTCTCTTACAAATCCGGAACCGTATGGCAGCGGTTCGGGATCGACAAAAGAGTTACGCTGACAAACGTTGTAAACTGATGGAATTTCAAGTAGGAGACCGAGTTCTTCTAAAGGTATCACTTTGGAAAGGTGTGATACGATTCGGCAAGCACGGGAAGTTTAGCCCACGTTACATAGAACCTTTTGAGATCCTGAAAAGGATTGGTCCGGTTGCGTATCAACTCAAATTATCGGATGAACTCAGTGGAGTTCATGATGTTTTTCACGTTCTGAATTTAAAAGAAATGTCTTTCTGATAAGACATTGATTATACCGCTTGAGGAGATACAAGTGGACGAACAGTTACGGTACATTGAGGAACCAGTTGAATTCATGGACAGAGAGGTCAAACAACTCAAACAAAGCAAGATTTCGGTAGTCAAAGTTCGGTGGAATTCAAGACGTGGTCCTGAATTCATATGGGAAAGGAAAGATCAAATGATGAAAAAGTATCCCCACTTATTCAAAACAACAACAAACATTATGAAGACACATTAAATTTCGGGACGAAATTTCCTTCAACAAGGGGATGATGTGATATTTCACACTCTAACTGTAAGCACAAACACCTTATACTATTGATTTTAGTATAAACAACTTGCAGAATGCAAACACAAACATTTCATAGTAGTACATACATGATTAATTTCAAACAATGTAATACATTTCAAACATTACATTTGATGTACTACATTTCATGGTGGTACAATCATGAACGGGTAAACAATGGTGGAGTTGCATATAGAAGGAACCAGAATAATTGTGTAAGGTAAATTGACGAATACAGGGGCCCATGTATTCGTGAATTTACAGGTACACATGAATTTTGGAAGTTTCTATTGTGTTGACTACATTCAAACATTTGCTATGTGTGAGATTACATAGTACAGTATACAAACACTTTGTTCAATTGGTTTTGTTACAAACATTTGTGCTACATTACAATTTATACATTTTGTGTGCTACATTTCATATGTTACATGTTATGGTAGTACATGCATGATTAGTTACATACATTTTGCTATGTGCGAGGTTGCATAGTACAAACAGTTACAGACACTCACTATGTGTGAGGTTACACAACATTGTATGATCAAACACAAACAGTCACAGTTAGGTGAACTGACTAGTGTACACGTGAACAGTCACATTGAACGATCACATCTAGTTGTGATGTTGCAAGCATTAGATTTTGTGCGTGAATACACACAAGCACACATAATGATCAAATCACACTAACATTTACGATTTAAACTCGTAAGTAGTTTCCTAACTACTTCTAACAATTACTAATTTTCGGGACGAAAATTCCTTCAACAAGGGAATGATGTGACAATCCGACTTTTCGAATTAAACTTCGTTAACTAAGAATAGTGAGATCACGGGCCCAACAAGACAAGTTAGGCCCAATGAATCAAAGACAGGCCCAATAAGGTCAGTGTAGGCCCAATGGGGTTTAGGTAGGCCCAATGAGGCCAAGGTAGGCCCAATCAAGCCCAAGGTAGACCCAATAGCATTTAGGAGGCCCAATTGGGTTAATCAGGCCCAATACTAGTTCGAGTAACCAATTAGTGACAATTCGGCTTTTCCGGATTAACACTGTTAGTAAAAATTAGCAATATTTTCACGAAATTATGTAATGTAGTAAACTAGAAGAAATTGATTTGAACAAAATGGGTCTAGATACATTAGAACTACAAGGATTATATTTGTAATATCAACAAATTAGGAAGTTTGACTTTTTAGAAGTCAAAATTCATGAAAAAGCTTAGAAAATTACAAATTGGCATTAAGATTTGATAGATTAATTGTGTTAAACGGTTTCTAATCATCATATTGATGACTATAACAGTTCCATACGTTACTAACACATTAATTCATCGAATTAATTAAATTGATGATGAAAACTCGAAACCGTTTGCAATGAATATCAAATTCATATAACCGATTACAATTCACAAAAATTGGCACTCCCGAACCTTTAGTCGGCATCTTCAGAAATTAGTACATTCATCAATTCGGCCTCAAGAAGTCTAGATTGAAGAACACAACTTAGAGCCGGCCGAAACTAAGTCCCAAATCGATCTCCTTCAATTTAGTATCAAAACATGTAAGTATTCACTTCTACACACTCTAAATAAGCCGATTAAGCAAACACATATACTAATTTTATGTATAAGCATCGAATTGAATGAACTATAGTTCTAGGGTTCATCACTTAAAGCAATTTGGGGGTTTTCATGATAATGATGTTAAAAATGAAATTAAATGTTTTTATCAGTTTCAGAACATGCCGATTAACATAAACCATATATCAATTTCATCAAATCATAATGAATTGATCAAATTCGATTTCTAGGGTTCATGTCCTAAAACGATTTGGGGGTTTCGAATTAAACTAGATTATTATTCAAATTAAACCTGACAGAGAGTTTCGAAATTATCATTTCAAGGAGAAACCTGTATTAATTTCACTAAAAGACAATGAATTCGATGAATTCAATTGTTAGGGTTCGTCGGTTATGATGGGATTGGGGTTTTTAATTGTAACGAACTTGGAATTCGAAATAAACATTTCAAATAGGTTCGAAATCTTATTTTAAATGAAAACCCTATGTTGTTTTAGATTAACAAACACGAATTGAAACAATTTTGAATGGGGATTAGCATAATCACGTTCAAAACTATGATGAATCACGAATTGGAATTTTCTGTTAATTGATGATTAAATTAAACACATCCTGGAACTCGTTTGAACTTGTAGAAGCAAAGCCCTAAGGTTTCAGTTTCAATTGAAATCGAAATCGGGGCCAATTTGGGCTCAATATGGTTCGGTTATAGTTAAACCATGGGAACCGGATATTTCAAAGGATAAGATAAATTATTTCTAAATTCTGATGCAAATGTATCATGGATCAGATGGTAAGATGGGTGTGTTTAGTCCGGGAGGTCAAGGGTTCGACCCTTACCTCTGCCGGTTTTTTTTCTTTTATTTTTCTTTCCATTGAATTTAACTTAGTGGTGTTTCAACCAGGCTGCAACCCGGCGTGTGACACATAAGTTTTCATCCAAATTCTTTCTCTTATTTTTTCTTTTAGCTCAGCTCATTTAGTGAAATGGAGGCGCCAAAAGACTCGGATTTATTCTCATAAAAAGAGTGCTTATGTGCCAAACAAAAATCAGATTTTCAAAACTCTCATTTGTTATTATGCAAAGACTCCTTTCTGACTAGAAAACAGTTTCATTAATTCCAAATTCCCAAGATGTTTCCCATGAAAATCATGCATTTAAGTGAAATTTTACCAGTCTTACGGGACAATTACAATCAGTTGAGCCTACCTACACATCCCATAACCAAAGCATATAATCCAAACCAACCAGTTAACCATGAATGAAACCATCAAACCTAACTTTTCTATCATTTCCCATCATGCTTTTGCAACCAACTTAAACAAGAAAAAGAAAGATTTAAGCTGAAAAAAAAATAAAAAATAAAAATAAATTTAAAAATTTTGACTCAAAAATTTCAAAAACTAACTACTAAAACAAAACTAAACTAAGTTTCCCATCCCCACACTTAAACTGTACATTGTCCCCAATGTAGAGAAAAAGAAAAACCAAAAGAAAAACTAAAAATTAAAAACTAAAACTGAAAATGACTTAGCTGGATAAAAAGAAGATTGTCGAGTGCCAATCTTTCCACGTAGCTCCACAATCCACAATTCTGCTCCACTGGCTATAAACAGTAACATAAGATCTACACAACACAAAGATCAAACAAGCATCAACCCATTCAAAATACGATAACAATGATATCCATGATTAAATCCAACCACAAACCAACACGGTTCCCCGAAACCAAGAAATCAAAGTAATAAAATGCAAATTTTCTAATCGACATAACCATGAATGAATAAACCACAAGAACCACAAGCCTCCCCGCACTTAGCCTTCATTATCACCATCTCCTTTCATCTCAGGTGGCTACAGTGTATGAGAATGGAGGGCCAATGGAGTAGAAGAGAAGACATGGGGTTAAAAATATGATCTCTAAGGCTTAAAAAGCTTTTAACTAATCTGGGAGAGCGTCGCGTACCGCGACAACATGTTAAATTGCCGTCGCGTACCGCGACATAACGTTGACCGGCGAAGTTGACCGGATTTCTCGCGTAGCGCGACAGGTTAGCTTGAAGGTATCGCGTGACGCGACGTGGCGATTTTCACAGAAAGTTTTCCAGGTTTCCATGCCTTAGCCAAATTTTCAACCCCAAAACTCACTAAACCATCCACAACTGTTCTAAAGCAAGAAATACATACCTGGTGGCTCCAATTTATCATTATGGCATCAAATTGATTAAAAATCTGCAAAACAAATTAAAACACACAAAAACGAAAACGAAAAACGAAAAACAATCACGAAAAATGAAAAACACACCAACGACACACAAGATAACCTACAAACTCTACACTTGGGAGTTTAACCCAAGAACCCACAATCCTCAACTCAGATGGGAGGATCCAAAGATATCTCCTCCCCAACATTCACCTCATGACCACGATCACCAACATCCCATGGTCATCCTCCCACAACTTCATTCACACCTACATCATCACTAACCAAAATCACACCATCCACTTGATGGACTAACTCACTACCGGCGCTCACAGAATTCGCTATCTTCAGACAAACACTCTCATCACCCACTCTAAAAGTGAGTTTTCCCTCGTACACATCTATAATAGCCTTCGCGGTGCGCAAGAATGGTCGCCCAAGAATGATGGGAACCTTCGTGTCCGCCTCTATATCCATCACAACAAAATCCACGGGGAACATAAACTTATCCACCTTGACTAGAACATTCTTCAAAATCCCCCGTGGACACTTAACCGACCGGTCCGCCAACGACAAGGTCATGCGAGTGGGAGACAAATCACCAAGGGCTAGCTTCTCGTATAAAGAATATGGCATCAGACTGATGCTAGCCCCTGAGTCCGCCAGAGCATACCTCCTCACATCATCTCCAAATAAGCACGGGATAGTAAACATTCCCGGATCTGCAAGCTTTTCGGGAAGCTTGTTTAAAATCACCGCGGAACAACCCGCACTCATTGGAACGTTGGCGACCTCTCCTAAACGGTCCTTACCCTTCAACAACTCTTTCAGAAACTTCACATACTTTGGGATATGCTGAAGGGCTTCGATAAAAGGAAGATTGATCTTGAGTTGCCTAAACATGTCAAGAAAGTGCCCGTATTCCTTAGCGTGCTTTTGATTAATCAAGCGCGCCGGATAAGGAACACGGGTAAGATCAATCTCCGATGTGGGCTTAAACATGGCCGGCTTACCAACTGCCGGCTTCTCAACGGGAGACTTACTGTTAGGTGCGGTACTTGCTGGGACTAGCCTCGGTTGCACCCTCCCAGGAGTCTCCATCTCAATTTCCTCATCCACCGGTTCCTCCTCATCTACATCAACCGGTGGAACCACTCTCTCGCTCTCCTCAACCTCCACTAACACGGGTGGCATGAACACCTCTCCTCTACCTCCTCCAGAACGGGTAGTAACCGCCTTAACGTGGGCGTTTGGGTTGGTTTGGGGCTGACCCAGGAACTGGCCTTGGGGCCGTTCATCCAACCGTTTGGCAATGTCACCAACCGTTCTTTGCAAATCAAGGAATGCAGACTGTTGATTCTTGAGGAGAACATCATGTTCATGTAGGATCTTTTGTGTAGTGGCATCCTTAGCCACTAACTGAGTCAATAATTCCTCAATCCTACCTAAACCACCACCACTACCTGAAGTACTACCCGAACTACCACTAGGCTGACCCTGCCCCTGGTTTTGATGATAACTATGATGGAAACCAGGGGGATTACCTGAAGATCTATAAGTTTGGTTTTGAGAATTTCCCCAACCGGGGTTATGAGACTGCCCAAACCTATCCTATCCTCCTACATAATTAGCCTGCTCCTGGCTCACCAAACACTCAGAAGTGGCATGGCCACCTATACAGATCTCACATCTGTCCACTCTCATCTTCAGATCCTTCACATCTCTCGCCAAAGCCTCTAGAGCAGCTGCCACACTAGTATCCACATTAACGTGGTGAACTCCTCTCGTGGAAGAGGAGGAACTAGAAATAGGATTGGAATTCCTATTAGCAGACCTCTGCTCATACTCAGCCTGAGCAAAACTTTCAAACATATCGGTGCACTCAGCAACATCCCTTTTTCCCATAAGATGACCACCCGCAGAAGTGTCAAAACGAGCACGGGTCTCATAAGTTAGACCATTGTAGAATTTCTCTTCAAGGGCCCAGTCAGAAAGACCATGCTGGGAGCATCTGCTAAGCAGATTCTGGAATCTCTCCTAAGCAAGGTAGTATGGCTCATCAGGTGCCATACGGAAAGAGTGGATCTCATCACGAAGGCGAGCTGCCTTGGCAGGTGGGAAGTATTTCTTAAGGAATGCATCCCTAAGACTGCCCCAAGTAGTGAAGGATCCAGGTGCATGCGAATCAAGCCAAGTGGCTGCCCTACCCGCAAGAGAAAAAGGAAATAGCTGCAGAAAAATAGCATCTTCAGTAGCACCTTGAAGATTGAAGGTACCACAGATGCGAGTGAGGCGAGCTATATGTGCTGGTGCATCTTCATCATCCCGGCCATTGAACTGAGTGTTGTTAATGGCTGTCATGATGTAAGAAGGAATCTGCCACAAATTTTCATTCGTGATATTTGGCACAGTGATGGGATTGTTAAGTCCCGTGAATCCAGCAGTGGCCTGCTGGTGAACCGTGCGACGCGCCTCCATGGGTGGAACAAAGTGCAAGCGTGGACTAGAATGGGTAGAAGAACTAGAAGAAGAAGATGGTGTGTGCTCAGAAATGTCAACAGAAATGGGAATGGAAGCACTTACCTCGCTCGTAGAACCTTCAGAAAAGTCCCGCGAATCGCTCCTTGAAGGCAATGAAAGCTCAGGTGGCGGTCCGTGTGAGAGTAAGTGTGGCATACACTACCAAACCTGCAACAAATCAAAATGAATCAAAAAGAAATAAAATAAAATAAAATAGAATATAACTAAAAATAAACAAAAACACAAATATGCACAGATAAGACAAAAGAACTAATAAGCACAATCGACTAAGAAGTCCCCGGCAACGGCGCCAAAAACTTGATGTCGACGTAGCTTAGCTAATAAACTAACTAAAAACCGACTCTAAAACTAGACAAAAAGTAATAAATCTAGACTCTCTAAAACCTAAGCTACCGACAGGCAAGTGTACCTATCGTGTGTAGCAAGACAAAAGTAAGTCCGGATATCGAACCCACAGACTTCTACAGACTGAACTAAGAATAACTTAAAAAACTAAAACAGACGAGCAAACAAAGACTAAACCAGAGAAGAAAAGAAACACTACCTAGGCTTGAATCATATACATGCTTGACAAGGTTTTCTCGGGATGGAACTAATGTGATACCGGGATCTTATAATACTAAACTCAAAGGAAACCTAGAGCACCCTCGACCCTTCTCAAGGATAGTCAACTAAGGATCCTAAAAGCCGTTGAACCACCGGATACATGGATTTCCCTCACAGGTCATCCAACTATTTATGAAATATCCACTAGATTATCTACCTCACAGTACAATAATCTCAAAACACCTAAGAAATAACTGTAAAACACTCTACCTCACGGCGCGAAAGTCACAGTTCACTTAAATGTTAGGGATAACTTAGGTTTTCCTATTGGACTCGATAAACATGATTTGATAGACTAATCAGACTGATCTTCTCACGAAGCCTCTAACCTAACAAGCTAACAACCAAGACTTATCGACAACTTCTTACCTCACGGCTATTAAAGTTGGTTGCACATTTTAATCGTCTAAATCATAATAGAACACTCCTATGAATCACTCGGCCAAAGCAACTCATCCACTAATCAAAAACACACAGTAATTGATTCTAGCATGCACCTATTTCGTGACAGACAATCACCAAGATACATGAGGAACATAATATCAATCATTCAACAATCACAAATACACATACACATCCAATATTCAAAACCAAGTCTTTAAATCATAAATCCATCACATCAATATGTTCCAAAACCGAAATAAACCAAAATCAAACATGCATAATCATCTAACCTAGATAGTTCTAAGAGTTTAGCCACTAAACATCATATGAAAGCAAACCATAATCTGTTTAGTGTAAGAAAACATGGGATTCAAAGAAAAACAAAGAAACCGAATAAACCGAATGATGAACACCCGATGTCTTCGATCCTAAGCCTTGATTCTTCAATCCTTAGCTTCCAAAACCTCCAAAATCGCCTCTTGGTCGCCTCTGCCGTCTCTCCTATTCGATAATACCCTAATTTTTCCTTCCAGCCGTTTTTAATTGAACAGACTTGAATTTCTGCGCTTTTGAACCCGTCGCGTACCGCGACAATGACCAAGAAACCCCTCGCGCTACGCGAGGGTACCCACTACCCGACAAAATAGTCGGGTCAAACCCGCAATCATTAAAAAGGGTAAAACTGACTTTTCCACCTGTCGCGCTACGCGACAGGGTTTCTTTTGGTTGTCGCGATATGCGACAAGGTCTTTTTTCAGCTTTTTAAATTCTTTTATCTTCTGGTCCGTTCTTTTCCAACCAGGAGCTCTATTTCTTGATCTTTTGCTAAAAATTGATATGTTTATTACCTGCGAGCATGAAATTACCAAATTGTGAAGAACCAGCATCAATCGACTCCAAAGTCTAATAAACTGTACAGAAACGAAATAAAAATAAATAGAAAAATAGATGTGTTTTACCACACATCAATGTCATGTTTCTATCATATATCATTATCAGTTTGTGTTATCAAACAATGAATTCGAAATCATTTCAGAGAAACTGAATTCAGAAAAACATGGTTCACCAATCAGATAATTATCTGGCATCACAGAACCATCATGTGATTATGTGTTAGGATTTTATTATGTATAAACGTATCTGAGGCTTTAGAAAACAAAACAACACGGATGTCGTTACGTGAATGCTAAATCGACGGATTATTTGTATAGGTAACGATCTGTACGAATAAATATCGAGGTTTAACGTTCTGAATGACATCCGATAATTAGAAAACAATATTGAAAAGTATAGTTATCGTCGTGTTCGTACGGGTGACGCTTCGAACGAATACGCGCGACGACTGTACGATTCGGTTTTAAACAATAAATTTAATATTTTTGAAAATTTACAATAAAACTAAAGATACTTGGTTAATTTACTAGGAATAACCACTTAAAATAATTTTATAAATCTTAATTTATAAACCGAGTCGTTTTCATAACGAAAAGTACAAAGAAACGACGTGTTACGCACAGCCGAACGAGACCGAACCTAACGGGTGTTTCTAAAACATTAAAGGAGGTTATTAATGGCACAACCCACCACCACCAACCCACTTCTTTCATAAGGTTCGTCTCTCTCTCTCTATCCACTCTCTCTCTATAAAGCTTTCAATACCTTCTCTCTACAAGATCTCCTTCAAATCTCCATCATTTCAAGCTATCTTGGTGTCAAAACGATCATCTCATCGCGTAGATCACGGAAGTTGAAGATATTCAAGCTTTCATCCATCAAATACAAGGTAAATTTATGGTTTATTCTCGGTTTTCTTCTAACCATCTCACGTGGTTGTAGGGAGATTTTAGGGTTATTTTTTTTGTTTTAGTCGAGTTAACAGGAGAGTATGAGAGTCATGGATATGATCGGTAGTTACCAAGAATTGAAGAAGATGGAGAATAACATGCTGGTTCGTAGACTAGCAGTCGGCCGGACCTAGGGGGTGACAAGGAGGATAGCCGAACCCTACAGGTCTGGGCGAACCTCCTAGCCACGAACCTGTACTCAACCAAACCTTGTGCCACGAACCTATACTACCCACGAACCGGTTGACGACGAGCCTTGTCAGTAGCCGAACCCATGAAACCCCGAATTCTGAGACGAACCTGCATGCCAAGTGTCTCAGCCGAACCTTATGGATGAATCAGATATCCACGAACCTGCATGCAAGGTCGAAGCTCTAGACCCAAAAACCTTCACATACTACGAACCTATGGCAGCTGAAACTAAATGCCGAACCTTAGTCCTTAGTTCCTAGCCGAACCTGTGATCATGGTCAAATCACTAAAGGTTCACCGAACCAAAAAGTTTGCCGAACCAATAGCTGCATTAGAAGAGGTTCGCTGCCCCAACTGAATTCCAAACCTAAGTGTTGTCTAATTAGGGTAATGCTGGACCTAGAACTGTTAAACCTGGTGTTAAGAACCTAGGGAATAGTTAGATGGCTACTAACCTAAGTTTTTCTCATGAGAATTGGACCTCATAATGTGCATGCATGAATTAATATTATGTGTGTGTATGCATGGGATGAGATTTAGGGTTCTTTACATGAAATTACTTTAGGTAAGTAGAAGATCAAACATGAAACATCAAGGAAGGACAAGTATTGGATAATAAGAGGTTTTTGACCCGAGTATTGTTTGAACATGGACTTAAACGTCCCTTGAAATTAATATAATGGGAAGATCACATGGATAAAACAAAAGGCTAAGCATGGAGTGTTAGTTTAATTATTAATACTTAAACTTTAGGAAAATTTTTAACACGGATAACTAACTAAGATGGGCTAATTATCTATGTCGTAATTATCAAAGATTTTGATTAGTAATCGTTTGGAAATCAAAGGTTAGCATTGGGCCAAGGTGGGCCCAATGACCCAAACCTAAGCCCATCACATGTAAATGGTTATTCAATTAAAGTTAATGATGTTTTAATAAAAGAAAATGAATTATAAACTTGATTGAATTAAAATAAATGATTTTTTTGAGTTAATATTTAGCTTAAAGCGAATTAAAAACATGTTAATTAAGACTTGTTATATAATTAACTGTTGGGATACGGGTTACGAATGAGTAGCTAAATTAGACTAGTTAGATTAAACCTTAGAAGCACATTTGTACATAGGACACTTAGTTGCACATCGAGACCAAACCTTAGATACGACGACTAATACGTATACTTATCGTATTCGAAGTCTTTTAAGACAACTCAGGAACTAAAGAAACCTAAGCTACAACAAAGAGCGCGCATTTTGTGATAGATCATTTGCACAGCAACACAGGTGAGTTCATTGCCCCTTTTCTAAACATTTTTGTTTTAAAACGCGGGGCTGAGAAGCATGTGTAAACTGTTTTATTTAAATTGTTTTACGTAAATGCTTTTACTTGTTGTGAATTGCTTATTATATATGCTTGTTTATACTCCTAGACTCTTGTCTAGGAAATTGCTATGCAGAAAGAACTTACAAGTTAATTAATTACTCTTATGAGTAATACCTAAATTCTAAAACTCTAAACAAACCCTTAGTCCATCAAGCTCAAATTCAAGAATCTAAACTCAAAGTGGAATCAAAAGAACTAAAGTTAAAGATCAAATGCAATGGAAACTAATCCAGTGTGGAGATCAATAAATCAAAGGATCCTACCCATAAATCTATAATCATTGTGAAATGGGCCAATTGGGTCTCTTAGGTTAGCAATGGGCCAATTGGGTGTCAGAGGGCCAAACAATGTGTATATGGGCCATGTAATGTGTCAAGGGTAAAATTGGATCAATTATGAGTCATAGTGGGCTGAAAATACTAGGCTTTGGGCCGATAACCCCATGGCTCGGTTGGAATAATGTTGTAGGCCGAAATGGATTACTTGGGCCGATAGGTGCTTAAACAGTTCAAAAGAAGAAAAACAACATTGGTTTTCCGGCGAACCTAGCTTGCTTCATCCTTGAGGTTCGGCCAACATGGTCCCAACGAACCTAAGGGTTCGCCCCAGTCAAGGTTCGGCCAATGGGAAAAATGAATGGTCCGTCTAGTGTTGTGGTGGTCCGGCAACCTCAAATGGTTCGGCAGTTTCCATGGGGTTTGGTAATCACCCAGGGTTCGTGAATATGAGAGGTTCGCCGCATGAGGGGGTTCGCTGCATGTTAGGTTTAGTGAAGGTTCGTGAAGTCCCCTTAAGGGTTCGGCTATTGATCAACGAACCATGCAGGGTTTGCAACTCATGATGGTTCGTCGAGGATGAGTAGGGTTCGTGTCTCCTGGTTCGAGGCAGAGATGGTTCGTGAGCAGGCAAAGGTTTGGCCAAGACTTCTCATAACGGTTCGGCCCTATAGGTTTGCATGCAAGGTTCGTCTTACTCATGGTTCGGCCATGCAAACCCTAAGGTTCGGCTGATGGTTTTCGTGCTTGGAGTTCGCCGGTCTGATGCTGGTTCGGCTGGTTGAGGAGGGTTCGGCTGATGATCGGTAGGCTTGTTCACATTGAAGGTTTGCCTATAGACCAAGGGTTCGGCCACCTTAACAGGTTCGGCCAGGACCACATCCGCGAACCCTGGTGCGAACATCATCACCACCATCGAACCAGCAGCTCCAGACCACGATCTAAGTTATTCTAACCTTAGGGAGGGTTGTCATATGTGCTAGACTCGAAGGATGGTACCAATGACCGGCTAAATCTCGAATTCGAACAACACCCATAGAAAACCCTATTTTTCAGATTTTTCCTTCGATCGTACCTCGTTTTTGGCCAGCTAAAACTTCAGATCAGTTGTACTTTCAGGTAGAGGAGATCACGAGCTTCGCGTGGACACCAAGAACACCCAAATCCGTTGAGAAACGAAGGAGATACGCGCGTTTGAAGCTTTGATTTCTAGAGAGAGAGAGAATGGACGGGAATTCTAGAGAGAGGGTTGGCTGCAATAAATGAGAGGAGTTACTCTCATTTGGTGTTTATATACCCTCGGGGTATTCGGGTTCGTTTAGGTTGCTCGGTTCCCGCTTTCGTCGCGTTTCCGACACTTTTACGCGATTTAAATAAAATTGTTATTATTCACATCATTTTGATGAGTTTCAAAATTGTAAAAATGTAAAATAATTTATTTTACTTATTTTTATGTTTCGTTCGTTGCCAGATCGTTAAACAACTGCAATTACGTGTATACCCGCAATCGCGTATGTTTTTCGATCGTATTAATTATTTATTGACGTTTACTCGTAATTATAAGTTAAACATTTGTATCATTATGGATCGTCACCAATAACCATACTCAGTCTCGCTTACGCATTACGATTTTGTTTTATTAATTTGCTTGTCATACTATTTGTCTAAACACTATGCACTAACACTATCCCATTACACCGAACACAGTTTATATATAGGGCATACCCCAGAGTTCAGCTACCTGCCTTATCTGACGCCATCCCACCACTGTTTCGATATAATACGATACTGTTCTTGCATAGCGCAATCGACTGTAAATAAATAATACATAATTGTTCCTAATTAAATAAGATCCTATCACACACAAACACAATCATGAACACTTGAATCACACTGAAAACATTGAATTAAACACATATTGTACTATCACTGTTTATGACTGCTATGACTATATGCACAGATGTTACAGTCTCCCCTAGTTAAGGAAATTTCGTCCCGAAATTAACTAGCCGAAGGTACTGTAAAAAGATGAGGGTATTTAAGCTTCATCTGGTCATCACGTTCCCAGGTGAACTCAGCACCACGTTTTCCCTCCCATCATATCTTTACGATCGGAATACAGATACGTTTAAGTTTCTTGACTCCATGATCCATGATTTCTACCGGACGTTCTATGAATTGCATGTTGTTTTGAATCTGAATGTCTTCCAGTGGAATCTGAACATCATGATCCGCCAAGCATTTCTTAAGGTTCGATACATGAAACGTATCGTGAACATTGCTTAGCTCCACCGGAAGTTTGAGTTTGTAGGCTACAGGACCAATCCTTTCCAGGATTTCAAAAGGTCCAACGTACCTAGGTGCAAGTTTCCCTTTCTTCCCAAATCGGACAACGCATTTCCAGGGAGAAACTTTGAGTAAAACTCGGTCACCGACTTAAAACTCAAGCGGTTTCCGACGTCGATCGGCATAACTCTTTTGTCGATCCCTTGCGGCCTTAAGCCGCGATTGAATGATTTTGATCTTGTCTGTTGTTTCTTGAATGAGTTCAGGTCCTACGACCTGTGAGTCACCAACCTCGGTCCAACAGACCGGTGATCGGCACTTCCTACCATATAAAGCTTCGAATGGTGCACATTGAATGCTTGTATGGTAACTGTTGTTGTACGAAAACTCGATGAGTGGAAGATGAGTATCCCAACTCCCATCGAAATCGATCACACAAGAACGAAGCATGTCCTCGAGTGTTTGGATAGTCCTTTCACTTTGACCGTCGGTTTGGGGATGATACGCCGTGCTAAGATTAACTCGAGTTCCCAAAGCCTTTTGCATTGATTGCCAAAAGCGAGAAGTAAAACGACTATCACGATCAGAAATGATTGATGTTGGAGTACCATGACGTGCAATGACTTCGTTGATGTACAGAGTGGGTAACTTCTCCATTTTGTAATCCTCTAGGATAGGGAGAAAATGAGCAGATTTGGTGAGTCGATCAACGATCACCCAAATCAAATCGTAACCTCGCGGAGTTCTCGGCAACTTAGTTATGAAATCCATGGAAATTTGTTCCTATTTCCATTGAGGAATTTCAGGTTGCTAAAGAAGTCCCGAAGGCTTTTGATGTTCTGCTTTGACTTTGGAACATGTTAGACATTTCCCCACATACAGTGCTATGTCTTTCTTCATTCCCGGCCACTAGTAAGATGTTTTCAAGTCTTGATACATCTTATCGGCTCTTGGATGAACTGAGTATCGCGACTTATGAGCCTCATCACAGATGAGTGTGCGCAATTCTTCTGACTTTGGAATCCACATACGACCGTTGAAGTATAAAACCCCATCAGCTCGAGGTTCTAGTTTACCCTCAACTCCGCAGTCTAAATATGTCTTCAGTTGATTGTCGACCACTACTTGTTGTTGTGCAATCCGAATCAGCTCTTTCAAATTTGGTTGCGTGTTGATCTCCATGGCTCTTACACGAATTGGTTTGACTGGTTCCTTACGACTAAGAGCATCCGCCACCACATTGGCTTTACCCGGGTGGTAACGAATCTCACAGTCATAATCAGTTAGAAGTTCAACCCAACGCCGTTGTCTCATGTTGAGTTCCTTCTGATTGAGTATGTGTTGTAGGCTCTTATGGTCCATATAGATGACACATTTAGTACCATAAAGGTAGTGCCTCCAAATCTTCAATGCAAAGACCACAGCCCCTAACTCAAGGTCATGAGTTGTATAATTTTTCTCGTGAACCTTAAGTTGTCTTGAAGCATATGCAATTACCTTGTCCCGTTGCATAAGCACACAACCGAGTCCAAGGTTCAAAGCATCGCAGTAGACAATAAAATCATCACTGCCTTCAGGAAGACTAAGGATAGGGGAGTTGCATAACTTCTGTTTAAGAAGTTGAAATGAATCTTCTTGTTTCTGCCCCCATATAAAAGCTTGACTTTTCTAAGTCAGTATGGTAAGTGGCAAGGCGATCTTTGAAAAATTCGCGATGAATCTCCGGTAATAGCCTGCCAGACCCAGAAATGAACGAATCTCTATTGGAGTAGATGGGGTAGTCCAGTTCTTAATTGCCTCAATCTTTGCTGGATCTACATGAATCCCATCCTTGTTTATGACCTGCCCTAAGAAGTGAACTTCTTTTAGCCAAAATTCACACTTTGAGAATTTAGCATAAAGTTGTTCAGCTTTTAATAGCTCTAAGACTTTCTTCAAATGATCCTCATGTTCTTGCTCCGTTTTTGAATAAATTAGTATATCATCAATGAAGATGATAACAAACTGATCTATGTAGGGCCTGCAAACTCGATTCATCAAGTCCATGAACACTGCCGGTGCATTGGTCAGTCCAAATGGCATAACCACGAACTCGTAGTGTCCATATCGAGTCCTAAACGCAGTCTTTGGTATATCCTCATCATTTACTCTCAACTGATGATACTCGGATCGTAGATCAATTTTAGAAAAACAAGTCGCTCCCTGTAATTGATCAAACAGATCATTGATCCTAGGTAGAGGATATCTGTTCTTAATTGTCAACTTGTTTAGCTCACGATAATCGATGCACATACGAAATGAACCATATTTCTTCTTGACAAAGAGAACCGGAGCTCCCCAAGGAGAGAAACTCGGTCTTATGAAACTTTTGTCTAGAAGTTCTTGGAGCTGACTAGACAGTTCCTGCATCTCAGACGGTGCTAATCGATATGGTGATTTCGCCACTGGGTTTGCTCCAGGGACAAGATCGATTCTAAACTCCACTTGCCTGATTGGTGGTAGTCCAGGCAAGTCTTCTGGGAATACATCCGGATAATCTCTGATGACCGGAACGTCTCCAATTTCTTTCTTCTCCGGTTTCTTCTCTACCACGTGATCCAGGAATGCAAAGTATTTCTTCTTCAGGTACTTCCTAGCCTTGATACACGACACAATCTTCAATCCACGGCAGGGTTTCTCACCGTAAACTTGCATCATTTCGCCGGACGGTAGGGGAAGTCGAATAAGTTTCTCCGAGCATACCATCTCGGCGTCGTTTTTGGATAACCAATCCATTCCTACTACAACTTCGAAGCTTCCAAGTGTCATAGGAATGAGATCGATAAGGAAAAGATGATCGTTCAATCTCAATTCACAATCGCGAATTATTGAGTTCACTAATATTGTCTTACCATTCGCTACTTCTACAGTGTAAGGAGCATCAAGTATAGATGGTTGTTTATTAAACAGGGGAGCAGTATTAGCAGAGACAAAACTTTTATCAGCACCAGTGTCAAATATGATAGAAAGATAAAGATCATTAATGAGAAATGTACTCGTGATGACTGTCGGGTCCTCCCGTCCTTCGGATGTTCCGATATTAAAGGCACGAGCAGTAGCAGTTGTAGCGGCTGGGTTAAGTTTTGGGCACTGGTTTCTGAAGTGTCCTTCTGCTCCACAGTTGCAACAAGCCCTTCCATCAGTAGTAGCAGGATTAGCGGTTGTAGTTGCAGCAGTAGATAGATGAGCAGATCGACATGTTGCAGCCAAGTGTCCCATCCGTCCACACTTGAGACATTTTCTGCATGGAATAGTGGGTAGGTGATGGTATTGGCATTTGGTGCAAAGTGGAAACAGACCAGTTTAAGGCTTTCTGGCTGTTGCAGGTTGTGGAATTGCAGTAAGGGGAGTGGCTTGAGTAGGTGCAGCTACAGTCATGGCTGCAAAATTCTTGATTGTCTTTTGTTTTTGCTTTTTCTTTTTGGGTTGGTTCTGTTCAGGCTTCTTGCCTTCTTCAACCTGTGCTCTCTTATACCCCTTTCGAGTGAGCACACCCGCTTTGACATATTCCTCAGTAAGGGTAGCGCCAAGATGAATCGCCGCCTCCAGAGTGGTAGGGCTACTCCCCATAACAGTTCCCCTGATGACTAGGGGTAATCCTTCAATGTACTTCTCTATCCTGCGGGATAGAGGAGTAACTAGATGTGGCACCAGAATGCACAACTCATGGAAACGAGTTGTATATTTCGCATTCTTGCCACTGTCCTGAACTAAATTCCACATCTCCACTTCGAGTTTCTTCAGTTCATGGCGTGGACAGAACTGTTCCACAAGTAACTTCTTGAAATCCTCCCATGATAAGGCTAAAGCAACCTCTCGTCCTCTGGTGTTCTTCTCAGAATTCCACCAGGTGAGTGCGCCTTTGTGAAAAGCGCTTGAGGCCATCTTGACCTTTAGATTTTCAGGATATCCTGTGAAGTCAAGGATATCCTCAATGCTCTCCAGCCATTGCAGTAGACTGGTAGCTCCCTCAGTACCAGCATACTTAGGAGGCTTAGCATCATTGAACTGCTTGAAAGTGAAGTTAGCAGTTCCAGTGTTAGTGGCATTTGAGTTGTGTGCTGAATCACTGGTACTTCCCCGAAGATTCTGGGTGATATCAGTGACCATACCCGGAATGACATCCCTCACGGGCAATTTTGTTAATCTCATCATCGTTGCCACTTGTTGAACCCCCTCTGTTGGGATCACGTCGAGGAGGCATTCTACGAGTAGAAGCCACAAGTGGTTCAGTAATGAGAAAGGATACAATTGAATTTACATGATAAAGTTAGTAATATATCCATACTACTAATATTATCATTCGATTGTAATATGAGCAAATACACGTATAAGCAATCAACTTATTAGCATACTTCTCATGTGATTGTTTATGATGTCTCATAATTTCACTCCACCAAACCTACACACTGACACTTTCCCAGTATACCGAAGATAGCTTATATATAGGGCATACAAAAGGGTCAAGCAAACTGCCAGCCCAGTCGCCAGCCCACCACCGCTTCGATATTGATTTCCATGTATGTTTCATTGATTAAGAATCCCAAGTTCTTTGATCACTGAACTATGATTGAATCTATGATTGAATTATGTGTGCACCTACTAACAATTGTTTACATGTAGAACTACATCCTCTGTGTGCTCTACATTTTTCTCGTTAACCTATGTTAGTATGTACTAAACATGTAATCACTTAAGAATTCCACTCGTTGTGTACAGCGATGGCTCGGGCAATTTTCTTAATCTCATCATCGTTGCCACTTGTTGAACCCCCTCCGTTGGGATCACGTCGAGGAGGCATTCTACGAGTAGAAGCCACAAGTGGTTCAGTAATGAGAAAGGATACAATTGAATTTACATGATAAAGTTAGTAATATATCCATACTACTAATATTATCATTCGATTGTAATATGAGCAAATACACGTATAAGCAATCAACTTATTAGCATACTTCTCATGTGATTGTTTATGATGTCTCATGATTTCACTCCACCAAACCTACACACTGACACTTTCCCAGTATACCGAAGATAGTTTATATATAGGGCATACAAAAGGGTCAAGCAAACTACCAGCCTAGTCGCCAGCCCACCACCGCTTCGATATTGATTTCCATGTATGTTTCATTGATTAAGAATCCCATGTTCATTGATCACTGAACTATGATTGAATTATGATTGAATTATGTGTGCACCTACTAACAACTGTTAACATGTAGAACGACATCCTCTGTGTGCTCTGCATTTTCCTCGTTAACCTATGTTAGTAAGTACTAAACATGTAATCACTTAAGAATTCCACTTAAGTTTTACATTTAAAGAATGTTCACTACTTGATTGATTCCCACACAATGGTTGTATCTCAAATGATTGTATCTCAAATGTTTGACTAATGTTCAATGATTCCAGTTGCTCCCGGATCTTTACTTCAAATACGAATGTCGAATTCCCCCTGCCATACTGAAGATAGCTTATATATAGGGCATACACTGGGTCAAGCAATCTGCCCGCCCAGCCGCCAGCCCACAACCCCACTTCAGTATGCCAGAGCTTGGCCGCCATCTATATTTGAAGCTAGGACAACTCTTGATTGATTGTGATTGATTCATGATTGTTTCCAGAACTGTGAATATGATTATGATTGTCAAAACCGAGGTTCTCGATTTACTAAAAATCAGGACCTTAGGTTTTAATATATGTCCTAGGTTAATTAACCTAGGTTCTCAATACTTACAATATTGAGTATAATGATCTCCTTGTGTGAACTTCAACTAAAGAATAGTGTTACACATATTCTAAGTTATGAAGTCCTAATGAAATGAATTCATGATGATAATATCATGATTAGAATTTCAGATCAAAGATACTAAGAATACAGATCTTTGCCTCTAAAATTCGGCAATGAACTCTGATTGAGAATTTCAGATCAAGATGTCACACCCCGAGCCAGCGGGGTTGGATCGGAGTCCCCGTCGGGCGGAAGGTACCCGAGGCGCGATATCGTGAGTGATAATCGGAATGAACAGATTGTTACATTGCACATGATATATAAATGAGAAACTTGCTAAAATAAGATAGAATTACAAAGTTAAATTACATTAGTTAAGTTTATAATTTAACAATGTAAATCTACTATCACATCATAAATCTTCTATCTTGTATCTGCAAAATATATACAAAATAACTGTATAATGATGCTTCCAAATATGCAGGTCCAAAAAGCTAGGTCCTCTATTCGATAACCTAGTCCAAAGAAATAACTCTTCAGTTGACCTGCTCGTCACCTGAGAAGTCATGCAAAAATAAAGTCAACACATGGTTGGTGAGTTCATTAAGTTTTATAAAATGAATTTGAATAACCTTAGTGACAACCTTAACCTCACCATTAACCACCTATACCATCCAGCTTAGTATGCTTATATATAGGGCATATGTAGGGTCGAACTTACCGCCCGCCCAGCCACCGTCCCACCACATACTAAACCACATAATATATTGTTCCTGGTGATAATTAAGCATTTCATTCTACTACTTTGATTCCATGACATATGATTCATAGCATTTGATTACCCTGAAAATGTTTACCTTGATCCCCCGAAGTGACAACCTTAACCTCATCAACAACCACCTATGCTATCCAATCAAGTATGCTTATATATAGGGCATATGTAGGGGACAAGCCCCAGCCACCGTCCCACCACATACCGGACTGCTTAACATATTGTTGTTAATGATAATTAAGCGATTCACTCTATTCACCTTTGATTTAGATTACTGATTTCCACAAATTCGATTTACCTTTGATCCTCTTGAGTTCATCATAGTTACATGATTTCCCAAAAGCGATTATAAAAATATAATGTTAAATATTTAAATAAAAAAATAAATAAACATTTAAAATACAACTAAGACATGATGATTGGGTCTTATTTGACTCAATCAATTAGACTTAGTTGTTGGTGGTTGTCCAAGTTGTACCCTCTCACACGTGACCCATATCAGGCATAACTCACAAGGAGTATACCTGAGCGTGCCGGGATTTTAATGATGCCCATATCAGCTTGACCCAATGATCTACTGTACATGCCGGGAGTTTACGGATATCCTTTGATTCTTGATCTCTTTAATTCTCTTGATTTTGATTTCATTTGATAGTTCACGTTATTGCCCATATAGGTTGACTACAAGAGTCTACTATTTATGCCGGGACTTTATGTATGTTACACGTGGTCTTGATTTCCATACAACTGACATCCACCTTAACTCAAGTATTAATGATTTCATTAGATCTTAATGATTTCATTATTTCAATGATTCACACACATTTATGATTTCTGATTCCTTGAGTCTCTTGATTTGATCTTTAGAATTTCCATGATTTTCACAATGATAATTGATTCTTAATTAGGATCCATTATCTTCATATCACACACTGAATTAGGTTTCTTTGAACATGATCTTTAGTTTCCTTGATTTCACTTTGAATTTAGGTTCTTGAATTTGAGCTTGATGGACTAAGGGTTTGTTTAGAGTTTAGAATTTAAGTATTACTCATAAGAGTAATTTAATTAACTTGATAATTTGATCTGTATAATAATTACCTAGACAGGAGTCTAGGAGTATCACAAGCATAAATATATAACATATAATGAGTAAAAGCATTTAAGTAAACAATTTAAATAAAATAGTTTACGCATGCTTCTCAGCCCCGCGTTTTAAAACAAAAATGTTTAGAAAAGGGGCAATGAACTCACCTGTGCTGCTATGTAAATGATCTAACACAAAATGCGCACTCTTGTTTGTAGACTATGTATTTTCAGTTCCTGAGTTGTTTTAAAGAAATTTGAATACTATAAGTATACGTATTAGTTGTCGTATCTAAGGGTTGGTCTTGGTGTGTGCAACTAAGTGTCCTATTTACTAGTGAAATTCCAAGATTTGATCTAAATGATCTATTTCAATTACCCATTTATAACCCCAATTCCCATGATTAGTTACACACTTATCATTAAGTTTTACAAAATTTGGGCAGCATTTCCTTTGTTTTATGTTAAAAACCAAACAATTACATTGTCTATTTTCCGATCAAATCCCAATCATTTATAATAAAACTAACTTTCATACTATATATACTTTAAGAAAACCAAAGGCATTTATGAAAGTTTGACAATTAGCTATTAATTAATGTTATTCTTTTATTTCTAAATATATTTGACTTAGTTTAAAATTACGATTAACATGAGATAGGCTTAAATAAGCTCATTGGGCCCACTTAGGCCCAGTTGTTGATCGTTGATTTCCACTTGATCACAATTCAAGTCCTTGAATGATCCTACGTAGATAGTTACACCATCAAAGTTAATTGTCTGTGTTAAGGCTCTTTCTAGATTAATGTTAATAATTAATTTAACACTTTATTCCTTAGACTTTGTTTTGATCCACATAAACTATATGAATTTCTCAATTGTTAATGATTTGAATCCCTTATTATAAGGACATACCCAATTCCAATTTACCCTTCTTGTTCTTAAGCATCTCGATTACTATCATGACCTTAGAACTCCACGTTTTCTCAAGACCGTAGCACTTGGTTTCTTAATTAACCTCATGCTCATATATTCATAAAAAATAATCTCCATGCACACACATGGTGAATTGCATGCATGTGTGCATACATAACCTCCCACGCACACTAGCAATTAAGGGTTTTATAACAATTTGATTCGGTATCCCCCCATAGGCAGCGAACCTTTTTAGTAAATCATCATGGGTTTGTCTAACCTCTCAACACCAACGAACCATTGGGGTTCGACCCTCAATAAGGTTCGTCTCAAGTGGTTCGTTCCTCTGAGGTTCGGCCACTCATGAGGGATTCGGCCAAGTATGAGGGTTCGGTGAATCTATGGTTCGTCTAAGAAAGGTTTGGCTCTTAAGGTTCGGTTGCCAAAGGTTAGGGAAGGTTCGGCTGGTTAAGCATGGTTTTCTAGGTAATAGGTTCGGCCCTAGTTGATTGGCAGGTGTCACTGGTTCGTTGCAGTAGGTCTCAGATTCGTTGCAGGGGTGAAGGGTTCGTTGCAGACTTCGTAGGTTCGGCCAATGAAAAGGAAGAAAGGTTCGGCCAACTCCATCTTAATCTACAGGTTCAGCCGATCACCTACCCATCATCATCATCGTTTCTCTGTTCTCTAACCTGTACAGATCAGCCTCTAGGGTTTTCTAGTTGTTTATCACAACTCATCTCAACATTTCTATGTGTTTAAACATGATTAACATAGAGATAAACACAAGGTTCGTGACCCATCACAAAACCGAAGTAAGTTTAGGGATTTACCTCCAATTTGATGGATGAATGCTTGAATTTCCGGTACTTCCTTGATCTGCTCAACAGAAGGAACGTTTTGACACTTAGATTGCTTGAATCCATAAAGAAATAAGCTCAAATTCTTAGAGAGAAGGTGGTTTCTTGAGAGAAAACTAGAGAGAGAGGTAAAACAAGATTGAGAGAGAAAGAGTGAAATGGTGGTGGTTGTGGCAGTTAATTGCCACATTAAATGTGTGGGAAAATACCCGGTCGCTCGGTCTGGTTCTGTCACACCCCTGCGCCGCGTGCGGAATCCACGGCGCGGTGACATATGAACAGTTGAATCATGCACAAGTATTGAATAAGAACAACCACAATGGATTACTACGTTTCATAATGTTTAGACAGTTGTTTAGTTACAGACAAACTATCTACCAAAATAATGACAACTACAGACCCAAAAATATAGTTTACAAAATAAGACTTCAAACAAGACAATTAAACATTTAGGATTTAGTGTGTTTCTATTCCATCCTAGCATGTTTCTTCATCTTGTTCTATCTTAGAATGGTCTTCTTAGTTGTCTCTGAGAATGTCTTAAACCTGATTACCTGAAACACGTGAAAAGTAACTGTCAACTACCGAAGTAGTTGGTGAGAACAATAGGTTTAACATTTGTAAACATAAATATGTGACATAAGGCATAGGTATGTTAAAGCAATAAATGATTCACATGGATGAGCTGCAACCCAAACTAACATCAAGTAAGAAAATGAGTGTAAACAGTCCAGTCACTGTTTACACGAAAGCCAACATATAATATCAAGTCCCAAACCACGTTTGGTGTTAGATAATGTATCAGCAATTTTGAAAACAATAATGACACCAGACCTGCAGTTAGCTTTTAAAACAAATTTAAAAGCTAACTCCATCCTGGATAAGAATCAATATGTCTGCTTTCCCTTGTTGTGATCACCCAGTACTAACGCTAAGGAATGTGATACTTGATGCGTTTACAAGTTTGTTTACAACAATAGACACCATGTTTATGAACCTTACTTTAACCGAACGTGTTAATGCCTTATTTGATAACATGAATTGAAAACCTTGATTTAATCCCATGAATTAAATCCTTTGTTTTGAATACCATGAAATGAACCTCTTGATTTGAATACTATGACATGAACCTCTTGATTTGAATACCATGACATGAACCTCTTGATTTGAATACCATGAAATAGTGACCTTGTATAATAACAAGGTTTATAACAAAAGAGTTTATAAAAATCCATTATTTAACAGTGTTTCTCCTGTATAAAAACATTTGAGTAAATCTGTTATAAACAGTTCAAAGGGTCTTTATAAAACCTTTTTAATAAAAAGATTTTAATAGTTGATAAATCCTTTAAAACAGTTGACAATTCCTTTAAAACAGTTGATGAATCCCTTGGATTCGTAAAATGAACCTGTAATGTTTATAAGAATACACACATCCTGTGTAATGAAATACGATTGTAAATAGCGGGTTTGATCACGTGTTCCACCCCAAAACAGTTATAAAACAGTAAAAGAGGGGCTAATGTTCTCACCTGTCTGCAGTAGACTCTGAACTAAAACAGATAGCAAGTAGCAAACAGGACTTCTAATTGGTTCCTATATCATTGTAATCATACATAAGATATAAGATTTATAGTTGTATAGACTTTTATTCATTGATTGACTCGTGATAACTTGAACTTGATTCACTTGTTCTCATGATTATGATTGTTGTGAAAACTTGAAAGTTATGATTTGAGTCACATGATTGATCGATGATTCATGAAAAGAGATGTTATGTATCTTTTATGCACAATCTTATGCATAAAATGACAAGTGTTTGTGAACTTGATAACCCTTGATTAATCATGAAAAATGTATAGATATGTTCAAGTGATTTAGACTCTTGTGATTATGAACTGATCTCATTTTTAGTTTAGGTTAAACTTAACCCAACTAAGATCAATTCATAGACACCTTGCATTGTAGGCCACACCATGGGCCATTTAGGTTAATAATTGTCCAATTGAATGTGGTGTTGGGCCAACGACATGTGTATAGGCCTTGTAAAACACCAAAGATGATATTGGACCAATTTGGATCATGATGGCCAAATGGGAGTGAGTTGGGCCAGAAGTCCCATTGTGCTTGATCTAAGGTGGATCAAAGTTAATTAATCCCTTGGGCCACTTAGGAGCATAATGGGCCGATTACTAAATGAAATTTGGGCCTTGTAGCATTGAGTTGGGCCGAAAGATATTGAATTGGGCCGAGATGTCTTTGGGCTGCCACCTTAGGCAGCGAACCTTCTTTGGTTCTAGCCTAAGGTTCGGCTATCTTGAGACATCACCAAGGTTCGGCCGTGGGTTAGTGTTTCGGGCATGGTTCGGCCCAGGAAACTGATGAAGGTTCGGTGAAGGCTCATGAGGGACTCCCTAGGGTTCAGCTGTGCATGCAACGAACCATGCAAGGTTCGTTTAGGATTAGGGTTCGACCGAGGAACCTTTTAGATTCGGTTGGTTTGCACAACGAAGGTTCAGCCGCATAAGCTCTAGGGTTCGTAGCTTTGATGATGGTTCGGTTGATATCAAATGGTTTGCTAAGGTTCGACTGAGAAACCCTAATAGGCTCGGCACTACATAGTTCGCTGCGTGCATGGGAGGTTTGTTGCAGGTTCGTGATTCGCCTAGGGTTCGTGTGATCCATGGTGACTTGATGCAGGTTCGTGAAGACCACTAAAGGTTCGGCTGAAGGTCTACGAACCATTAGGGTTCGTGGTGCCTCCCTAAGGTTCGCCAACTGAGGAAGAAGGTTCGGCCGTCGAACCTGTTACCAGCATCATCATCATCATCGAAATCTCTTGATCCAGACCACGATCTAAACTAGTATAACTTCAGATAGGGTTGCTAGTGGTGCGAAAATGGAAATGGAGTGCTAGAACCGGCTGATTGTCGGATTTTCAACAAACACACATAGAAAACCCTATTTTCGTGACTATTCAAGCATCAATACCTCGAGATTCTGTGGATAAACCTTCAGATCCTTTGTACTTCTGTGTAGAGAATGTCGATAGTTACGCGTGGACACCAAAAACACCGAATTCCATTGAAAAACGAGCGAGATACGAGCGTTTAAAGTCGGTTTTCTAGAGAGAGAGAGGGTTGAACGAATTTGTAGAGAGAGAAGTGGTTGTTGGTGATATTAATGAGAGAATAAGCCTTGTTCAAGGCTTTTATAGTCCGTATGGTATTCGGGTCCGTTTCGGTCGCTCGGTTCGCGTTTCCGGAACGTAACGCGTATTTTATGCGGCTTTTAATTAAAATAGTTATTAAACTCATTAAAATGATGAGTTTCAAAATTGAAACATGTAAAATAATTAATATAATTATTTTTACTCTTCGTGCGTTGACAGATCGTTAAACACATACAATTACGTGTATACCCGCAATCGCGTACTTTTTTCGATCGTGATAATTATTTAAAGTCGTTTAATCATAATTATAAGTTCAACATTCGTATCATTATGGATCGTCACCCATAACTATACTCAGTCTCGCTTACGTATTACGATTCTTGTTGAATTAATTGTCATAATATTCGTCTTAACACTATGCACTAACACTATCCTGTTACACCGAACACAATATATATATAGGGCTCACTCTCGCTGCCCACCACTGTTTCGATATAACACGATACTGTTCTTGCCTAGTGTAACCGACTGTAAATAAATAATACATACTTGTGGTCGAATAATAAAGACTCTAACACACAAGCACATAATGAACACATGATTCACATTGACTGACTGAACATAGATACACACTATTCTAACACTGTTTATGATTACCATGACTAAATGTACAAATGTTACAGGTTCGGTT
Organism: Mikania micrantha; assembly: GCA_009363875.1. NCBI lineage: Eukaryota > Viridiplantae > Streptophyta > Magnoliopsida > Asterales > Asteraceae > Mikania > Mikania micrantha. The sequence continues at coordinate 81,095,363 of CM018692.1, read as the reverse complement.
TCGCGTAAATTGCCAGTTTGCGTGGTTTTCGTACGAAACGATACGGATTATAAAATAGAAATTTATGAATTTAATCTAGGTTGTGATTCCTAATAAATTAACTAGTATCTCTTATTTATTTCAAATTTTTAAATTATTAATTTATTGTTTAAATCGAAATGTACGGTTGTCGCGCGTATTCGTTCGAGTCGTCACTCGTACGAACACGACGATAACTATACTTTTCAATCTTGTTTTCTAATTATCGAATATTATTCAGAACGTTAGACTTTCAGATATATTCGTACAGATCGTCACCTATACGAATAACCCGTCGATTTAGCATTCACATAACAATATTCGTGTGTTTTATCCTGTAAGGCCTCACATACGTTTATACATAATAAATCCTAACAAATAGACCCATGATGGTTCTGTGTTGCCGGATAATAATCTGACTCAAGAACCATTGTTCTGAACTTTGTTTCTGTTGACTGTTTATGAATTTGTTGTTTGATAACACAAAATGATATTGGTCATTGAATATGAATATGAAATGTACTGAAATGTATATAGTTCGTACCTGTTACTGTTCATGTTACTGTTTAAGATCACTGTTCCGGTGACGGTTCCTGCACTGTTGTTACACAAGAATACTAAGAATACAGATCCTTGCCTCTGAAATCCTTTAATGAACTCTGATGGAGAATTTCAGATCAAGGATACTAAGAATATAGATCCTTGCCTCTGAAATCCTTTAATGACTATGTGTTGAGAAATTTAATTTGGTTTCTAAAATTATAGAATCCCGATTCAAATTTCTTGACTCGATACTTAATCTTAGAAGTGTGTCCTTAAGATCTTTCAAGCTTGATGTAGACTTAATGCTTACTTAAGTTTACTTAAATCCTAAGTATCCTCAAGCCAATAGCACTTAGTCCTATGGGGTAGCTTAGGTTATAGTCTAGGTCATTAAATATTGGGTTTTTCCTAGTTCTCTACAACCTTGGCTCTGATACCAACCTGTCACACCCCCTGTGCCGCGTGCGGAATCCACGGCGCGGTGACGATCGATGGTTGAATCATGCACAGGTATTGAATAAGAACAACCACAATGCGTTACTAAATTTCAAAATGTTTAGACCATTGTTTAGTTACAGACATTCTATCTATCTATCAAAAGAATAACAACTACAGACCCAAAATATAGTTTACAAAATAAGACTTCAAACAAGACAATTAAACAATCAGGATTTAGTGTGTTTCTAATCCATCCTAGCTTGTTTCTTCATCTTGTTCTATCTTAAACTGTCTCCTTAGTTGTCCCTTAGAATGTCTTAAACCTGATTACCTGAAACACGTGAAAAGTAACTGTCAACTACAAAAGTAGTTGGTGAGAACAATAGGTTTAACATTTGTAAATATGAATCTGCATTGTAAGGCATATGTATAAAACAATAAATGAAAATACATGGATGGTTGCAACCCAAACTAACATCAAGTCTGTAAAACGTGTCCAAACAGTCATCAGACTGTTTGCTAGAAAACCAACATATAATCAAGTCCCAAACTACGTTTGGAGTTAGAAAATTTGTCAGCAACATTGATATAACCATTCGTAACCAATCCTGCAGTTAGCTTTTAAAAAAAATTTAAAAGCTAACTCCAGAATTTGGTCTGCCCAATTGTGTCCGCTTTCCCTTGTTGTGATCACCCAGTACTAACGCTAAATGAATATGTAACTTGATGTGTGTATGAGTTTGTTCACAACGATGAACACCATGCTTTTGAAAACTTGAATTGAAACCCTTTGATTGACTGCCTTATTTGATTTCCATGATTTGAAAATTTCCCATGAATACCACGAATACCAATGATTGAAATAACTTGTTTAGATACCATGAATTGAAATCCTTTGTTTGAATACCACTATGAAAACCATTGGTTGAAAACCTTGTATTGAAACCCTTGATTTAATACCAAAGATAGTGTCATTGTGTAATAACAAGGTTTATAACATATCATTTTTATCAAAAATCACAAGTTTATAATAAAAGAGTTTATAATATCTCATTAGTTAAAAGTGTTTAGCATTTATAAAATCATTAGTGTAAAGCTGATATAAAACAGTTTAAAGAACCTTTATAAAACCTTTTTAGTAGCAACAAGTTTAACAGTTGATAAAACATTATAAACAGTTGATAAATCCTTTGAAAATAGTTGAGAAATCCCTAGGATTTCTAAAGTGAACTTGTAACAGTAGAACTGTAGTATAAATCCTGTATATGAAATATGTTTGGCATAAAGAGTGTTTGATCACGTGTTCCACCCCAAAACAGTTGAAAAACAGTAAAAGAGGGGCTAATGTTCTCACCTGTCTGCAGCAGACTCTGAACTATAACAAGTAGCAAGTAGCAAACAAGACTTCTAACTGGTTCCTATATCATTGTAACCATACATAGAATATAAGATTTATGATTGTATAGACTTTGATTCATTGATTGACTTGTTTTATCTTGAACTTGATTAACTCTTGAATACTTGTTTCCATTTTTAAGAATGTTGTGTGAATTTGAACATCATGATTGAGTCCCTTGATTAATAATTGATTCATGAAAAGAATGTATCATGTTTCTTTTATGCACAAACTTGTTATGCAGAAAATAACATGTGTTTGTGAACTTTGATAAACCTTGTTAAACATATAGTTTGGAGAGATGTTCGAATTGTTTTTAGTCTTTGGGATTATGAATTGATCTCTTAATTATGTTAAGTTATAAACTTAACCCGAACAAGATTAATCCACAATTTCCTTAAGTTGTGGGCCAAACATTTGGGCCTTGAGCCCATGATACCATGATGTTCTTTAAACAAAGTCCATGGGTCTCTTAGGTTAGCAATGGGCCAATTGGGTGTGGTGTTAGGCCAAACAATGTGTATATGGGCCATGTAATGTGTCAAGGGTAAAATTGGGCCAATTAAGAGTCATAGTGGGCTGAAATGTAACGACCCGTTTTTAATAAAACGAAATGTAATTGCTATAATCGTTAATTGAACGATTGTGATGGTTACTATGACAACTCAAAATTCTCAGGTTAGAGTCATAACTCGAGAATGAAGAGAATGAGTGTAAGCGAAATCACGAAACGAGGCTCTGGTTTCAAGATACGCTAAGTTGAAGATAGCGTTAAATAAGAGATCATATATTTTGAATTTTTCAGGTCTTGAAATTATAACCATTGGAAAGAGCTCGAAAAATCGTGAACGTGGGCGAAAACGGCGCGTAAAACGGAGTTCGTATGCTCCCGGAATCGCGAAAACAAAATTGGAAACTAACTAAGGCGGCGGAGGTACGCGAAGGAAATCCTCCGCGGTACGCGACGTACCAGAACGCATAAATATCTATTTTCTTTATCAGATTTCATTTCTGGTCGATCAACTCGACTTCCAGACGCCTAAACTCAAACTTTTAACCCCAAATCTCAGTTTTGAAGCCATCCAATGATCCGGATCAAGTTAGGAAACGTTTCTACAAGTCCTAATCTTCATTTCTATCCGAAAAATCCGTCCGAAAGGGTAACGATTCGACCTCTTCTATTAGTTTTATAGAATATGAGTTAGATCTAGATTTTAATAATGATATCATGGTTATTGTTGTTGATTATTGCCTAGTTGATAACTAGGGATTGTTAGAAACGAAGAAATTGATATTTGGCTGGTGAAATCTTCGTTCTGAAGCCAGGATGATGTCCGGTTGTTATGAAACCCATATCATGGTGTCATAACTAGTAGGATGGGTTGAATATGATTTTAAATAAATTATGGATTATAATCCATAGGTTAAATGATGATTTTGATGAATTGATGTTAAAATTATTAACAAGTTATGATCTTAAATAAAAAATTAAATAATAAAAGTGATTAAAGATCGTAACTAATATAATGAACATCAGTTATTTGATAAATTGCCTGGGGAGGCATGAAATATGATTAATTGTGATAATTGACTAAAACTTGCTAAACGTAGTAAGATAGAGTCAGTTATGTGATGAATTGACTTTGAGGAAGTCAAATCAGTCAAGTGTGTTGAACTTGATTGTATGTGTTATATGCATTGAATATAGTTGTATATGTGTGAATATGCAACTAGGTGTTGGTGGTGAAAGTCAAGTGACAATTCACAGAAGTGGAAAAGAGGTTGTAGCAAGTGAACAACCGTTTGAACCAGGTAAGTTACCCAACTTACTGTAACATTACATATAAGAAGTAGAAAGAGTCTACTTGTGTGCCTGATATATGTGATTGAAACTAATGGATGAGAAATCCTTTAGTTTGTGTTGTGGTGTTTCAATGAGAAACGTGTATGCAATATATTTGCATTGGAATAACCGGATGAACCGGTGATTAATCAATATGATTTTGGTGTTTATATAAATGATTGTGGTTATTATTGTTGCATGATTCACATGGTGTGTGAACATGTGGTGATCTACGAATGCGTAGATGTTGAATTGGTAATGTGCATGTTTGGATTCACAAGGTGTGTGAACATAAAACTTGCAATTCCAATGTAATTGATTCACAAGGTGTGTGAACAAATGGTGGATTGGTAATGTGCATGTTTTGGATTCACAAGGCGTGTGAACATAAAAACTTGCAATTCTAATGTAATTGATTCACAAGGTGTGTGAACAAACGGTGGATTGGTAATGTGCATGTTTTGGATTCACAAGGTGTGTGAACATAAAAACTTGCAATTCCAATGTAATTGATTCACAAGGTGTGTGAACAAACGGTGGATTGGTAATGTGCATATTTTGGATTCACAAGGTGTGTGAACATAAAAACTTGCAACTCCAATGTAATTGATTTACAAGGTGTGTGAACAAATGGTGGATTGGTAATGTGCATGTTTTGGATTCACAAGGTGTGTGAACATAAAAAAAACTTGCAATTCCAATGTAATTGATTCACAAGGTGTGTGAACAAACGGTGGATTGGTAATGTGCATGTTTTGGATTCACAAGGCGTGTGAACATAAAAACTTGCAATTCCAATGTAATTGATTTACAAAGTGTGTGAACAAATGGTGGATTGGTAATGTGCATGTTTTGGATTCACAAGGTGTGTGAACATAAAAAAAAACTTGCAATTCCAATGTAATTGATTCACAAGGTGTGTGAACATGCCGTTATCATGATTGTGTTTATGGTTGCTGCATGATTCACAATGTGTGTGAACATGCCGTGGTCATGATGGTGGTTATTATGGCTACATGAGTCACACGGTGTGTGAACGTGTGGTAATCTACGAATGTGTAGATGTTGGATTGGTAAAGCGCATGTTTTGGATTTCACAAGGTGTGTGAACATAAAACCTGCAATTCCCATGTAATTGATTCACAAGGCGTGTGAACAAATGGTGAATTGGAAATATGCACATGTAAGTATGGTGTTAAATTATAATAATTGTACATGAATGGGTGATTCATGGGGTTTTGGGTGGAAACGACCCACTAGTGGATCGTTTTGTAGGGGATTGAATATTGTTACCAAATTATATTTTGGACATCGGTAGTGTATCTGTAATGTGTTACGGGATACACTAGCTAGAGGTGCTAGGAGTTGTCTTAGATGGAAGGACCGGTGGGTGAACATCTTAAGACTTAATATGTGTATGATACCACCAATGCGTGGATAACCGGTTACACCGGAAATTGAATTGTTGAAACCACAGGTGTGTAGGAAATTGGTTGAGCCAATGATATATATATATATATATATATATATATGTGTGTGGTGATTAGTATGTTTTAAATTAGCCAGAGGTGCTGGTGATAAAGTTGTATTGGATAATATATTATTATCTAGATATGATAAACATCCATATGATATGTATGTGGATGTGTTAAATGAGTTGTGGAAACTCGGGGAGGGGTTACTTACTTAGTTCGTATGAACTAATGGTGACTTATATGTGATATTACAGGTCAAAGATAGATATGCATCGGGCGATCAGATCGGGCACATTGTGAAGAAGAGCCAAACGTTATGTAAATCTTTGATGGTAGTAAATTTAAACACACTAGTTTTATTAATCATAAATGTAAATGATTTGAAATTGAGTGTGTTTAACTTATGAAATGTTATTTTCACGCTTCCGAACAAAATTTTTGAGAAAGTTTAATCTGGGACCTAAAAATGGGACACGTGTAATCGTGTGTAAAGTTTGGGTGTTACAGAGTTGGTATCAGAGCAATGGTTTGAGTGAATCAAGTGCGTCTTGATCTCAAACTCGTGTGCTCTTGATATGAAAACATAACGTTTGATTCGAAGACCCGATCATGATGCCGAATGTATGAGGTTAGCATATCTATTTCCTGTGTTATAATTGATAAATGTATTGTGAATCAATACATATGAAATGTGATTATGTGATTATTTGAAACTGAAATCAATGTCTTGAGTATAAAATAAATGAAGTAAGGAATTGGGCATATAATGAGTGAACTAGTATGTCTGGCCAACTTACTAGTGCAAACATGATATGAACAAGTTCTTTATGAAAATCATTTTATACTTAGATATTGAGATTAAGGTAAATTGATTCTGAGTGATGGTTAGTAATTGAGTGTACTACGTAATTGACCCATTGGGGATATGGGCAATAATACACATTGAGTGTGTAAATCACAGTAAGTGTGATGTAAATGTCTTGAGTGACAAATGTTGAATAGTAATTGTGTTTACTATGGGATTGACCCACTAAATATATGGGCATTTATACACGATGGGCGTGTAAGTCACATGGGTATGACAGTAATGTCTTGAATAATATGTGTTGCATATTAAGTGTGTGAATTAAACACAATGTGTGTGTTGAATTAAATGTACAAATAAGTGTACAAAAATATTGTGGTGGCAATCGTGTTATCTACTAGTGAGTAGATTAAAGTTAATAACCATGAAGGTTAATGTGTGTGTGGTGATGAAAATTGTTGGGTGGAGTTAACCCATTAACAATTTTTTTTATTATTACTTGGTGTTGACAATAACATGTAATAAGTATTTAAATTACTTAGTTATTGTCATTTGTTATGTTTATAAATGATATGGAGAAATAAGAATGATTCACAAGTGGTGTGAACTTCTTATTTGAAATTTGACTGAAATAGTCAAGCAATTCACAAAGTGTGTGAATGCAAAATGGGTTGAATCACAAGTGGTGTGATCTTCCCATGGAGAAAATATGGAGTTTAGGTAAATCACAGTTGGTGTGATTACCTATCTTGAGAATCCTTGGTGAAAAAGGAAGTCTCAAGGAAATGATGATTAATATTGTCATGTAAGACCACTGGTGGGTGGCATTGTATTTAACATGTAAGACCATCGGTGGATGGCATTGGATTTATCATATAAGACCACTTGTGAGTGGCGTTGACTTTGTTTGTAAGTCCACTAGTGAGTGGCCTTGTGTTAGATGTGTAAAACCATCTTGGAATGACATTGGGTTATCATGTAAGTCATCCTTAGTGAGGCATTGGAAAGAATCCACATGCGTGTGGATTGGTCAATACGTGAGTATGCGTTGAACAATGTGGACTTTTAAAAGTCAAAGTTATGATTAATGTGAATAAGTGAGTTACATGCTATCTAATATGCAACCATAAGACATATTAGTGTTTATGTGTTATGTGATTATGTTGTTGTTACTACTTTTAATTGACTTGTAGTAATGATGATAAAAAGAATGGTAAATTGACCATATGTGTTATGAAATGTTGAGGATATGAAACCACATGATGGTGGTAATTAACTACTTGATAGATGTCTTGTAGTATTGGATGAATGTTATGTGCTAATTGCATAAGTTGAAAGGTGTTATTAAATGATAATTTATAGTTGGCACTATAAATTGATGGTAATCCACATTGTGTGGAAATATATGAATATGAAACCACATGGAGTGGTATTTGGATTGTGGAATTGATTAATGTTATGATAAATTGCATAACTAATAAAGGTGTAGTTATATGTTTAAAATAACTGACACAGATAATAGGGGACGATTCACATTCGTGTGAAACTGATGTAAGACCACTGGTGCGTGACATTTATATTTGTAGGTAAGTCCATAATGAAATGGCGTTGGTGTTTGTCGTGTAAGTCCAGAATTTTGTGGCGATGGGGGTAATTCATGTATATGTACATGATAATAAGTTATTCATTTTGTTTAACTTGTTATAGGACTGGGTGAGTCCACACTAAAATTGTTTGTGCAATTAGCGTATATGTGAATTGTTGTTTTAATTGAATTTGATATAAATGGTTATAGTTAGTGTGGTTATTGTAGTTGAATGATTTACGAGGTATGTGAACATTCAACTAGTAATAACGATTGAGTTGATTTACAAGAGTGTAAATCACCATCTTAATGTAGATATTATGGGAACAAAAGATGATCTACAAGAGTGTAGACATCAAATTTCAAGAGTCAAATTGTTTAAGTTGACTTTTGGGAAATATGATGCACAATTGGAGTTTTGTGTGCACATAGGTGATGTGTTAAGTGATAAGGGTTGTACATGAATGATAGATGACAATGTCTATCTAGGCAGACGAATAATGCGAATGATAAGTCATTCGGTTGTGGTGGTGTATTAAATACATTATACATGAGGTTTGACTTTAAAAAAAAAGTCAGATTTATACCTATTTGTAAAGAAATAGGATATTTATTATATGTAGAAATACACTTGAGTGTATGATTTGGTTTGGATGAAGAAATTCAAAACAAATAATCAATTGTAAATTGATTATGTAAGATCATGTATAATGATCATGTTTATCTAAGGGTAAATGTTCAATTATGATTGAAATATATGTTAGAGAAGTGGTGTCTAGGCATGGTGTGCCAGTGACGATTAATTTGGATCGAGACACTTGATTTACTTCTCATTTCTGGAAAAATTTCCAGGGAGAATTAGGATTGTTGATAGGCACGGCGTATCATCCTCAGATTGATGGTCAAAGTGAAAGGACCATTCAAACGTTGAAGGATATGTTACAAGCGGGCATAATTGATTTTGGGAAGTAGGGCTGATTATTTCCCTTTAGCCGAGTTCTCGTATAATAATAGTTGTCATTCCAGTATTGGAATGCCTCCATATGAAATGTTATATGGGAGGAAATGTTGTACTCCTTGGTGTTGAGGAGAAGTTGGACAATGAGAACTGGCAAATAAAAAGGTAGTTAAGGTAAGGAATGAACGAATAGATTAGATTCTAGTTCATTTAAAGGTGGTATAAAACTGTCAGAATGCCTATGCTAATAAGTATAGGAGGACTAGTGAGTTTCAGGTGGGAGATTTTGTGTTGTTAAAAGTCTCACCGTGGAAAGGTGTGATACGTTTTAGAAAGCAAGGGAAGTTAAGCCACGTTTTATCGAACCATTCTGAATTATAGCTCGGATAGGCAGTGTTACTTATCGTATTGAGCTACCGGAGGAATTGAATGGTATACATGATACTTTTCATGTGTTATATCTAAGAAAATGTCTGGCTAATGAATCGGTTTACATGCCACTAGAAGATTTGGAAATTTATGACAAGTTGAAATATGTGGAACAGCCGATAACTATATTGACAGGAAAGCCATCCAGTTGAGAAACAAATCCCTGAACCAGGTGAAGGTTCAATGGAATAATATAAGGGGATTTGACGCCATGTGGGGTCAGAAGATGAGGAGGGGAGATTTGTAACGACCCGTTTTTAATAAAACGAAATGTAATTGCTATAATCGTTAATTGAACGATTGTGATGGTTACTATGACAACTCAAAATTCTCAGGTTAGAGTCATAACTCGAGAATGAAGAGAATGAGTGGAAGCGAAATCACGAAACGAGGCTCTGGTTTCAAGATACGCTAAGTTGAAGATAGCGTTAAATAAGAGATCATATATTTTGAATTTTTCAGGTCTTGAAATTATAACCATTGGAAAGAGCTCGAAAAATCGTGAACGTGGGCGAAAACGGCGCGTAAAACGGAGTTCGTATGCTCCCGGAATCGCGAAAACAAAATTGGAAACTAACTAAGGCGGCGGAGGTACGCGAAGGAAATCCTCCGTGGTACGCGACGTACCAGAACGCATAAATATCTATTTTCTTGATCAGATTTCATTTCTGGTCGATCAACTCGACTTCCAGACGCCTAAACTCAAACTTTTACCCCCAAATCTCAGTTTTGAAGCCATCCAAACATCCGGATCAAGTTAGGAAACGTTTCTACAAGTCCTGATCTTCATTTCTATCCGAGAAATCCGTCCGAAAGGGTAACGATTCGACCTCTTCTATTAGTTTGATAGAATATGAGTTAGATCTAGATTTTAATAATGATATCATGGTTATTGTTGTTGATTATTGCCTAGTTGATACCTAGGGATTGTTAGAAACGAAGAAATTGATATTTGGCTGGTGAAATCTTCGTTTTGAAGCCGGGATGATGTCCGGTTGTTATGAAACCCATATCATGGCGTGATAACTAGTAGGATGGGTTGAATATGATTTTAAATAAATTATGGATTATAATCCATGGGTTAAATGATGATTTTAATGAATTGATGTTAAAATTATTAACAAGTTATGATCTTAAATAAAAAATTAAATAATAAAAGTGATTAAAGATCGTAACTAATATAATGAACATCAGTTATTTGATAAATTGCCTGGGGAGGCATGAAATATGATTAATTGTGATAATTGACTAAAACTTGCTAAACGTAGTAAGATAGAGTCAGTTATGTGATGAATTGACTTTGAGGAAGTCAAATCAGTCAAGTGTGTTGAACTTGATTGTATGTGTTATATGTATTGAATATAGTTGTATATGTGTGAATATGCAACTAGGTGTTGTGGTGAAAGTCAAGTGACAATTCACAGAAGTGGAAAAGAGGTTGTAGCAAGTGAACAACCGTTTGAACCAGGTAAGTTACCCAACTTACTGTAACATTACATATAAGAAGTAGAATGAGTCTACTTGTGCCCCTGATATATGTGATTGAAACTAATGGATGAGAAATCCTTTAGTTTGTGTTGTGGTGTTTCAATGAGAAACGTGTATGCAATATATTTGCATTGGAATAACCGGATGAACCGGTGATTAATCAATATGATTTTGGTGTTTATATAAATGATTGTGGTTATTATTGTTGCATGATTCACATGGTGTGTGAACGTGTGGTGATCTACGAATGCGTAGATGTTGAATTGGTAATGTGCATGTTTGGATTCACAAGGTGTGTGAACATAAAACTTGCAATTCCAATGTAATTGATTCACAAGGTGTGTGAACAAATGGTGGATTGGTAATGTGCATGTTTTGGATTCACAAGGCGTGTGAACATAAAAACTTGCAATTCCAATGTAATTGATTCACAAGGTGTGTGAACAAACGGTGGATTGGTAATGTGCATGTTTTGGATTCACAAGGTGTGTGAACATAAAAACTTGCAATTCCAATGTAATTGATTCACAAGGTGTGTGAACAAACGGTGGATTGGTAATGTGCATGTTTTGGATTCACAAGGTGTGTGAACATAAAAACTTGCAATTCCAATGTAATTGATTTACAAGGTGTGTGAACAAATGGTGGATTGGTAATGTGCATGTTTTGGATTCACAAGGTGTGTGAACATAAAAAAAAACTTGCAATTCCAATGTAATTGATTCACAAGGTGTGTGAACAAACGGTGGATTGGTAATGTGCATGTTTTGGATTCACAAGGCGTGTGAACATAAAAACTTGCAATTCAAATGTAATTGATTTACAAGGTGTGTGAACAAATGGTGGATTGGTAATGTGCATGTTTTGGATTCACAAGGTGTGTGAACATAAAAAAAACTTGCAATTCCAATGTAATTGATTCACAAGGTGTGTGAACATGCCGTTATCATGATTGTGTTTATGGTTGCTGCATGATTCTCAATGTGTGTGAACATGCCGTGGTCATGATGGTGGTTATTATGGCTACATGAGTCACACGGTGTGTGAACGTGTGGTAATCTACGAATGTGTAGATGTTGGATTGGTAAAGCGCATGTTTTGGATTTCACAAGGTGTGTGAACATAAAACCTGCAATTCCCATGTAATTGATTCACAAGGCGTGTGAACAAATGGTGAATTGGAAATATGCACATGTAAGTATGGTGTTAAATTATAATAATTGTACATGAATGGGTGATTCATGGGGTTTTGGGTGGAAACGACCCACTAGTGGATCGTTTTGTAGGGGATTGAATATTGTTACCAAATTATATTTGGGACATCGGTAGTGTATCTGTAATGTGTTACGGGATACACTAGCTAGAGGTGCTAGGAGTTGTCTTAGATGGAAGGACCGGTGGGTGAACATCTTAAGACTTAATATGTGTATGATACCACCAATGTGTGGATAACCGGTTACACCGGAAATTGAATTGTTGAAACCACAGGTGTTTAGGAAATTGGTTGAGCCAATGATATATATATATATATATATATATATATATATATATATATATATGTGGTGATTATTATGTTTTAAATTAGCCAGAGGTGCTGGTGATAAAGTTGTATTGGATAATATATTATTATCTAGATATGATAAACATCCATATGATATGTATGTGGATGTGTTAAATGAGTTGTGGAAACTCGGGGAGAGGTTACTTACTTAGTTCGTATGAACTAATGGTGACTTATATGTGATGTTACAGGTCAAAGATAGATATGCATCGGGCGATCAGATCGGGCACATTGTGAAGAAGAGCCAAACGTTATGTAAATCTTTGATAGTAGTAAATTTAAACACACTAGTTTTATTAATCATAAATGTAAATGATTTGAAATTGAGTGTGTTTAACTTATGAAATGTTATTTTCACGCTTCCGAACAAAATTTTTGAGAAAGTTTAATCTGGGACCTAAAAATGGGACACGTGTAATCGTGTGTAAAGTTTGGGTGTTACATGAAAATACTAGGCTTTGGGCCGATAACCCCATGGCTCGGTGGGAATAATGTTGTAGGCCGAATTGGATTACTTGGGCCGATAGGTGCTTAAACCATTCAAAAGAAGAACAACAACATTGGTTTTCCAGCGAACCTAGCTTGCTTCATCCTTGAGGTTCGGCCAACATGGTCCCAACGAACCTAAGGGTTCGCCCCAGTCAAGGTTCGGCCAATGGGAAAAATGAATGGTCCGTCTGGTGTTGTGGTGGTCCGGCAACCTCAAACGGTTCGGCAGTTTCCATGGGGTTCGGTAATCACCCAGGGTTCGTGAATATGAGAGGTTCGCCGCATGAGGGGGTTCGCTGCATGTTAGGTTTAGTGAAGGTTCATGAAGTCCCCTTAAGGGTTCGGCTATTGATCAACGAACCATGCAGGGTTCGCAGCTCATGATGGTTCGTCGAGGATGAGTAGGGTTCGTGTCTCCTGGTTCGAGGCAGAGATGGTTCGTGAGCAGGCACAGGTTTGGCCAAGACTTCTCATAAGGGTTCGGCCCTATAGGTTTGCATGCAAGGATCGTCTTACTCATGGTTTGGCCATGCAAACCCTAAGGTTCGGCGGATGGTTTTCGTGCTTGGAGTTCGCCGGTCTGATGCTGGTTCGGCTGGTTGAGGAGGGTTCGGCTGATGATCGGTAGGCTCGTTCACAAGGAAGGTTCGCCTATAGACCAAGGGTTCGGCCACCTTAACATGTTCGGCCAGGACCACACCCGCGAACCCTGGTGCGAACAACATCACCTCCATCGAACCAGCAGCTCCAGACCATGATCTAAGTTATTCTAACCTTACGGAGGGTTGTCATATGTGCTAGACTCGAAGGATGGTACCAATGACCGGCTAAATCTCGAATTCGAACAACACCCATAGAAAACCCTATTTTTCAGATTTTTCCTTCGATCGTACCTCGTTTTTGGCCGGCTAAACCTTCAGATCAGTTGTACTTTCAGGTAGAGGAGATCACGAGCATCGTGTGGACACCAAGAACACCCAAATCCGTTGAGAAACGAAGGAGATACGCGCGTTTGAAGCTTTGATTTCTAGAGAGAGAGGGAATGGACGGGAATTCTAGAGAGAGGGTTGGCAGCAATAAATGAGAGGTGTTACTCTCATTTGGTGTTTATATACCCTCGGGGTATTCGGGTTAGTTTCGGTTGCTCGGTTCGTGCTTTCGTCGCATTTCCGGCACTTTTACGCGATTTAAATAAAATAGTTATTATTCATATCATTTTGATGAGTTTAAAAATTGTAAAAATATAAAATAATTTATTTTACTTATTTTTATGTTTCGTTCGTTGCCAGATCGTTAAAAAACTGCAATTACATGTATACCCGCAATCGCGTATGTTTTTCGATCGTTTTAATTATTTATTGACGTTTACTCGTAATTATAAGTTCAACATTCGTATCATTATGGATCGTCACCCATAACTATACTCAGTCTCGCTTACGCATTACGATTTTGTTTGATTAATTTGCTTGTCATACTATTTGTCTAAACACTACGCACTGACACTATCCCATTACACTGAACGCAGTTTATATATAGGGCATACCCCAGAGTTCAGCTACCTGCCTTATCTGACGCCATCCCACCACTGTTTCGATATAATAAAATACTGTTCTTGCATAGCGTAATCAACTGTAAATAAATAATACTTACTTGTTCCTAATTAAATAAGATCCTATCACACATAAACACAATCATGAACACTTGAATCACATTGAAAACATTGAATTAAACACATATTGTACTATCACTGTATATGACTGCTATGACTATATGCACAGATGTTACAGACTGAAGTGGGAGACAATCGAATAACGGGGCTAGAGCTTATTCGGGAAACTGCTGACAAGATTGCCCAGATTCAACGAAGACTACAAGCTACAAGAAGCAGACAAAAGAGCTATGCTGCCAAATGGCGCAAGCCGTTGGAATTCCAAGTGGGAGACCGTGTTATGTTGAAGGTATCCCCATGGAAAGGCGTGGTACGTTTCGGGAAGAAAGGAAAATTTGCACCACGATACGTTGGACCGTTCGAGATTATCGAGCGTATTGGTCCTGTAGGGTATAGAATGAGATTACCAGATGAACTCAGTAGTGTGCATGACGTGTTTCATGTCTCAAACTTAAAGAAAAGCCTTGCTGACGAGTCACTCGTCATTCCGATCGAAGAAATTCAAGTGGATGAACAGTTACATTTTATCGAGGAACCTTTGGAGATTATGGATCGCAAGGTTAAACAACTGAGGCGAAGCCGTATTCCGATCGTAAAGGTTCGATGGAACTCAAAGCGCGGACCTGAGTTTACTTGGGATCATGAAGATCACATGAAGTCTAAGTATCCCCAACTGTTTACAGAGGAAGACGTACCTGATAACGACTCTTAAATTTCGGGACGAAATTTCTCTAACAAGGGGAGATTGTAACATCAGTGCCAGAATTGTACGGGAACAGTTATCTCAACATTTCATGAACAGTGAACAGGTACAAACTATATATGTTTCATTTTATGTCATGTTTCTATCATATATCATTATCAGTTTGTGTTATCAAACAGTGAATTCGAAATCATTTCAGAGAAACTAAATTCAGAAAAACATGTTTCACCAATCAGATAATTATCTGGCATCACAGAACCATCATGTGATTATGTGTTAGGATTTTATTATGTATAAACGTATCTGAGGCATTAGAGAACAAAACAACACGGATGTCGTTACGTGAATGCTAAATCGACGGATTATTCGTGTAGGTAACGATCTGTACGAATAAATCTGGAGGTTTAACGTTCTGAATGATATCCGATAATTAGAAAACAATATTGAAAAGTATAGTTATCGTCGTGTTCGTACGGGTGACGATTCGAACGAATACGCGCGACGACTGTACGATTCGATTTTAAACAATAAATTTAATATTTTTGAAAATTTACAATAAAACAAAAGATACTTGGTTAATTTACTAGGAATAACCACTTAAAATAATTTTATAAATCTTAATTTATAAACCGAGTCGTTTTCGTAACGAAAAGTACAAACAAACGACGTGTTACGCGCAACCGAACGAGACCGAACCTAACGGGTGTTTCTAAAACATTAAAGGAGGTTATTAATGGCACAACCCACCACCACCAACCCACTTCTTTCACAAGGTTCGTCTCCCTCTCTCTGTCCACTCTCTCTCTATAAAGCTTTCAATACCTTCTCTCTACAAGATCTCCATCAAATCTCCATCATTTCAAGCTATCTTGATGTCAAAATGATCATCTCATCGCGTAGATCACGGAAGTTGAAGATATTCAAGCTTTCATCCATCAAATACAAGGTAAATTTATGGTTTATTCTCGGTTTTCTTCTAACCATCTCACGTGGTTGTAGGGAGATTTTAGGGTTATTTTTTTTGTTTTAGTCGAGTTAACAGGAGAGTATGAGAGTCATGGATATGATCGGTAGTTACCGAGAATTGAAGAAGATGGAGAATAACATGCTGGTTCGTAGACTAGCAGTCGGCCGAACCTAGGGGGTGACAAGGAGGATAGCCGAACCCTACAGGTCTGGGCGAACCTCCTAGCCACGAACCTGTACTCAACCAAACCTTGTGCCACGAACCTATACTACCCACGAACCGGTTGACCACAAGCCTTGTCAGTAGCCGAACCCATGAAACCCCGAACTCTGAGACGAACCTGCATGCCAAGTGTCTCAGCCGAACCTTATGGATGAATCCGATATCCACGAACCTGCATGCAAGGTCGAAGCTCTAGACCCAAAAACCTTCACATACTATGAACCTATGGCAGCTGAAACTAAATGCCGAACCTTAGTCCTTAGTTCCTAGCCGAACCTGTGATCATGGTCAAATCACTAAAGGTTCACCGAACAAAAAAGTTTGCCAAACCAATAGCTGCATTAGAAGAGGTTCGCTGCCCCAACTGAATTCCGAACCTAAGTGTTGTCTAATTAGGGTAATGCTGGACCTAGAACTGTTAAACCTGGTGTTAAGAACCTAGGGAATAGTTAGATGGCTACTAACCTAAGTTTTTCTCATGAGAATTGGACCTCATAATGTGCATGCATGAATTAATATTATGTGTGTGTATGCATGGGATGAGATTTAGGGTTCTTTACATGAAATTACTTTGGGTAAGTAGAAGATCAAACATGAAACATCAAGGAAGGACAAGTATTGGATAATAAGAGGTTTTTGACCCGAGTATTGTTTGAACATGGACTTAAACGTCCCTTGAAATTAATATAATGGGAAGATCACATGGATAAAACAAAAGGCTAAGCATGGAGTGTTAGTTTAATTATTAATACTTAAACTTTAGGAAAATTTTTAACACGGATAACTAACCAAGATGGGCTAATTATCTATGTCGTATTTATCAAAGATTTTGATTAGTAATCGTTTGGAAATCAAAGGTTAGCAATGGGCCAAGGTGGGCCCAATGACCCAAACCTAAGCCCATCATATGTAAATGGTTATTCAATTAAAGTTAATGATGTTTTAATAAAAGAAAATGAATCATAAACGTGATTGAATTAAAATAAATGATTTTTTTGAGTTAATATTTAGCTTAAAGCGAATTAAAAACATGTTAATTAAGACTCGTTATATAATTAACTGTTGGGATACGGGTTACGAATGAGTAGCTAAATTAGACTAGTTAGATTAAACCTTAGAAGCACATTTGTACATAGGACACTTAGTTGCACATCGAGACCAAACCTTAGATACGACGACTAATACGTATACTTATCGTATTCGAATTCTTTTAAAACAACTCAGGAACAGAAGAAACCTAAGATACAACAAAGAGCGCGCATTTTGTGATAGATCATTTGCACAGCAACACAGGTGAGTTCATTGCCCCTTTTCTAAACATTTTTGTTTTAAAACACGAGGCTGAGAAGCATGCGTAAACTGTTTTATTTAAATTGTTTTACGTAAATGCTTTTACTTGTTGTGAATTGCTTATTATATATGCTTGTTTATACTCCTAGACTCTTGTCTAGGAAATTGCTATGCAGAAAGAACTTACAAGTTAATTAATTACTCTTATGAGTAATACCTTAATTCTAAAACTCTAAACAAACCCTTAGTCCATCAACCTCAAATTCAAGAATCTAAACTCAAAGTGGAATCAAAAGAACTAAAGTTAAAGATCAAATGCAATGGAAACTAATCCAGTGTGGAGATCAATAAATCAAAGGATCCTACTCATAAATCTATAATCATTGTGAAATCATGGAATTCTAAAGATCAAAATCAAGAGACTCAAGGAAATCAAGGAAACCAGAACTGTGTGTGAATCATTTAAATAATGAAATCATTAAAATCTAATGAAATAATTAATGCTTGAGTCAAGGTGGATGTCAGTTGTATAGAAATCAGGACCACGTGTAACACACATAAAGTCCAGGCATAAATAGTCGACTCTTGTAGTCAAGCTATATGGGCAATAACGTGAACTATTAAAAAAATCAAGAGAATCAAGGAAAATCAAGAATCAAAGGATATTTGTAAAGTCCCGGCATGTACAGTAGACCAATGGGTCAAGCTGATATGGGCATCATTAAAGTCCCGGCACACACAGGTAGACTCCTTGTGAGTCATGCCTGATATGGGCCACGTGTGAGAGGGTACAACTTGGACAACCACCAACAACTAAGTCTAATTGATTGAGTCAAATAAGGCTCAATCATCATGTCTTAGTTGTATTGAAATGCTTAATTATTAGTTTAATTAAACATTTAATGTTATATTTCTACAAGTGCTTTTGGGAAGTCATGAATACATGGTGAACTCAAGAGATCAAAGTTAAATCTATTTGTGGAAATCAGAATCTAAATTGAAGGTGAATGGAGTGAAACGCTTAATTATCATTAACAACAATATGCTAAGCAGTCCGATATGTGGTGGGATGGTGGCTGGGGCTTGTCCCCTACATATGCCCTATATATAAGCATCCTTGATTGGATAACATAGGTGGTTGTTGATGAGGTTAAGGTTGTCACTTCGGGGGATCAAGGTAAACATTTTCAGGGTAATCAAATGCTATGAATCATATGCTATGGAATCAAATGCTTAATTATCACCAGGAACAATATATCATGTGGTTTAGTATGTGGTGGGACAGTGGCTGGGCGGACGGTAAGTTCGACCCTACATATGCCCTATATATAAGCATACTAAACTGGATGGTATAGGTGGTTAATGGTGAGGTTAAGGTTGTCATTCAGGTTATTCAAACTCATTTTTATAAAACTACATGAACTCACCAACCATGTGTTGACTTTATTTTTGCATGACTTCTCAGGTGACGAACATGTCAACTGAAGAGTTATTTCTTTTTGGACTAGGTTACCAGATAGAGGACCTAGCTTTTTGGACCTGCATATTTTGAAGCATCATCTTACAGATTTATTTTGTATATCTTGAGCAGATACAAGATAGAAGATTTATGATGTGATAGTAGATTTACATTGTTAAATTATAAACTTAACTGATATAATTTAACTTTGTAATTCTATTTTATTTTAGTAGTTTCTCATTTATATATCATGTTGCAATGTAAACAATCTGATCATTGCGATTATCACTCACATTATCGCGCCCCGAGAACCTTCCGCCCGACGGGGAATCGATCCTACCCCGCCGGCTCGGGGTGTGACATTTACTATCGACAACAACATGTTCAACAGGCTGCCATCGATCTTGATAATATCTGTAATCTTAGGTTCGAAGAGCATGGCATCAAGACTACCAGTCTCGATGGTACTGTTCATCATCATCTTGATTTGTTCGTTAACCAGCTGCAGGTCCGATCCATGGTCGAATCTTTCACAATCCACTCGATTTAGTGATTTAAAGTGTTAGATTTTGTTTAAAAAGGTATTGAATATAACCGGCTTTCGTTTTTAACCAAACTCAAAAGTAAAATTCTTGATTTACCTTCAAATCTCGATCAAACACTTGAAATCTTCGTGGGTTTATGATCTCCTTGATTATATGAACGTTTTGGAAAAAGAATCAAGTAAAATGGTGAAGATTTGAGTGAGAAATCTTAGAGAGAAGGTGTAGTGAGAGAAAGTTCCAGATTTAGAGCTTTTAGAGAGAGAAAGTGAGCTTGTAAAAGTGAGGGGAAAGAAGAAGTTCACCCATTTTATAGTCCGAAACCATCCCGTGTGCTCGGTTATGTTTATTTACGCGTTAATAATTTTTATTGCTCGGTTTTTACGTATTTTGTCTTTTAAATACAAAACGTTTATAAAATGATTTTATTAAAAATCTTTTAAGGTGTTTATTCCTAGTAAACATTTTAAGTTCTTTTTATTTAATTTAAATATCGTAAATATTATTTTGGTTATCTCGTTAGAATGCGTTACTTACGTACGCATTTATAAAGATCGTCACCTTTATAAATATAACGTTCATATCCTATTCCAACTTGATTTACTATTTATGGAATATCGTCTCCGAATATTATTCCTAATAACCGTATTCATGTGAATCGTCACCCACGCGAACACATTATTAGGTTTACTTCTCTGAAATACATTCGCGTTATAAGTTATGTTCGTAACCTCACCATCGCGTAAATATTCCCATTATCACTTTCGTTATTTTAATAAAATATGTTTATCAATTATCAGTTTCCCAATCCTATCCCCACTAAATCATATCACTGACACATCAATGATAGATCGAAATAAGTTTATGTATAGGGCATACGTAGGAGTCGCTCGCAACCTATCCAGCTGCTGTCCCACCACCATTTGGATAAACCATGACCATGTGTCCTTGACTATATTTAGTTACCAAACCATAACCTTTAACAACTCACACACACCTCAGATTCTCCACACCAAATCCTCAACACTGGCATACTCATGATAAACCGAAGAAAGTTTATGTATAGGGCATACTTAGGAATCAGTAGCAACTTATCCAGCCGTCGTCCCACCACCTCTTTGATAGGCCATGGGTGCACCCTTGTCTATATTTGGAGATAGAATCCTATACAACTACCAATTCCAAATAAACCATTTCATTTCATATTCATTCAATCGCAATAAACACTGTGGTTCAATCTAGTTGTATTTCAGACTAACTTTCCCATGGTTTATGTATAATGATCATATGTTCTCAACAACATATACCATATAGAAATATCATCAATCAAATCAATAATCATCAAATTATCATAACAGGTTCTATCAGTACAAGTATTTAAAGACATTACCTGAAATACAGTGATGTTACACTTACAAATATATTAGTGCGAATCGTCACCCACACAAATACAATGTTAGTTTAAAATTCCTATAAAGACATCCATTACAGTTTTAGTTTGGATATCCTCACATACATTTATACATAATAATATCATATCTAAGATTTACATGTGTTATCATATCACAGCTTAGTATTTGTAAGCATGTCAGTATTGTGTCTGTGTGTTGTGTATCAGTATTGAACTGCTACAATGTTCATAAAACTGTTTCACATAGAATTTTCACAAAATGATTTACGATCAGTTTCCGTACAAGACTCTACAGTACAATCATACTATTCAAGTCTATCGTTCAGACATTGTTGTTACAGTGTCCCCTTATTAGAGAAATTTTGTCCTGAAATTTAAGAATCATTATCGGGCACGACTTTCTCTGTAAACAGATGGGGGTAGTTTAATTTCATGTGGTGCTCACGCTCCCAAGTAAACTCTGGGCCGCTTTAGAGTTCCACCGAACCTTACCTATAGGTATACGGCTTTGTTTCATTTGTTTAACTTCACGATCCACAATTCCCAAAGGTTCATCAATGAAATGTAACTCTTCATCTATTTTAATATCTTCTATCGGTATGATCAAGGACTCATCGGCCAAGCATTTCTTAAGATTTGAAACATGAAATACATCATACACACCGTTGAATTCATCAGGTAATATTAGCATATACGCCACAGGACCAATTTCGTTGAATCACTTCAAACAGTCCGACGTAACGCGTTGTTAGCTTTCCCTTCTTTCCGAATCAAACTACGCCTTTCCAAGGGGGAAACTTTCAACATAATTCGGTCTCCCACTTGAAATTCTAATGGCTTGCGTCGTTTTTCCGCGTAGCTCTTTCGGTGGCTTCTAGTAGCTTGCAACTTCTATTGAATCTGGAAATTTTATCAGTAGTTTCTTGAATAAGCTCAGGCCCGGTTATTCGATTATCTCCTACTTCAGTCCAACCTATCGGTGACCGAAATTTCCTACCATACAACGCTTTATATGGTGCACATCCGATGATGCTATGGTAACTATTATTATCGGAGAATTCAATCAGTGATAAATGGGAGTCCCAATTCCCACCAAAGTCCAAGACACACGTTCTTAGCATATCTTCTAGGGTTTGGATTGTATGTTCGCTTTGTGCATCCATTTGTGTATCGTAAGCTGTACTCAAGTTTACACTTGTCCCTAGAGATTTCTGCAATGATTGCCAAAACCGTGGCATGAATCGACTGTCTCGGTCAGAAATAATGGATAATAGCACACCATGACGTACCTTTATTTCGTTTATGTACAATCTTTTCAGTTTATCCATTGTATCGTTTTCACACATCGACAAGAAATGAGCAGATTTGGTCAATCGATCGATGATGACCCAAATTGTATCATGACCACTGGAAGTGCGGGGCAGCTTGGTAATGAAATCCATTGCTATTTGCTCCCATTTCCATTGCGGAATCTCAGGTTGTTCAAGTAAATTAGACGGTTTCTAGTGTTCAGTTTTCACCTTCACACATGTTAGACACTGACCGACGTACTCAGCTATGTCTTTCTTCATTCCTGGCCACCAATAAGATCCCCAAAGGTCCTGGTACATT
This sequence comes from Mikania micrantha, assembly GCA_009363875.1. Lineage (NCBI taxonomy): Eukaryota > Viridiplantae > Streptophyta > Magnoliopsida > Asterales > Asteraceae > Mikania > Mikania micrantha. The sequence continues at coordinate 81,072,461 of CM018692.1, read as the reverse complement.
TTATCGGTGCCTGGATGCACTGAATATCATTTCTAGTGCGCTTCACGAAGGATGAGTTTCCTAAGTTCATCTACCGCAGGAATCCACATGCGATCCTGGTAGTGTATCACTCCATCCTACTTGGTTTCAAACTGTCTTTCAGCTTCGTAGTCAAGCTCCATCTTCAGATTCCCTTATTCTACTATCTTTTGTTGAGCTTGTATGATTCTATCACGTAAGCTCATCTGCACCGTCATTCCCATTGCTCTTACACGCAAGGGTTTGACCCTTTCCTTCTGACTCAAGGCATCAGTCATCGTTAGCCTTGCCCGGATGGTACTTGATCACACAGTCATAATCATTCAAGAGCTCAACCCAACATCACTATCACATGTTGAGTTCCTTTTGGTTGAATATGTGTTGTAGACTCTTGTGATCTGCAAATATGGTACACATGGTTCCATATAAGTAATGTCTCCAAATATTTAACGCAAAGGCTACATCTCCCAGTTCTAGATCGTGCGTTGTGTAGTTCTTCTCTTGTATCTTTAGTTGTCTTGATTCGTAGGCGACAACTCTGTCTCATGCATGAGCACACATCCAAGTCCCTAAAGGGAAGCAACACAATATACTACAAAGTCATCATTACCTTATGGAAGAGTCAAAATTGGAGCATCACATAGCTTCTGCGTCAATGTTTGGAAAGCATCTTCTTGCTTCTGTTCCCAAAGGAACGGTTCACTCTTCTGAGTTAATTTGGTAAGTGGCAATAACCCGCTAAACCCAGAAATGATCATATCTCTGTTGGCGTCGTCAGAGTATCCAGTTCTTGATCGCTTCGATCTTGGTAGGGTCCACATGAATTCCTTCACTGTTAATCACATGACCCAAGAACTGAACTTCTCTTAGCCAAATTCAAACATGGAGAATTTGGCATTGAGTTGTTCGTTCTTTAATAGTTCTAAGATCCTCCTGAGATGTTGCTCGTGTTCAGCTTCACTCTTGGAATAAATCAGAATGTCATCAATGAAGACAATAACAAAATGATCCAAATACGGCTTACACACTCGGTTCATGAGCTCCATGAACACCTTTGGTGCATTTTTCAATCCGAAAGGCATCACCAAAAATTCATAATGCTCGTATCTCTTTCAGAAAGCCCTCTTCGATATATCTTCCTCTTGAATCCTAAGCTAATGATATCCGTAACGTAGATTGATCTTCGAGAAATATCGTGCTCCTTGCAATTGGTCAAAAAACTCAATAATCCTTGGAAATGGATACCGATTCTGGATGTCAGTTTCTTCAACTCCCCGTAATCTATGCTCATCTGAAATGATCCATCCTTCTTCTTCACAAACAAAACCGGAACTCCCCAGGGCGAGTAGCTCGGTCAGATGAAACCTTTATCTAATAATTCCTGCAACTGATTTGACAACTCCTACATCTCAGATGGTGATAATCTATAAGGAGACTTACCTACAAGAGTTGCTCTACGAAATAAATCAATACAAAATTCTACCGGACGTATCGGTGGCAATCCTGGTAGATCGTCAGGAAACACTTCCGTATACTCCTTCACCACTGGCACATCTTGGATCTCGATTTTTTTCTTCTCCTTTTCCACCACGTGTGCAAGGAAGGCTACACACTGCTTCCTCAGACACTTACGTGCTTTCATGCACGAGATGATCTTGACACTGTGTTTCGCTTGATCTCCCCGTACTTCGAGTACTTGGTCGTTCGTCATCAGGATTCGAAGTAGCTTCTCAGAACAAACTATTTCAACCCGGTTAAGGGATAACAAGCCCATTTCATTGATTATATCAAAACTACCCAATTCTATCGGTATCACATTGATGGTGAATGATTGATAATTCAGCATTAATGGGCAATTTTTATGTATAGTATATACTGTGATTTGCTTACCGTCAGCTACTTCTATCGTATAAAGGGAATCTATAGGTTCCTCAGTATGACTAAGTTTACATGCAAAATCGAAAGAGATAAAAATCTGATCCGCACCAGTGTAAAATAAAACAGAAGCATAAAAGTTTTGTAAGAGAAACGTACCAGTGACCACATTCAGGTCCTGATGAGCAGCAAGTGCTCCTAAAGCAAAGGCCTTTCCATGAGGTGCTTGAACTCCTAGCTGCATCTTCTTCGGGCAGTCCTTGGAATATTGGCCTATCTCGCCACAGTTGAAGCATCCTTAGTTGATGTCGTTGGGATTGTTGGGATTGGTTGGTAGAACTGTTGGTGCCAGTGGATTACGACAGTTTCGAACTCAGTGGCCCATTCGGCCATAGCTTGTACACTGCCTACACTGTGTAGTTGCAGCATGATGAAATTGACAACGCGCACACAAAGGATGTGTGCTAGTTTAGGGTTTGTGTGCAGTATTAGTAGGTATTGCATCAACTTGTGTAAGAGGAGTTGCTATCGTGTAGTTATTGATGACCTTTTGTCTCATCTTTGGGTGATAATTGGGCTTCTTTGAAGGCTCTTCCTTAGCTTTACCAGTGTCTTTCTTCAATGCTCTGGATGCTACCATCACATCAGTAAGTCTGGCTGACAGAGTGATAGTTGATTCCAGAGTTACAATGCTTACAGCGAGTACAAGACTCTGGATGCAGGCCGGCAATCTTCCTAATATTTGTCGATGAGCTTTTCCAGAGTTGGTACCATCTCTGGCACCAAGGCTACCAGTTCATGGTATCGGGTTGTGTACATCATGTGATCAGCGCCTTTCATCTCATGGTTCAGCAACTCAGCTGTAACAACAGTGCCGAAATCGGTGCCGGAACAGTGATCGCAACAGTAGCATGAACAGTAAACAGACACCAACTATACACATTCCATTCTATTTCATGTTCATATTGATAGTCAAAGTCATTTCATGTTGTCAAACAGCAGATTCATAAACATTTAGCAGAAACTAAGTACAGAACAATGGTTCTTGAGTCAGATAATTATCTGGCAACACTGAACCATCATGGGTTTATTTGTTAGGATCTATTAGGATAGCACGTATGCGAGGCTAATCAAAACAATACAATAACAGTTGTTGTTACGGAATGTTAAACCGACGGACTGTTCGTATAGGTGACGATCTGTACGAATGGATCTGACAGTTTAATGATCTGAAACGATGATTGTAAATTAGACAACAAAATCAGAAAGTGAAACGTACGATCGTGTTCGTACAGTTAGCGCTCTGTACGAAGACGCACGTAAGTGACGTTTTCTGACGAAACGAAAGACGACTCGAACGATAATAATTATAAGGAAATAAAACATTTCCTGTTTTACAATTTTGAAACTCATCATAGTTACAATTAAGGCAAAACTATTTTAATTTTAGACGCGTAAACCATAACACGCGAAAACGCGTAATATTTATGAGTTTCGATATATAAATTAGGAAAATATCATTTAATGTCATTACTAGAAATAGCCACTTCCCAAACACATAAAATATAACCTTTTATTTTGATTTCGTAATTATACGCGTTACGATCCGGAAACGCGACGAAGATGCGAACCGAGCAACCGAAACGAACCCGAATACCCTCGGGGTATATAAACGTGGAAAGAATCAATTTCTTTCATTTTTCAAATTTCTCTCTCTCTCTAAACACTCTCTCCAGTCATCTCTCTCTCTCTCTAGAATCTCATCTTCAACCTTCAAGATCGAGCTCAAATCTCAACGGAATCGGGTGTTCTTGGTGTCCACGCGTAGCTAGGAACGAGCTCTACAAGGGAGTACAACAGATCGGAAGCTTTGGCCACTGAAATTTGAGGTACGTAGCTTAAAACATCTCGAATTATAGGGTTTTCTTCTTGTTGTTCGACCCACCCACTACGACCGGCCATAGATCGACTCCTTCGAGAATAACACCTTTCGAGAACTTGTTTACATGTAACTACAACAGATGAATGGTCGAACTTAGAATTAGAAAACGTTTGCTGATGAAAACGAACCATACAGGTTCGTTAGAAACCACCGGCCGAACTCTCACGCAGGTGGCCGAACCCTGGTAGCCACCCCGGCGAACCCTGGCGAACCATTATGTAGAGACACGAACCCTCAGGCCGCCACGAACCTTCCACCTGGTTGGCGAGCCCTCACGAACCCATGCATCAGGAACGAACCCTGGTTCGTTGGTCACCACAGTCGAACCCTAAGTGACATGGTGTTAGCCGAACCCTATTCTAGGAACAAACCCTGCTTCATGCAGGCGAACCCTCGACCACGGTGCATGTTAGTCGAACCATATTGCACAAACCACCGAACCCTTTTAGTTCATCATGTAGCCGAACCCTTTTAAGGTTCGCTGGTCTGATGATATTCGGCAAACCGAAATTCGAATTTGGGCCAGCTTCATGTCCAACGCATTCTAAAGGGATTCACGATCGATATTGGGCCCAAACAATCACAACATTTAATTAGCCCAACATCCTAACCGGCTCCTATAACCCAATCGGCCCAACACTATGGGTAAGCCCAATTACACTTAATTCGGCCCAACCAAAATGTCTAACCCATTTTATTAAATACGGGCCGCTTGACTACAAGGTTTAGGCCCAATAGCCTATCCTCGGCCCATATGGGTGTGTTAATCGGCCCATGTGTTGTAATGACCCAACAAGTTCGAGTTTCGATTGTTAGGAATGAAATTGGTTCTAGGCTTGACTCACACGTAGCTCGTTTAATTTAATTTAGCCCACATAGCTTCTAAGGCCCAATAACCTTATGATTAGGCCCAATACCACTTAATTTGGCCTAATATCTACGGTTGACCCGTTGTACATTTGATTAAGTTAAATGTTAATCAATTGGGTCATAATGGCAAGTTAGGTCTAACATAAGGCCCATGAGATCTAAACTTCAATAAAAACAATGTTAGGATAAATTACCGATCTAACTTAGGATATTCTAGCACAATTGTCATATGGGATCATTATAGGGGGAATGAGCATTCATTTGGTTAGACACAAATGAATCTCCTTAAGCTAAGATAACAATGTCAGAATAGAATTACATTCGGGATGGAAAACAAGAGCCTAAAGGTTATGGTTTGACTTAAATGTTAACTCCTAAACCATTGGGAATTTCAAAGGCACATGATTAATCTAAATGGTTATTTAAACCATCAAGGTTAGTGCCTCAATAAGCAAACAAGAGATCATTTGAAAGTCAAAGTTTATTAATGGGCCCAAGAACGGCCCAATGGGTTTAATTTCAGCCCATCATGTTTAAATTACATTTTTCTTAAATTAAATATGTTTTTCATAAAAAGAAATTATATTATGGACCTTAACAAAATAATTAAATGGTTTTCCTAATTAAATGATTAACTTAAAAGGTAATAAATTGAAAATATTTTACTTAAATACTTTAAATGCTTTATGTGGGATTTGGGTTACTAATGGGTAATAGTTTAACTTAGATAGAGGAAATTCTAGAAACACACTAGTAATCTAGGACACGTAGTTGCACATCGAGACCAAACCATAGATACGACAATTTCTGTAGGTACTTATCATATTCGAATTCTTTAAAATAACCCAGGTGCTAAAGATACTTAGGCAACAATCAAAGAGTGCGCTTATCTTTTGTGGTTCATTTCACGGCAACACAGGTGAGTTCATTGCCCCTTTTCAAACATTTTTGTTTTAAAACGCGGGCTGAGAAGCATGCGTAAACTGTTTATTTAAATTGTTTACTTGAATGCTTTTAAATTATATGTTTTGCATATATATAAATGTTATCCTAGATCATGTCTAGGAAGATTTTATGCAGGTTATTAACTGATTTACTTATATATTAAGTGAATAATCAAGTTAAACTAAACTTTTCAATAAGTCAAAACATTTCAAACAAATCAAACTAGACATTTTGACAAAACAAGGGTGTGAGTTCAAGGAATCAAATCAAACATTTTGGCAAATCAAGTGGGTGAATTCAGGGGATCAAATCAAACATTTTGGCAAATCAAGTGGGTGAATTCAGGGGATCAAATCAAACATTTTGACAAATCAAGTGGGTGAATTCAAGGAATCAAATCAAACATTTTGACAAAACAAGTGTGGGACATCAAGACATCAATAAAACAATCTTTGCAAAGACAACATTCAATGTTCTACAAACCAAGTGTTTGTTGAACAATGAATCAAGTGTACAACCGATCAATGAATCTTGTATTCTATGATCAACACATCAAGTACATCTTGTGACAAAATCAGACAATCATTTTTAAGGGAAAATCTGGACTATATCAGAGATAGCATACGCCAAAAACATTGACGAAACATAAAATCCTGCATTTCAAGAAGTCCTAGCTAGACCGTTTGACTTGTAGGTCGTATGTTTGAGGATATTTACAGTTTCCCTAACTACTAAGTACCTAGATTGACAGACTAGTCTACTCGAGTATGACCACAGGCCCCAATCATAAGGACTTAGATTTTATTAAATGTTTACTTACTTGTTTAATTAAGCATTTATAACTGTTTATACAATTGTGTGGTTGATCATATTGTGTGATGAACTTATGAAATCAACAATGGATTTCAAATGATTGTAATTACAGGGACGACAAACAGAAGAGTCATGGGTAAATGGTAGGGTAAAAATGCCTAATTATCATTAACAACAATGTCCTATGCGGATTAGTATGTGGTGGGATGGCGTCTGGGCGGGGTTGTAGCCTCGACTCAGGGGTATGCCCTATACATAAGCATACCGATCTGGATGATACATGTGGAGTTAATGAGGTTAGGGTCTTTACCAAAGGAGGTTTTCAAATCATTATCAAATCATTTTCAAATCATTATCAAATCATTTTCAAATCATTTTCAAATGCGAAATTATATGAACTCACCAACCATGTGTTGACTTTATTTTTGCATGACTTCTCAGGTGACGAACAGGTCAACTGAAGAGTTATTTCCTTGGATTAGGTTAGCTGATAGAGGACCTAGCTTTTTGGACCTGCATATTTTGAAGCATCATTTTACAGTTTGTTTAACATATCTTGTGCAGCTACAAGATTGAAGACTTATGATGTGATAGTGGGTTTACATTGTTAAATTGTAAACTTAACTAATAGAATTTAACTCTGTAATCCTATTTTATTTTAGCAAAGTTTCTCATTTATATATCATGTGCAATGTGAACAATCTGATCAATCCGATTATCATTTCGATATCGCGCCTCGGGAACCTTCCGCCCGTCGGGGAAACACGATCCTACCCCGCCGGCTCGGGGTGTGACAGATTGGTATCAGAGCCATGGTTATAGAGAAATATAGGTCACTATTTAAACGGTTTGGCCTAGACTATAACCTAGGGACCCTGCATGTAGAGAACATAGGAAATAGGAAATTACTTGCATTGTGTCTTCTGCATTCGATCATTGCATTAACCAATGTTCTGTTGGTTATGATTAGAATGTCACCAAGAAGGCAACCATCACCGCCTCTACCTCCACAAGAGACGGACCCAGCCGTTGAGGTTCTTGCAACACTGCTCACTGAACAGTTGGTGGCGATTCTCCCTGGAATCATCACCCGGATCAGGAACAGTGAGGAATTTACCAGGAACTTCCCATTACTTGCTGCAGAGAAGAAGAAACCGGAAGAAGGAGAAACAAGCAGGAAGCGAAAACGGAGTCGTTCTAAGAAATCAAGAAACCCTGAAATCTACACTAAGGCCATTCCCCTTCGTCAGATGGCCGTTGCTCCGGAGTCAGAGAATCGTAGGTGTTACGCTGGAAAATCACCCCTTTGCACTAGCTGTCACTATCACCACCGCGCTGAAATCTCATGCAAGCAATGCATCCATTGTGGCAAGACGAACCATTTGGATCACCAATGCAGAACATCAATGAAATTAGTATGCAAACCGGAGGCTAGCAAATTTCCTTTATGTGCCACGTGCGGTCTCCACCATGCTAAGAATAAACTGTGCAAACATTGTCTGAACTGCGGAGGAAAGGGACACTGGAGTCGTGATTGTAATAATCCCCCGACTCATAACCAGAATCCTGGAAACACTACATATCCCCTTCCTCGACACAACAAAGATTGTTATGTGTGCGGACTGTCCGAACACATTGCCCGAGACTGCCCTGTGAGGATATCTTTTACAAATCCTGCACCTTCTAAAGGAAAAGCTTCCCTTTATTCGGCTTGTCACTACCATGACCTGGCTGAACCTTCGTGCATACAATGCACGCGTGGTGGAATGACGGGACACTGGATACAACAGTGTCGGCCACCAATAGCCTCCACTCCTCGTCAATATTTTGGTGCATTTCCTAAATGTGTCAGATGTGGTTTTCATCATGGTGAGGAGAAACCTTGTAAACACTGTCTGAATTGTGGTAAATACGGACACTGGATTCAACGGTGTCGGTTTATTTCCACTAGAAAATGGGAACAAAAAGCAAGCACCTTTACTTCCCCTCAACATAACAACAATTGCTTCATGTGCGGAATGCATGGACATTTCGCAAGGAACTGCTCTAGGAAAATGTCTCCAGCAGACCCAGCATACATTGAGGAACTACTCGCTTTACCAGCTCCTGGGGAACACTCGGAGTCCGATGACTCCAGAGGTATGCAAATTTCTGCTTAATACCTTAAATTATCTATTGGGGTATTAATTAGGACTGCATAGTCTGTTGTAATTTTAGGAACCATAAATTTAAGTTAGTCAAAAGCAAAGTCAGTGTCTAAAGGATGATCAGAATAATAATTGAAGGAACCTTTAGGTTAAATCAGGGTTAGATGATTAAATAGGGATAGAGTAATTATTAATGCCGACTTAATTACTGTAATTTAGAATAGGACTTTATCTAATTAGAACACTAAAAGCCTTAGAAATTAAAAATGTCAAAACTAGTGTGTAGACTTTCATTTTATACATAGATCTCCTAGAAATTGAGTTACCTAAATTTGAGAACTCTGACTCTAGGATGTTAGGAAAAGTAAATATGAGAACTGTGTCAGGTCTTTACGTAGGCTAAATAAGTAGATCAAGGGAAGTCATTTGAGAATACAAGATGAAGGTATGCTCGAGAAAATATTTCGAATGAATTATGGGCATTCCAAATTATGGTGATGTTCTTCGAGTAGAAGAATGCACCTATGGTTTCTTGGACCTCATGAAATCAAGCGTGCAAACCGTAGCTGGTTAGTTTGTAATTACTATTAAGGATGACATACTGAATTATTATAGTAGCACAACAGAACACGAACGACATCTCAGGGATATTTTGGAACCGTCAAAGAAAGAACAACTTCATCTTAAATTCTCCCAATTTGAAATCAGATGAGAATAAGAAATATTTGGAACAAAAGTTACAATAGGTTTCACGAGTCTCATGACTTTAGGGCAAGCGTAAGATAGATATACACCATCACACAGATGGGTATAAGTGTACTAAGAAGGTAAATCCTTACCGTTATCTTAATAACTCTGCCGTATTTTAGGAAGACCTTCCCGCTGTATAATGTAAACCTTCGAGTTGGGGATAGATTAGACAAATGGTGAAGTATGTGTACGGTTATGTCAAACAACCTAAGTATCCACCATGTGTGACTTAAGGATCTCGATCTGAAGATCAAGACCTAGATGTAGTGAGAGTCACCTACGAAGATTTTAAGGAGTGTGTCAGATTTTAGAGCCGAAAGACAGTTTGAGATAAACCGGATGTAATACTTACTACCAAATTAGTGGGTGGACTCTGGTGATAGGTAAACTGATGGATTTTACAGCAACGAGATAGTGGTACGCTATGTGATACCATTGTTTAACATTTTGGTTAGGGATGTACTTAAAAATAATTACAGCTCACCATTCACCAAAGGACGGTTGAAGCGAAAGTACGACACGAATCTTGGGGGATATGTTGAGAATCTGTATGTCAAACTACAGTGGAAAGTTGGACTCCCAAATGCCACCGATTACGTCTTCCTACAACAACCGTCAATATAGAAGCATCGAATGCACACCATTCGAGGCTCCTTGAGGTCGGCAACGTCAGTCGCCGATTGACGGATTAAAGGTGTAGTCCATCCCAGAATAAAGGGACGAACAAGCACCACGAAACGTAGGACAATCCGAGATCATCCAATGTATTTGTTTCATGGCACAAAGATTGAGGTCATTATATGACCTTAGTTGGATGCGTTACGTGTTTCACGTCTCGAACTCGAATAAACGTAGTGCTAACGAATCGTTCGTCATATCAGTTGAAGAAATTCAATTAGACGGACAGTATACCTTAGGTAATAGTCTTCAGAGTTTACGGCTCGTTAGATTAAACAACTAAGGAAAAGTCGTATTTCCATTGCTAAGTTCATTGGAAATTCAAAGCGAAAACTCAAGTTTACTTGGAAAATGCGAAGATCACACGATGTTCAGGACATCCCCAACTGCTTACAGAGAAAGTTGTAACCGATAACTATTCTTAAATTTCGGGACGAAATTTCTCTAACAAGGGGAGACTGTAACAACAGTGCCGAAATCGGTGCCGGAACAGTGATCGCAACAGTAGCATGAACAGTAAACAGACACCAACTATACACATTCCATTCTATTTCATGTTCATATTGATAGTCAAAGTCATTTCATGTTGTCAAACAGCAGATTCATAAACATTTAGCAGAAACTAAGTACAGAACAATGGTTCTTGAGTCAGATAATTATCTGGCAACACTGAACCATCATGGGTTTATTTGTTAGGATCTATTAGGATAGCACGTATGCGAGGCTAATCAAAACAATACAATAACAGTTGTTGTTACGGAATGTTAAACCGACGGACTGTTCGTATAGGTGACGATCTGTACGAATGGATCTGACAGTTTAATGATCTGAAACGATGATTGTAAATTAGACAACAAAATCAGAAAGTGAAACGTACGATCGTGTTCGTACAGTTAGCGCTCTGTACGAAGACGCACGTAAGTGACGTTTTCTGACGAAACGAAAGACGACTCGAACGATAATAATTATAAGGAAATAAAACATTTCCTGTTTTACAATTTTGAAACTCATCATAGTTACAATTAAGGCAAAACTATTTTAATTTTAGACGCGTAAACCATAACACGCGAAAACGCGTAATATTTATGAGTTTCGATATATAAATTAGGAAAATATCATTTAATGTCATTACTAGAAATAGCCACTTCCCAAACACATAAAATATAACCTTTTATTTTGATTTCGTAATTATACGCGTTACGATCCGGAAACGCGACGAAGATGCGAACCGAGCAACCGAAACGAACCCGAATACCCTCGGGGTATATAAACGTGGAAAGAATCAATTTCTTTCATTTTTCAAATTTCTCTCTCTCTCTAAACACTCTCTCCCGTCATCTCTCTCTCTCTCTCTAGAATCTCATCTTCAACCTTCAAGATCGAGCTCAAATCTCAACGGAATCGGGTGTTCTTGGTGTCCACGCGTAGCTAGGAACGAGCTTTACAAGGGAGTACAACAGATCGGAAGCTTTGGCCACTGAAATTTGAGGTACGTAGCTTAAAACATCTCGAATTATAGGGTTTTCTTCTTGTTGTTAGACTCACCCACTACGACCGGCCATAGATCGACTCCTTCGAGAATAACACCTTTCGAGAACTTGTTTACATGTAACTACAACAGATGAATGGTCGAACTTAGAATTAGAAAACGTTTGCTGATGAAAACGAACCATACAGGTTCGTTAGAAACCACCGGCCGAACTCTCACGCAGGTGGCCGAACCCTGGTAGCCACCCCGGCGAACCCTGGCGAACCATTATGTAGAGACACGAACCCTCAGGCCGCCACGAACCTCCCACCTGGTTGGCGAGCCCTCACGAACCCATGCATCAGGAACGAACCCTGGTTCGTTGGTCACCACAGCCGAACCCTAAGTGACATGGTGTTAGCCGAACCCTATTCTAGGAACAAACCCTGCTTCATGCAGGCGAACCCTCGACCACGGTGCATGTTAGTCGAACCATATTGCACAAACCACCGAACCCTTTTAGTTCATCATGTAGCCGAACCCTTTTAAGGTTCGCTGGTCTGATGATATTCGGCAAACCGAAATTCGAATTTGGGCCAGCTTCATGTCCAACGCATTCTAAAGGGATTCACGATCGATATTGGGCCCAAACAATCACAACATTTAATTAGCCCAACATCCTAACCGGCTCCTATAACCCAATCGGCCCAACACTATGGGTAAGCCCAATTACACTTAATTCGGCCCAACCAAAATGTCTAACCCATTTTATTAAATACGGGCCGCTTGACTACAAGGTTTAGGCCCAATAGCCTATCCTCGGCCCATATGGGTGTGTTAATCGGCCCATATGTTGTAATGACCCAACAAGTTCGAGTTTAGATTGTTAGGAATGAAATTGGTTCTAGGCTTGACTCACACGTAGCTCGTTTAATTTAATTTAGCCCACATAGCTTCTAAGGCCCAATAACCTTATGATTAGGCCCAATACCACTTAATTTGGCCTAATATCTACGGTTGACCCGTTGTACATTTGATTAAGTTAAATGTTAATCAATTGGGTCATAATGGCAAGTTAGGTCTAACATAAGGCCCATGAGATCTAAACTTCAATAAAAACAATGTTAGGATAAATTACCGATCTAACTTAGGATATTCTAGCACAATTGTCATATGGGATCATTATAGGGGGAATGAGCATTCATTTGGTTAGACACAAATGAATCTCCTTAAGTTAAGATAACAATGTCAGAAGAGAATTACATTCGGGATGGAAAACAAGAACCTAAAGGTTATGGTTTGACTTAAATGTTAACTCCTAAACCATTGGGAATTTCAAACGCACATGATTAATCTAAATGGTTATTTAAACCATCAAGGTTAGTGCCTCAATAAGCAAACAAGAGATCATTTGAAAGTCAAAGTTTATTAATGGGCCCAAGAACGGCCCAATGGGTTTAATTTCAGCCCATCATGTTTAAATTACATTTTTCTTAAATTAAATATGTTTTTCATAAAAAGAAATTATATTATGGACCTTAACAAAATAATTAAATGGTTTTCCTAATTAAATGATTAACTTAAAAGGTAATAAATTGAAAATATTTTACTTAAATACTTTAAATGCTTTATGTGGGATTTGGGTTACTAATGGGTAATAGTTTAACTTAGATAGAGGAAATTCTAGAAACACACTAGTAATCTAGGACACGTAGTTGCACATCGAGACCAAACCATAGATACGACAATTTCTGTAGGTACTTATCATATTCGAATTCTTTAAAATAACCCAAGTGCTAAAGATACTTAGGCAACAATCAAAGAGTGCGCTTATCTTTTGTGGTTCATTTCACGGCAACACAGGTGAGTTCATTGCCCCTTTTCAAACATTTTTGTTTCAAAACGCGGGGCTGAGAAGCATGCGTAAACTGTTTATTTAAATTGTTTACTTGAATGCTTTTAAATTATATGTTTTACATATATATAAATGTTATCCTAGATCATGTCTAGGAAGATTTTATGCAGGTTATTAACTGATTTACTTATATATTAAGTGAATAATCAAGTTAAACTAAACTTTTCAATAAGTCAAAACATTTCAAACAAATCAAACTAGACATTTTGACAAAACAAGGGTGTGAGTTCAAGGAATCAAATCAAACATTTTGGCAAATCAAGTGGGTGAATTCAGGGGATCAAATCAAACATTTTGGCAAATCAAGTGGGTGAATTCAGGGGATCAAATCAAACATTTTGACAAATCAAGTGGGTGAATTCAAGGAATCAAATCAAACATTTTGACAAAACAAGTGTGGGACATCAAGACATCAATAAAACAATCTTTGCAAAGACAACATTCAATGTTCTACAAACCAAGTGTTTGTTGAACAATGAATCAAGTGTACAACCGATCAATGAATCTTGTATTCTATGATCAACACATCAAGTACATCTTGTGACAAAATCAGACAATCATTTTTAAGGGAAAATCTGGGAAATATCAGAGATAGCATACGCCAAAAACATTGACGAAACATAAAATCATGCATTTCAAGAAGTCCTAGCTAGACCGTTTGACTTGTAGGTCGTATGTTTGAGGATATTTACAGTTTCCCTAACTACTAAGTACCTAGATTGACAGACTAGTCTACTCGAGTATGACCACAGGCCCCAATCATAAGGACTTAGATTTTATTAAATGTTTACTTACTTGTTTAATTAAGCATTTATAACTGTTTATACAATTGTGTGGTTGATCATATTGTGTGATGAACTTATGAAATCAACAATGGATTTCAAATGATTGTAATTACAGGGACGACAAACAGAAGAGTCATGGGTAAATGGTAGGGTAAAAATGCCTAATTATCATTAACAACAATGTCCTATGCGGATTAGTATGTGGTGGGATGGCGTCTAGGCGGGGTTGTAGCCTCGACTCAGAGGGTATGCCCTATACATAAGCATACCGATCTGGATGATACATGTGGAGTTAATGAGGTTAGGGTCTTTACCAAAGGAGGTTTTCAAATCATTATCAAATCATTTTCAAATCATTATCAAATCATTTTCAAATCATTTTCAAATGCGAAATTATATGAACTCACCAACCATGTGTTGACTTTATTTTTGCATGACTTCTCAGGTGACGAACAGGTCAACTGAAGAGTTATTTCCTTGGATTAGGTTAGCTGATAGAGGACCTAGCTTTTTGGACCTGCATATTTTGAAGCATCATTTTACAGTTTGTTTAACATATCTTGTGCAGCTACAAGATTGAAGACTTATGATGTGATAGTGGGTTTACATTGTTAAATTGTAAACTTAACTAATAGAATTTAACTCTGTAATCCAATTTTATTTTAGCAAAGTTTCTCATTTATATATCATGTGCAATGTGAACAATCTGATCAATCCGATTATCATTTCGATATCGCGCCTCGGGAACCTTCCGCCCGTCGGGGAAACCCGATCCTACCCCGCCGACTCGGGGTGTGACATCAGCTTCCATCTTCTGGAGTTCATTCTTGGGACATAACTCCTTCCCTAGCAAAGTATTGAAGTCAGTCCAAGGAATAACCAATGCCTCATCTCTTCCATGAGCTCTGATATGAGCATTCAACCAACTTAGAGCCCGTTTGTTGAAGGATCACGCAGAATACCGAACCTTATGATGTTCGAGGCAGCTGATGTCTAGGGTGTTCTCCATCTTCTCGTTCCATTGGATCAAGCCAACTGCACCCTTAGTACCGCTGAAGCTCGACGGTTTGCAGCCTACACATGTCTTGTAGGAGTAGTCGGGTGCATTCCCAGTAGTTCCGCTGCCGAAACTTGATGAGTTTCCAGTCTGGTTGTTGTTGTTGTTGTTGATCTGATTCACCATGTCGAGAATCGCCTCCTTTAGCTAGTTAGTAAGCAGGGTGGCTAAGGCCACAGTAGCAGGATCCAGCTCCGGTTGATGAGGCGGAGTATGAGGAGGAAGAGGAGGATGTGGCGGTGGGGGAGGCTAAAGAGGAGGTGGTCTTCTTAGAGGCATTCTGATCATAACCGAAAGAACATCCGTTAGTGCGATGATCGAATGTAGAAGACGCGTGCAAATAAATTCCTAAGTCCTATGTTCTCTACATGAGGGTCCCTAAGTTATAGTCGAGGCCAAATTGTTTTAAGTAAATGACCTATATTCTCTATAACGTTGAGGTCTAATACCAATCTGTCACACCCCGAGCCGACTAGCTGGATCGACTTTCCCGTAGGGCCGAATGGTCCTGGGGTGCGATATCGTGTGATAATCGGAATAATCAGATTGTATAAATAGAACAACATTTGAGAATAACTAAAGAAATATAACATTAAACTAGGATTTCAAAGTTAAATTACAATTGTCACGTTTGATAATTTAACAATGTGAACCAATCCAAAAGAATCATAAGTTTACTATATTGAAACTGTACAAGATATCAAAATGATTCATAGGTAACAAACAAAATAGCACTTCCAAAAGCTACTAGGTCCTCTATTTAGGCATCCTAGTATGCATCCTGAAATTCTAATCTTAATCATGTCCGTCACCTAAGAAAACATGTAAGAAAACAAAGTCAACACATGGTGGGTGAGTTCATCTTGTTTTGCAATTGAAAATGAGTTTTACCAAACCTATTGGAGTAACAACCTTAACCCCACTAACAACACCTATCCTATCCCAGCCGCCAGCCCACAACATACCGAGGCATATGTAGGGTCAAGCCCAGCCGCCAGCCCAGCACATACCGAGGCATAAGATATTATTATTACTGATAATTAAGCGTTTCACTCCCTTCCAACATCACAATCAACATTATTTAAAGTATTCTGGTTATCAAACTCCAATTCATTAGAGTTCAAAATCCAAGTTTGAGACCACCGATGTAAGCGACTGAAATATGATGGGTGACTCATAGAGTTACCCGTGATGATTAAAGGTACCAAATTACAGAGATGTCTCGGGTGTAACGGTCTGCATCGGTGCGTAGTAAGAGGATACCCATAAGAAGACACAAAGTCTACTGAATGAAATCACAATCATCATAGCCACACGTTATAAAACATTGAGAATTAACAACTAAGAACACTGAATGACTAGTAGGGGTTGACACATATCAACACTTGATGGCCAATCAATCTGTCTTACAAAGTCCTTGTGAGTACTAAGTATTAAGACTTTCCGTACCATGTGCACATGTACCCGCTTACTAAGCGCTTAAACCCTAGTATCGACCTAGCCAAAACGGTTGCCCTATCGATACTACAGTCCCTTTACCCAACCTTATCAACTCCCATTTATGGTAATATCGATGGTTCTATGATCCAACTTCTTGGATTAGACCCCTGAACCAGTATCGATTGATTTTAGCCAGTATCGATGTTCATTAGTTCGGTTGGTATTGATGGAACCTCAAGACCTCTTGCCGATACTATAGTATCGATATGTTAAAGTTTTCCATCTCACAGGCGATCGATACTCCTAGTATTGATGGTCCCATAGGCACCCAACTTTGGAGAGTATCAATATTAACAATCTCGACTGGAAGCCATCGATATTAGCTCGTCGAACATAATAATCTCGATGGGTTTTGTGTGCTGAACCAACAATGTCGTCGATACTAACACTTTGAACTTTTCAACCATCGATATTGTTGTTTACAGGTTTTCTATCCATGTTAAAACATCTCAATCCTTAATCTAACTTGTTCCAAGCATTTCTAAACCATATTCATGCATTTCCTAGTTGATTTAAATTGTTTAAACTAGTTAGAAAGTTCAAACAACTGGAATTTAGAAAACCCTATTTGGCCGAAATTTCTCTGTAGAATCTAGGTAGTTTGAGCTCGTTTCACCACAGATCCTTTGTGCTTTCGTGTTCCTCTTATTCCAATGATCGTTTTGACACCAAGAACGTCGAATTTGGTGAAGGTTTAGCTAGGTTGAGTGTGGTTTTAATGTCGAGAGAGAGAGTAGAGAGAGAAAGAAAACATGAATGAGAGAGAAAGGGAGAAAACTCTGCATTCAATGAGGAGGGAAGAGGTGATTTAGGGCTTTTATAGCCCAGGTGTGTTCGGTTTCATTTTAACGCGTCGTTTTCTTATTGTTACGTAAAGTTACGTAATTTTTATAAAAGTAGAAGTTTTTAAATCTTTTAAGGTTGTAATTCCTAATAATTATTTTAAATATCTTTTTATTATTTTTTAAAACTTCGAAAACGTTTATTTTTATCGTTTCATTGGATTGTATTGTTTTCGGGCGTTTTTGTACAGATTGTCAGTGGCGGACCCAGAAAATTTTCTCATGGGGTCGGAAATTTTTGGGTGGTGATTTCCGTCGATACATATTTCATTGTTTGTACCGGTTCAAATCGGGTCGGGTCACTTAAAAAACGATAAACTTAAATCAAATTACAAATACATAATAAAGTACGTCAAATCGTCATCTCATTTATTAAGATGACATGATAAAATTTGTTATCTTACAACAAGATTCATAGAATAATATTCAAATTAACAAATTCAATATTTAAATAAGATGCTCGTTCAAGTTTTCTTTTAAAATAGTGTTTCATATTACTTAAATATACAAATCATACCCAATCAACTACGTTTTTCATCATGATAACAAGTTTTAACTTTTAAAATCATACCCAAATAAATAAACAACATGAAAATTGAACTATTTAACAAACAAGTGACATGTGAAGTGTTGGATAAAAATAACAAAGTCGTTAGAGTTAAGGTGTTGATCTACTTAGTTTTAAAGATTCAAGCCCAACAAAAATGGATTGATATAAAAAAATGTTGTTTAAAAAAACAGAAATCTAACAAATTAGCATATTGTTATATAAGTGTCTGGATATTGAATTTATTAAATTGTTATTTGATAATTAGTTTTCAACATGGATAATGTATATTATATTTGGGTATTAGTTTTGGTTTAAATTTAAATTAAGTTTTATCATGGTAAATAAAAATTTCATGGGGGCCGGTGATAAAATTTCTTAGGGGTCGGTCGAGATTAAATCGTATATATAACGAATATTTTTTTTCATGGATGTCGGCCGACCCCCATAGTATATGTATGTGTCCGCCACTGCAGATCGTCACCTGTACGAACATGACGACAACTTTACTTTCCGATTTGATTTTCTAATTATAATATATCGTTTAGAACGTCAAACTTACAAATATGTTCGTGCGAATCGTCACCCACACAAATACAATGTTAGGTTAATATTCCAGTAACGACATCCATTACAGTTTTAGTTTGGATATCCTCACATACGTTTATACATGATAATATCCTATCTAACATTTACACATGTTATCATATCATAGTTTAGTATTTGTAAGCATGTCAGTATTGTGTCTCGGTGTGTGTTGTATATTAGTATTGAACTGCTACACTGTTCATAAAACTGTTTCACATAAAATTTTCACAAAATGATTTACAGTTAGTTTCCGTACAAGCCTCTACAGTACAATCCTGTTGTTCAAGTCTAATGTGCAGGCACTCTTTTTACACAAAATAACAGATGAGGTCCCCACTAACGCCGTTCGTTTTAGTATTCCAGAAAAGAGTGTAGGCGGGCGAAGTTGCACGTGGTGTTGGTCCAAAATGTTTGCATTTTAAGTTTATGTAGGCGCCCATGAAATAATTGTGGGAAAATTTAGTGAAAAATTTCGAATTTTTCAATGCTAAAAGGGGAATATGAGGACGACTGCTAAGTGTAGTCGGACGCCTATAGTATACAGGCGGACGACTGGCGAGAAAATCCTATTAATTTGAAAAAATCCAATTTTTTATGTAATTTAAAACGGGAATAGGCGGACGCCTGCATATTGGAGGCGGACTACTGTATACTAGATGTAGACACTTGTAGTATATAGGCGGAAAACTGGCGGGAAAGTTGAAAATAATCATTTCGAGGTGCCTGTTCTTTATAGTTGAACACCTGTTTAGAATAGGCGTGACTAGAGAGAAAATTAAGCTATTGATAAGGCACCTGTTCTTTATAGTCAAACGCCTATTTATAACAAGCGTGACTGGAGGGAAAATTAAGCTCTTGAAAAAAATAAATGGAGATGCCTGTACTATATAGGCAAACGCCTAAGGCGTCAAAAAATTTTTGGTTATGTAGTTGAACGCCTGTAATATACAGGTTGGTGCCTGTGCTTAATCCGGTCGACTTTACAAGAATATTTATATTAAGTTCAATTATAAAAAATTAGAAACTCGTATCTTTCCATATAAAAGGAACCACAAGGTCACCAAAAAATAATAAATATACACATAGTTAAAAATTGGTTACTTAATAAATTTAATAATTATGTCACCTATTGACGTGAAAGAGGAGAAAGCAATTGAAGGTGAATACTAGTTGAAGAGCAAGAAAATGAATCGGATCAGGCTGAAAAGCTAGTTGACCAACAAGAGAAGAATCCAAATGAATGTGAAACAACAGTTGAAGAAGAAGAATCAGAAAATAATTTTTGGAACCGGGTATGAAAATATTGAGGATTAAGAACACACACCTTACGAGGACAAATATGATCCTCGCATTGAGGACTATTTTCATCTTCTTTATGAAGACAGACCGAAAAAGGAGTATGTTTCTCGAAATCCTTGGCAAGACAGGTACGAAGAAAATTTTTCACTTTATCATAACCTATGAAATGATGAAAACGAACTCGATTCTGATTACGCAAATTAGTTGTAATATTTGGTGTAAGTTGTTGGCTTGCGAGATTAAATTTAATTTCTAAATTTAATTTTTTCCTTATTAAACTTATTCACATAATATACAAATTAAATAATAATTATAAGCCAATATAAATGCATATTAAAAAGAAAATATAAAGCTTATAATTGTAACATTTGTACATTTAGTCACGGTAGTTGTAAACAGTGTTAGAACAAATGTGTTTTCATATCAAATCAGTTAATGTGATTCATGTTTTCATAATGTGCTTGTGTGTTAGGATCTTTATTATTTAGGAACAAGTATGTATTATTTATTTACAGTCGAGTTCGCTAGGCAAGAACAGTATCGTATTATATCGAAACAGTGGTGGGACGGCGTCAGGTACGGCAGGTAGCTGGAATCTGGGGTATGCCCTATACATATACTGCGTTCGGTGTAATAGAATATTGTTAGTGCGTAGTGTTGAGACGAATATTATGACAATTATTTAAACAAAAGTCGTAATACGTAAGCGAGACTGAGTATAGTTATGGGTGACGATCCATAATGATACGAATGTTGAACTTATAATTATGATTAAACTGCTTTGAACATTTAATACGATCGGAAAACGTACGCGATTGCGGGTATACACGTAATTGTATCTGTTTAACGATCTGTCAACACACGAAGAGTAAAAATATGTAAAATATATTATTTTTCATTTTTACAATTTTGAAACTCATCAAAATGATGAGAATATTAATCCTTTAATTAAAACGCGTAAAATACGCGTTACACGACGAAAACGCGAACCGAGCGACCGGAACGAACCCGAATACCACTCGGACTATAAAAGCCTTGAACAAGGCTATTTTTCTCATTTATTTCACCAACAACCCCTTCTCTCTTTACAAAATCCGTCCATTCCCTCTCTCTCTAAAAATACAAGCTTTAAACGCTTGTAACTCGCTCATTTCTCAACGGAATTCGGTGTTCTTGGTGCCTACACGAAGCTCTCGACATCCACTACACAGAAGTACAAGGGATTTGGAGTTTTAACCACGGAATCTCGAGGTATTGGGGCTTGAAAAGTTCAAAATTTAGGGTTTTGTGTGTGTGTTGTTGAAACCCGACACTTAGCCGGTTACTTTCTCTTCATTTCGAAACATAAGTACTCGATCGTCGTTCTGGGCTACTAACATGGTGTACACCGAGCTGGAACCACTTGTTTTCGATGATGATGATGATAGAAAGTACAGGTTCGCTCAGAGGATTCACGGCCGAACCCTTATCTGCGCATAGCCGAACCCTAAGGGACTTCACGAACCTTCACCCCATGCTAGACGAACCCAACCTAATTGTCGAACCTTGTGTCATCACCAGCAGCGAACCCTCATGCAGGGACGAATCCAGCCGAACCCTCAGTCACCTAGCGAACCTTACTGCATGATGAACGAACCTTTCTGATGGTCATGGTCGACGAACCTTCTTACATACTCACGAGCCTGCCCGAACCTTCCATGCATGCCACGAACCCCGACATGCCGAACCTATGTAGGTTTCTCCGCCAAACATTCATACAGTAGCGAACCTAGACGAACCCTACATGGTTCTTGAACAACTTGCCGAACCCTATGCACGCCGCGAACCATGCTTGACTCGCGAACCCTAGTTGGCGAACCTATGGCCGAATCTATGCATTATCACTGGGAGCCGAACCTTGTTATTCACGAACCAATCCCATCTCAGGCGAACCCTTAGCCATGCAACAAACCTTTGTAGCATTCACCAAAGACGAACCTTATTTCCCTAAGAGAGCTGAACCTTCAACCATGGCAGCTATTAGGTTCGCTGCCATGGTGTAGAAACTATGAAATGTTTCGGCCCAACCCAATCCTATTCGGCCCAACTCCAGTAATCGGCCCAATAGGTTAAACCAAGCCCAATGGAGTTAGATCGGCCCATTTTGATCTTTAACTGGCCCAATATTGCCTTGGAAATCTTACATGGCCCACATACACATTGGTTGGCCCAACTCAATTCTTTTAGGTCCAATTCAATTCCATTCGGTTCATTATGATCCTAATTGGCTCAATATTATCCTTGGCGTTTTACAAGGCCTATATACATATTGTTGGCCTAACACCACATCCAATTGACCCATTGTTAACTTAAATGGGCCATGGCTTTTGATTAAACCCTCATGGTTTCATGGGCTTAAGGCCCAATGTGTGGCCACGACTTACGGTAATGGTGAATTGATCATAATTGGATTAAGAGGCAACTTAACCTAATTAGGGATCAAGTCACAATCACAAAGACTTAAAACAATTGAAACATATTTTCACAATACATGTTGATCAAAGGTTATCACATTCATAAATACATGTCACTTTTATGCATAACAAGTTTGTACATAAAAGAACATGACACTTCTTTACATGAAACAACTCTCAATCAAGTGACTCAATCATGACTTTCAAGTTTACACAACAATCATAATCATGAGATCAAGTAATCAAGAGTTAATCAAGTTCAAGTTAACACATGTCAAGCAATAAATCAAAGTTTATACAATTATAAATCTTATATCTTATGTATGATTACAATGTGTTGGAAAATAAGGACTGACGAATCAAAACCACCTTTCAAATAATCAATTTGAATAAATGTTGCAGGACACTAACTTCTGAAGACATGAAGAATAAAGCTTTAAAAGATGCTTCGGAAGACATTAAATAAAAGAACAATTGCTTCCGAAGACAAAAATTCAGAAGAGGCTTCGGAAGATACTAAATAAAAGACAATTGCTTCCGAAGACAAACCTTCAGAAGATGCTTCGGAAGACTCTATCCGAAGACAAAACCTCAGAAGACACTAACAATTGCTTCCGAAGAATAAAAGTCAATTACTTCGGAAGACTTCCAAAGACATCTGCTTCGGAAGAAAAACATTACTTCAGAAGACTTATGTATTTACATCAGCTTCCGATGAAATAATAAATGTTTCCTTCTTCAGCTTCCGATAGGATAACTGATTCATTTAATTAGTTTCCTATGAAAAACTTCCGAAAGAATAACTCCTTAGCATCAGTACAAATGTCTGAACCTCGGAAGACTTCAAGATCTTTGAAGATCCTAAGTTGACTTTGCATTTGTACTATTCTGATGCTACAGTGTCTGTAATAGTGTCATCAGTCTTATATGTTTTGTCTTTGTTCTATATTTGTCCTAAAAATTAAATGTCGGGGCTATTTATACCCCAACATCAACTGTATAACATAACACTTTTCTGAATCTTCTTCGTGTTGCCTTACTGTTTTCTGTTATCTCTTTTCTTTAAAAACAAGAAAACTAAACACTAAAATAACTTAAAGGCAAAACCCTAGAGGGAGCAAATACCAAAGGCTTTGACTAAGTATCTAAAGCTCTTGTTCCTGGTTAAATCAGTCTCTCCTTAGTTCACTGATTTCCTACAATTGGTATCAGAGCCTTGTTCATTAGTCTTGGTTTAACCATCAAGGCTAAAATTCAAAGCTCACTTTGATATCCTGTATCTAGTTTTCTGTGTTCATCTTCTTTTCATAAGCTGCTGAAGATTGATTTTTGAAACTCTAAAGTGTTCAAGAATCATTCAACCAAACTACCTTGAGTAATCATTAATTGTTGATTTACTCATAACTGTTTGAACACATGGCAGAAAAATTCATCTTAGACCCCCATAACACCGGTTCTGCCACAAAGCCACCAATTTTGGTTAGGCATCAATATAATATTTGGCAAAGACGGATGTTACATTTCCCGTCAAATAATCATACAGGATGTTGGAAGTCTGTCATGTTCGGACCTCATAAACCAATGGTCCTGGACACAGTGACTGGAGGTGATGTCCCTAACGACCCCCGGAACTACACTGAAGAAGACTTTCAGAAATTGGAGCTTGATGCCAAGGCACATGCTCAGCTGGCTATGGCCCTTCCGAATGAAATTTATTCTGGTCTTCTTCACCATGAGTCCGCTAAGGACTTATGGGATGCTCTAAAAGAGCAATTCGGTGGTACCGATGATGTTGTAGCCAACACTAGGGAAATATTGGCTCAACAATATGAGACTTTCTGCCAACTAAATAATGACTCACTGACTCAGCAATTTGAAAGGTTCACTTCTCTCTTAAGTGAACTAAAATTAGCTGGTCAAATGTACCCTCATGTCTCAGTTCTAAATCGATTTTTAAGATCTCTTCCTGAAAAATGGGAAACTTATTCTATAGTCATGAGATCTTCACCAGATTTTGGCAAACTCTCACTTACCCAACTTCATGGTAAGTTGCTCACCTTTGAGCGAGAGATTGACCAGAAAAGAAAACTAATAAAATCTGGTAAATCAACTGAAGAGTATGTTCAAGGGAACACAGCTCTTCTTAGTCATAACTCTATGATAAATGATCAGGGTTATGATGAACACATTGACATAACTACTGGCATCACCTCTTCATTCTCTTCTCGTGATGGCCACTCTCTCCCCTCTGACCATCTGTGTTTTATCATGGACGATCTTCATCAAGTTCCAAGTGATGACTTGGAAGAGATGGACATTCTCCATCAACTGGCTCTCTTGAGCATAAGAACTAAAAAATTCTACAAGAGGACAGGAAGAAAATTTCCTGGTATCCATGGAAAAACCAGGATTGGTCTAAACAAGGCTAATGTCCAATGCTATAGGTGTCATGGCACAAGACATTTTGCCTGGGAATGCTCTAATGTTCCAAAATCTAACCCTTCTTCTTATGTGACCTTTCCAAACATACCTTCACACACCTCTTCAACACCATATTCATCTACCTCTTCCTCATCCTCTTTCAAAAGGTCCAATAATCCTCAAGAATCAGCACACATTGCACAAAACTCTTCTTCCACCAATGTGCAATATGTACAAGCTGCAAAAGGTAACCTGTACCAACTCACTCCTGCTTCACTTCAAGTTGTTGCAGCTCCTTCTTCACAAATAAATGCACCTGGCCATGCTGTCCAACCTTCATCATCTGGTCAACAGGCTCTTTTCTCTCAAGAGTACATAGACTGGAGCAGCTTGCCTGAAGTTGTTGGCTATACCCTTATCACTTCTGAACCAACAGAATTTGCTCTCATGGCTGTTGGTGAAGACTCCTGTTCTTCGGTTCAACCTGAAGCAGATATTTCTGATGCTCAGGTATCTTCTTCTAGCTTAGAAAAACTATGTTCCAATGCTTGCATAGAGGCTTTTGCAAAAATAAAGAAAGCCAATATGTTGCTTCAAAAGCAAAATCAGGAGTTGGAACAACTCCTTGACAATAAAAATTCTGAAGTGGAAAAATTAATAAAAATAAAAGATAATGAGATCTGTGCTTTAAAAACTAAGAAAATCAACTTACAAGCATTGTTTGATCTACAAAGAGAAAAATATTATGCTTGTAATGATGAATTATCTCAAACTCAAGTAAGCTGTGAAAAGTGGGTTGAGTCCTGCAAAGGATTCAAAATGCTTTTACAAAAGCAAGTTCACAGCAAAGCAAGATTTGGGATTGGGTATAATCACACTGCTCAACCAGAGGATTACACCCCAATCGACAACAATAAGGAAGAGACCACTCCTGAACCTATTTCACCAACTTTTCTTCCTGATGAAATTCCTCCAATAATAGATACACCTCCTTTGGTGTATCAGCCAAACTATTCTTCTAAGTTTGTATACCCCACTAATACAAATCTGATAAGAATAGAAAAACCTCAGTTGAACTCAGTTCAACACAATAACTCTTCAGAACAAAATGAGATTGCTCCTGATATGAGCTCTACTCATAGTTCAGAAGAAACAACAAAATCGGGTCTCTCTTCTAGCCTCAAGTCAAATCTTGAAAAAGGAAAAGGACCTATGATTAATATCCAGTTTCCTCCTTCTCATCCTCATCCTCCTTACCCCACAATGAAAGTAAACAGACCTTTCATCCCAAATTATTCGTCTCTTTCTCCAGCCTGCTTAAAATGTTTTAAGTACAATCATGCTACTGAAAACTGCAGAACAAGAACGCCTTTGGAGAAAGCTAGATTGAAGGCTAATAAGTTGAAAGCTGATCATGCCTCTTCATCTAAAGGGAACCTCCCTAATAAGATGAAGAAAGTAAGAACAGCAAGTAACCAATCTGTTGGGTCACACCCTCATTCTTCTTTTATCATACCCTCTTCCTTGACTGCTAACTCCAGACCTTCCATTTTGGGAACACCACCTCCTTACTCTACGGTGAACCCAGTTCCTTACTCTCATAATGGTGCTAACTCTTCTCCCGTGGATTCTCAAATCAATCTTCTCCAACAGAATCAGCAACAACTGCTGTTAATGATGCAGAAATTGATGAATGATACACAACAAAATAAACCAAACAAATAAAATAAAATAAAACATCCCATATCTAATCTATTGTACTTAATCCTCATGTGCAGAAACCCTCTTCAAACCAAAATCATCTCTGGTATGTGGATAGTGGAGGATCTAGGCACATGACAGGATGCAGATCCATTCTAAATGACTTCATTCCAAAAAATGGAGGATCTGTCTCCTTCGGAAACAATGAAAAAGGTTGGATAGTGGGGTCTGGTTCTGTCTTAAGTGGAAATTTGAAATTTAAAGATGTTAGCTTAGTTGAGAACTTCAAGTTTAATCTCTTGATTGTTTCTCAACTAGCTGACAAGAATTTTAGTTCATTTTTCACTAAAGACAGTTGCAAAATTCTTTCTCCAGAAATAAACTCAAAAATAAAGGTCTTGATTGATCAACACACCTTGCTAACGGCTAGAAGAAGTGGAAATGTCTATGTTGTAGATATGACTACTGACTCTCAAACATCTTCTCCTACATGTTTGATAGCCAAAGCATCATCTTCTGAAACTACTCTTTGGCACAGGAGACTCAGTCACCTTAATCACCAAACTCTTCATAAGCTTTCAATCCTTTCTTTAGTAAGAGGATTGCCTTCTAAATAATTTCACTTTGAAGGTCAATGTGAATCTTGCTTAAAGGGAAAGCAACATAAAACTTCACATAAGTCCATTGAGGAATCCATAACAACTAACTGTCTTAATCTGCTTCATATGGATATGTTTGGTCCAGTGAAGGTAGCTAGTTTGGCAAGAAAAAGATATTGTTTAGTTGTTGTGGATGATTACTCAAGATTTTGCTGGACCTTCTTCCTTTTCAGCAAAGATGAGACTTCTGATAAAATAGTTGCTCTCATCACTCATCTTGAAAGACAATTCAGTCTTCCTGTTAAAATGATAAGGAGTGACAATGGCACAGAGTTCAAGAATCAAGTTCTTGATAAATTCTGTATCTCTAAAGGAATCCTTAGACAATATAGTGCTCCTAGAACTCCTGCTCAGAATGGAGTTGTAGAAAGAAAGAACAGGACACTAATTGAAGCTGCAAGAACCATGCTTGCAGACTCAGGATTACCTTTATCATTCTGGGCTGAGGCAGTAAACACTGCTTGTTATGTCTTAAACAGAGTTCACATTGTAAAAAGACATAACAAAACTGCCTATGAAATCCTGTATAAAATAAAGCCTCTCATTTCCTTCTTCAAAGTCTTTGGATGTCCGTGTTTTATCTTAAATACAAAAGACTCTTTGTCCAAGTTTGCTGCTAAAGTTGATTCTGGATACTTTGTTGGATACTCTCAGACTTCTAAAGCATATCGAGCTTTCAATCTCAGAACAAAAATCATTAAGGAATCTATTGATGTAAAATTCAATGAATCAGCATCAACCTCATCCTTCCCTTCTGCACCTGATGATCTCTTTGATCTTGAAAGCTTCTCATTCATCCCTCCTATCTCCTCTTCTTCTCCTTCATCAGAGTCATGTCAAACCTCTGAAGATCTATCTTCTCTTGAGGAATGTTCTGTTTCAAAATTCTTCACTTCCTTTCCTTCTTATCAAATAAATTCTCAAGAAACAAATTCTCAAAACCAAGAAAATCAAATATCTACTTCCTTATCTCCTGTCTTGGATAATGTATCTGTAGACGTTCCTGACCATACTCTAAACTCTCATCTAGAAAACTCTCTGAGCCCCATCGAAAACTCACCCTCTTCCGAAGCTGCCTCCTCAAATAACTGTTTGGACATCATTCCTTTCAACAAAAATCATCCTCTATAACAAATCTTAGGTGATCTAAGTAAAGGAGTTCAAACTAGGAACCAGATTTCAAACTTTTGTCTTCATGCAGCCTTTCTATCCCAAATTGAGCCGTCTAAATATCAGGAGACTCTTAAAGACAATAACTGGGTAGAGGCAATGCAAGATGAGCTAACAACAAGATGTTTCTGTGCAAAGCAAGAGTTCACACATGGAAGGTTTTGTTGATCCAAAAATAGGACTTTAAGTGAGACAATAACTTTAAGTGAACTAAAAACATTTTTAGGACTTCAAGTCAAACAAACCCCAAATAGGACTTATATTCATCAATCTAAATATGTAAAAGATCTTCTAAATAAATTTGATATGAATGACTGCAAAATAATTTCTACTCCCATGGCAACAAGTCCTGGCATATGTCCTGACGACAATGGTGAACCTGTAGATCAAACTCTCTACAGGTGCATGATTGGTTCTCTGATGTATCTTACTGCATCAAGACCAGACATCATGTATGCAACATGTGTCTGTGCAAGATGCCAATCTGCTCCCAAACAATCTCATCTTTCATTTGTGAAGAGGATACTCAGATATCTCAAAGGTACTCATGTGCTAGGTATTTGGTATCCTGCTAATCAAATTTGTAAGCTTGTTGCTTTTTCAGATAGTGATTATGCTGGCTGCTCACTCACCAGAAAGTCCACATCAGGAGGTTGTCAGTTCTTTGCAGGTTGCTTAGTGTCATGGCAAAGCAAGAAGCAAACTTCAGTATCAAATTCAACTGCTGAAGCCGAATACATTGCAGCAGCCCATTGCACTGCCCAAATTCTTTGGTTACAATACCAACTGCTAGATTTTGGAATAACTGAACTAAAAACACCTCTTCTAATAGATAGCGAAGCTGCCAAAAAGATAATAAAGAATCCTGTCTATCATTCTAAAACCAAACACATTGAAATAAGGCATCACTTCATTAGAGACAGTTTTGAAAAGGGACTAATTGTTCCGGAACATGTCTCTACAAGTGACCAAATAGCTGACATATTTACCAAGCCCTTAGACTCCTCAACTTTCTCTAAGTTTGTGGCAAAATTGGGCATGATAAATATGAGTTAATAAACGTAGTTAAGATTATGTTTATTAACCTTTGTACACATAAATATAAAAGGATAATTTTTATAAATTGTCCTAACAATGGATATCGGATAAACCACTGTTAAAGAAATCTTGGTTTCTTTCAGTAGTTATCTCAGTACACGGATAGGATCAGTGGTAATATGGTCACTGCTTCATATCTATCTGATGTTTAAACCTTCCATTGTTACATTCTATAACTACTTTGGTTCCTTCTCCTTCCGATGATCTCTTTTCCTTCCGAAAACTATCACATGATCATTTAACTTGCTTCCAAGAATAAGATTCTTCCGATCTGCAAATTAAATCTTGAGCTTTGCACTTGATGTGACAGTTGTCAATCTCTCTACAAGATCCGACTCTCAATGCTGACTTCCACGGCTCGAGAAGATACTTACCATCATCTTAATAACCAATAATCTTATTTAAATCAATAATCATCTCCTTTATTTCTCATCTCTCTCACCATGAATCTATTTAAACCCTCTTGCTCCTCTGGTTATCAAGAAACCTTTCATCATCTTGAAAATTCTAAGCAATGCTCATGGCTACGGATGATCACTTGTCAGGCATGTCGCCTGGCACGAAGCACTTACGCTAACCTTGTCTACAGTTTGATACTTATGATAATGGTGTAACGGCTTCAGACCAGGCTTCATTCCTCACAAAGCTTCGTCTGTACTTCGAGATGTGCATAAACATGTCTTCTTGTCCAAATGTGTAAGCATTAAGCTCTCTCTTCTTCTCAAACAGCTCTGTAATTTTAATCTCAAAAATAATCATGAATCTTTCGACTCATTCATTTTTTTTTTGTAACCTGAAAAACCTGATTATGTATAAGCATTTCTTCTGCTCTTTACAGAAATCATTTCAATAACATGCGATATGTTAGCATATCCTTGATCATCTGGTATATTACCAGAAATGTCCCTAGTTCCGACTATGTTTTTTAGCTTGTCCCATTGATCCTTATAATAATATGAAGGATTTGACCAACTAGTGTTCACAAGTTTGCACACTGATGGATGACACTGAAGAAACACCCATCTTCAGTGAACCCACATCCACCCTACTTTCTCACCTATAACAGGTACCGGCCACAAAATAATTTTTTTTCACAACCTTCTAAGCCTAATAAACCCAAAAAGTCTGTTAAGATGAGATCCCTGAACACGACTGTGTTCCTACTGAACACATGGATACATCTGTTCCATCCTCACAGATGAATCAAGAATCTCTTCCCATCCAGCTCCTCATCAATCCTCTCAACAGGATGATGTTGTATTCCTAAGGCAACCCTTACTAACCACTGAAATGTCATTTGACACTCAGCAGGTTGTCCTCTCTCCCAGGGACATCTCTGTTCTTTCCCTAAGCCCCCACTATCCTTTAATAAATCTCTTACCTATGAAAAGAGGATGCGATCCGGATGTCAAGTCCATCTAGACCTCTTGATCATATATCAGGAGCATCCATTTCACATGAAAATCCAATGAATTCTCATTTGAATGGATTAGGCAATAAGACTCCAGGTATGGCAACAGCCAATGAAGTTTTCTTGTAAACTAAGGCTGGAAATCCCCAGAACCAAGAAAAAGGGGTTTATGACATCTCTGAGATGGACTCAGGTCATGATAAACTGACCCTCAAAGTCAGGGATTCGGATGACATCTGTAAAATGATGGACGAATCAGTTCACAACCTTAAGGAATTGACGAATGTCCAAAGTCCTGCAATCCAAATCCAACCCAATGCAGGCACCTTCATTTGAAGGTTTTCCAAACTCTTCAACCACCTTCACTACTACCACCTTTCTTCCACTGCCTTTCGAGGAGCATTTAGCTTACTTCTTTCAGCCTCTCTTCCTTCCCTGCCTTGCCTCCCGGCTGATAAATCCAAAAAGAGGGAGATTGATTCATGTACATAAACCATTCTCAAAAGGTGACTGAAGCTTAAATAAACAAAGAAGCCTTTGCTGTACTAAGACCCCATTTGAACCATTCTCATGTACTTTCCCAACTGAGTCTGATGTTCTAGAAATTGATTGGGCTCTAAAGCTAAGTGGTTTTGGCTTCATCAGTCCAGAGGGAGATTGTTGGAAAATAAGGACTGACGAATCAAAACCACCTTTCAAATAATCAATTTGAATAAATGTTGCGGGACACTAACTTCCGAAGACATGAAGAATAAAGCTTTAAAAGATGCTTCGGAAGACATTAAATAAAAGAACAATTGCTTCCGAAGACAAAACTTCAGAAGAGGCTTCGGAAGATACTAAATAAAAGACAATTGCTTCCGAAGACAAAGCTTCAGAAGATGCTTCGGAAGACTCTATCCGAAGACAAAACCTCAGAAGACACTAACAATTGCTTCCGAAGAACAAAAGTCAATTACTTCGGAAGACTTCCAAAGACATCTGCTTCGGAAAGAAAAACATTACTTCAGAAGACTTATGTATTTACATCAGCTTCCGATGAAATAATAAATGTTTCCTTCTTCAGCTTCCGATAGAATAACTGATTCATTTAATTAGTTTCCTATGAAGAACTTCCAAAAGAATAACTCCTTAGCATCAGTACAAATGTCTGAACCTCAGAAGACTTCAAGATCTTTGAAGATCCTAAGTTGACTTTGCATTTGTACTATTTTGATGCTACAGTGTCTGTAATAGTGTCATCAGTCTTATATGTTTTGTCTTTGTTCTATATTTGTCCTGAAACATTAAATGTCGGGGCTATTTATACCCCAACATCAACTGTATAACATAACACTTTTCTGAATCTTCTTCGTGTTGCCTTACTGTTTTCTGTTATCTCTTTTCTTTAAAAACAAGAAAACTAAACACTAAAATAACTTAAAGGCAAAACCCTAGAGGGAGCAAATACCAAAGGCTTTGACTAAGTATCTAAAGCTCTTGTTCCTGGTTAAATCAGTCTCTCCTTAGTTCACTGATTTCCTACACAATGATATAGGAACCAGTTAGAAGTCCTGTTTGCTACTTGCTATTTGTTATAGTTCAGAGTCTACTGCAGACAGGTGAGAACATTAGCCCCTCTTTTACTGTTTTACAACTGTTTTGGGGTGGAACACATGATCAAACACTCTATGTCTTCTAAGTCAATGCAAGGTAGAGACAATAACTTTAAGTGAACTAAAAACATTTTTAGGACTTCAAGTCAAACAAACCCCAAATAGGACTTTCATTCATCAATCTAAATATGTAAAAGATCTTCTAAATAAATTTGATATGAATGACAGCAAAATAATTTCTACTCCCATGGCAACAAGTCCTCGCATATGTCCAGACGACAATGGTGAACCTGTAGATCAAACTCTCTACAGGTGCATGATTGGTTCTCTGATGTATCTTACTACATCAAGACCAGACATGATGTATGCAACATGTGTCTGTGCAAGATACCAATCTGCTCCCAAACAATCTCATCTTTCTTTTGTGAAGAGGATACTCAGATATCTCAAAGGTACTCATGTGCTAGGTATTTGGTATCCTGCTAATCAAATTTGTAAGCTTGTTGGTTTTCAGATAGTGATTATGCTGGCTGCTCGCTCACCAGAAAGTCCACATCAGGAGGTTGTCAGTTCTTTGCAGGTTGCTTAGTGTCATGGCAAAGCAAGAAGCAAACTTCAGTATCAAATTCAACTGCTGAAGCCGAATACATTGCAGCAGCCCATTGCACTGCCCAAATTCTTTGGTTACAATACCAACTGCTAGATTTTGGAATAACTGAACTAAAAACACCTCTTCTAATAGATAGCGAAGCTGCCAAAAACATAATATAGAATCCTGTCTATCATTCTAAAACCAAACACATTGAAATAAGGCATCACTTCATTAGAGACAGTTTTGAAAAGGGACTAATTGTTCCGGAACATGTCTCTACAAGTGACCAAATAGCTGACATATTTACCAAGCCCTTAGACTCCTCAACTTTCTCTAAGTTTGTGGCAAAATTGGGCATGATAAATATGAGTTAATAAACGTAGTTAAGATTATGTTTATTAACCTTTGTACACATAAATATAAAAGGATAATTTTTATAAATTGTCCTAACAATGGATATCGGATAAACCACTGTTAAAGGAATCTTGGTTTCTTTCAGTAGTTATCTCAGTACACGGATAGGATCAGTGGTAATATGGTCACTGCTTCATATCTATCTGATGTTTAAACCTTCCATTGTTACATTCTATAACTACTTTGGTTCCTTCTCCTTCCGATGATCTCTTTTCCTTCCGAAAACTATCACATGATCATTTAACTTGCTTCCAAGAATAAGATTCTTCCGATCTGCAAATTAAATCTTGAGCTTTGCACTTGATGTGACAGTTGTCAATCTCTCTGCAAGATCCGACTCTCAATGCTAACTTCCACGGCTCGAGAAGATACTTACCATCATCTTAATAACCAATAATCTTATTTAAATCAATAATAATCTCCTTTATTTCTCATCTCTCTCACCATGAATCTATTTAAACCCTCTTGCTCCTCTGGTTATCAAGAAACCTTTCATCATCTTGAAAATTCTAAGCAATGCTCATGGCTACGGATGATCACTTGTCAGGCATGTCGCCTGGCACGAAGCACTTACGCTAACCTTGTCTACAGTTTGATACTTATGATAATGGTGTAACGGCTTCGGACCAGGCTTCATTCCTCACAAAGCTTCGTCTGTACTTCGAGATGTGCATAAACATGTCTTCTTGTCCAAATGTGTAAGCATTAAGCTCTCTCTTCTTCTCAAACAGCTCTGTAATTTTAATCTCAAAAATAATCATGAATCTTTCGACTCATTCATTTTTTTTTGTAACCTGAAAAACCTGATTATGTATAAGCATTTCTTCTGCTCTTTACAGAAATCATTTCAATAACATGCGATATGTTAGCATATCCTTGATCATCTGGTATATTACCAGAAATGTCCCTAGTTCCGACTATGTTTTTTAGTTTGTCCCATTGATCCTTATAATAATATGAAGGATTTGACCAACTAGTGTTCACAAGTTTGCACACTGATGGATGACACTGAAGAAACACCCATCTTCAGTGAACCCACATCCACCCTACTTTCTCACCTATAACAGGTACCGGCCATAAAATAATTTTTTTTCACAACCTTCTAAGCCTAATAAACCCAAAAAGTCTGTTAAGATGAGATCCCTGAACACGACTGTGTTCCTACTGAACACATGGATACATCTGTTCCATCCTCACAGATGAATCAAGAATCTCTTCCCATCCAGCTCCTCATCAATCCTCTCAACAGGATGATGTTGTATTCCTAAGGGAACCCTTACTAACCACTGAAATGTCATTTGACACTCAGCTGGTTGTCCTCTCTCCCAGGGACATCTCTGTTCTTACCATAAGCCCCCACTATCCTTTAATAAATCTCTTACCTATGAAAAGAGGATGCGATCCGGATGTCAAGTCCATCTAGACCTCTTGATCATATATCAGGAGCATCCACTTCACATGAAAATCCAATGAATTCTCATTTGAATGGATTAGGCAATAAGACTCCAGGTATGGCAACAGCCAATGAAGTTTTCTTGTAAACTAAGGCTGGAAATCCCTAGAACCAAGAAAAAGGGGTTTATGACATCTCTGAGATGGACTCAGGTCATGATAAACTGACCCTCAAAGTCAGGGATTCGGATGACATCTGTAAAATGATGGACGAATCAGTTCACAACCTTAAGGAATTGACGAATGTCCAAAGTCCTGCAATCCAAATCCAACCCAATGCAGGCACCTTCATTTGAAGGTTTTCCAAACTCTTCAACCACCTTCACTACTACCACCTTTCTTCCACTGCCTTTAGAGGAGCATTTAGCTTACTTCTTTCAGCCTCTCTTCCTTCCCTGCCTTGCCTCCCGGCTGATAAATCCAAAAAGAGGGAGATTGATTCATGTACATAAACCATTCTCAAAAGGTGACTGAAGCTTAAATAAACAAAGAAGCCTTTGCTGTACTAAGACCCCATTTGAACCATTCTCATGTACTTTCCCAACTGAGTCTGATGTTCTAGAAATTGATTGGGCTCTAAAGCTAAGTGGTTTTGGCTTCATCAGTCCAGAGGGAGATTGTTGGAAAATAAGGACTGACGAATCAAAACCACCTTTCAAATAATCAATTTGAATAAATGTTGCGGGACACTAACTTCCGAAGACATGAAGAATAAAGCTTTAAAAGATGCTTCGGAATACATTAAATAAAAGAACAATTGCTTCCGAAGACAAAACTTCAGAAGAGGCTTCGGAAGATACTAAATAAAAGACAATTGCTTCCGAAGACAAAGCTTCAGAAGATGCTTCGGAAGACTCTATCCGAAGACAAAACCTCAGAAGACACTAACAATTGCTTCCGAAGAACAAAAGTCAATTACTTCGGAAGACTTCCAAAGACATCTGCTTCGGAAAGAAAAACATTACTTCAGAAGACTTATGTATTTACATCAGCTTCCGATGATATAATAAATGTTTCCTTCTTCAGCTTCCGATAGAATAACTGATTCATTTAATTAGTTTCCTATGAAGAACTTCCAAAAGAATAACTCCTTAGCATCAGTACAAATGTCTGAACCTCAGAAGACTTCAAGATCTTTGAAGATCCTAAGTTGACTTTGCATTTGTACTATTTTGATGCTACAGTGTCTGTAATAGTGTCATCAGTCTTATATGTTTTGTCTTTGTTCTATATTTGTCCTGAAACATTAAATGTCGGGGCTATTTATACCCCAACATCAACTGTATAACATAACACTTTTCTGAATCTTCTTCGTGTTGCCTTACTGTTTTCTGTTATCTCTTTTCTTTAAAAACAAGAAAACTAAACACTAAAATAACTTAAAGGCAAAACCCTAGAGGGAGCAAATACCAAAGGCTTTGACTAAGTATCTAAAGCTCTTGTTCCTGGTTAAATCAGTCTCTCCTTAGTTCACTGATTTCCTACACAATGATATAGGAACCAGTTAGAAGTCCTGTTTGCTACTTGCTATTTGTTATAGTTCAGAGTCTACTGCAGACAGGTGAGAACATTAGCCCCTCTTTTACTGTTTTACAACTGTTTTGGGGTGGAACACATGATCAAACACTCTATGTCTTCTAAGTCAATGCAAGGTAGAGACAATAACTTTAAGTGAACTAAAAACATTTTTAGGACTTCAAGTCAAACAAACCCCAAATAGGACTTTCATTCATCAATCTAAATATGTAAAAGATCTTCTAAATAAATTTGATATGAATGACAGCAAAATAATTTCTACTCCCATGGCAACAAGTCCTGGCATATGTCCAGACGACAATGGTGAACCTGTAGATCAAACTCTCTACAGGTGCATGATTGGTTCTCTGATGTATCTTACTACATCAAGACCAGACGTGATGTATGCAACATGTGTCTGTGCAAGATACCAATCTGCTCCCAAACAATCTCATCTTTCTTTTGTGAAGAGGATACTCAGATATCTCAAAGGTACTCATGTGCTAGGTATTTGGTATCCTGCTAATCAAATTTGTAAGCTTGTTGGTTTTTCAGATAGTGATTATGCTGGCTGCTCGCTCACCAGAAAGTCCACATCAGGAGGTTGTCAGTTCTTTGCAGGTTGCTTAGTGTCATGGCAAAGCAAGAAGCAAACTTCAGTATCAAATTCAACTGCTGAAGCCGAATACATTGCAGCAGCCCATTGCACTGCCCAAATTCTTTGGTTACAATACCAACTGCTAGATTTTGGAATAACTGAACTAAAAACACCTCTTCTAATAGATAGCGAAGCTGCCAAAAACATAATATAGAATCCTGTCTATCATTCTAAAACCAAACACATTGAAATAAGGCATCACTTCATTAGAGACAGTTTTGAAAAGGGACTAATTGTTCCGGAACATGTCTCTACAAGTGACCAAATAGCTGACATATTTACCAAGCCCTTAGACTCCTCAACTTTCTCTAAGTTTGTGGCAAAATTGGGCATGATAAATATGAGTTAATAAACGTAGTTAAGATTATGTTTATTAACCTTTGTACACATAAATATAAAAGGATAATTTTTATAAATTGTCCTAACAATGGATATCGGATAAACCACTGTTAAAGAAATCTTGGTTTCTTTCAGTAGTTATCTCAGTACACGGATAGGATCAGTGGTAATATGGTCACTGCTTCATATCTATCTGATGTTTAAACCTTCCATTGTTACATTCTATAACTACTTTGGTTCCTTCTCCTTCCGATGATCTCTTTTCCTTCCGAAAACTATCACATGATCATTTAACTTGCTTCCAAGAATAAGATTCTTCCGATCTGCAAATTAAATCTTGAGCTTTGCATTTGATGTGACAGTTGTCAATCTCTCTACAAGATCCGACTCTCAATGCTGACTTCCACGGCTCGAGAAGATACTTACCATCATCTTAATAACCAATAATCTTATTTAAATCAATAATCATCTCCTTTATTTCTCATCTCTCTCACCATGAATCTATTTAAACCCTCTTGCTCCTCTGGTTATCAAGAAACCTTTCATCATCTTGAAAATTCTAAGCAATGCTCATGGCTACGGATGATCACTTGTCAGGCATGTCGCCTGGCACGAAGCACTTACGCTAACCTTGTCTACAGTTTGATACTTATGATAATGGTGTAACGGCTTCGGACCAGGCTTCATTCCTCACAAAGCTTCGTCTGTACTTCGAGATGTGCATAAACATGTCTTCTTGTCCAAATGTGTAAGCATTAAGCTCTCTCTTCTTCTCAAACAGCTCTGTAATTTTAATCTCAAAAATAATCATGAATCTTTCGACTCATTCATTTTTTTTTGTAACCTGAAAAACCTGATTATGTATAAGCATTTCTTCTGCTCTTTACAGAAATCATTTCAATAACATGCGATATGTTAGCATATCCTTCATCATCTGGTATATTACCAGAAATGTCCCTAGTTCCGACTATGTTTTTTAGTTTGTCCCATTGATCCTTATAATAATATGAAGGATTTGACCAGCTAGTGTTCACAAGTTTGCACACTGATGGATGACACTGAAGAAACACCCATCTTCAGTGAACCCACATCCACCCTACTTTCTCACCTATAACAGGTACCGGCCATAAAATAATTTTTTTTCACAACCTTCTAAGCCTAATAAACCCAAAAAGTCTGTTAAGATGAGATCCCTGAACACGACTGTGTTCCTACTGAACACATGGATACATCTGTTCCATCCTCACAGATGAATCAAGAATCTCTTCCCATCCAGCTCCTCATCAATCCTCTTAACAGGATGATGTTGTATTCCTAAGGGAACCCTTACTAACCACTGAAATGTCATTTGACACTCAGCTGGTTGTACTCTCTCCCAGGGACATCTCTGTTCTTTCCATAAGCCCCCACTATCCTTTAATAAATCTCTTACCTATGAAAAGAGGATGCGATCCGGATGTCAAGTCTATCTAGACCTCTTGATCATATATCAGGAGCATCCACTTCACATGAAAATCCAATGAATTCTCATTTGAATGGATTAGGCAATAAGACTCCAGGTATGGCAACAGCCAATGAAGTTTTCTTGTAAACTAAGGCTGGAAATCCCCAGAACCAAGAAAAAGGGGTTTATGACATCTCTGAGATGGACTCAGGTCATGATAAACTGACCCTCAAAGTCAGGGATTCGGATGACATCTGTAAAATGATGGACGAATCAGTTCACAACCTTAAGGAATTGACGAATGTCCAAAGTCCTGCAATCCAAATCCAACCCAATGCAGGCACCTTCATTTGAAGGTTTTCCAAACTCTTCAACCACCTTCACTACTACCACCTTTCTTCCACTGCCTTTCGAGGAGCATTTAGCTTACTTCTTTCAGCCTCTCTTCCTTCCCTGCCTTGCCTCCCGGCTGATAAATCCAAAAAGAGGGAGATTGATTCATGTACATAAACCATTCTCAAAAGGTGACTGAAGCTTAAATAAACAAAGAAGCCTTTGCTGTACTAAGACCCCATTTGAACCATTCTCATGTACTTTCCCAACTGAGTCTGATGTTCTAGAAATTGATTGGGCTCTAAAGCTAAGTGGTTTTGGCTTCATCAGTCCAGAGGGAGATTGTTGGAAAATAAGGACTGACGAATCAAAACCACCTTTCAAATAATCAATTTGAATAAATGTTGCGGGACACTAACTTCCGAAGACATGAAGAATAAAGCTTTAAAAGATGCTTCGGAATACATTAAATAAAAGAACAATTGCTTCCGAAGACAAAACTTCAGAAGAGGCTTCGGAAGATACTAAATAAAAGACAATTGCTTCCGAAGACAAAGCTTCAGAAGATGCTTCGGAAGACTCTATCCGAAGACAAAACCTCAGAAGACACTAACAATTGCTTCCGAAGAACAAAAGTCAATTACTTCGGAAGACTTCCAAAGACATCTGCTTCGGAAAGAAAAACATTACTTCAGAAGACTTATGTATTTACATCAGCTTCCGATGAAATAATAAATGTTTCCTTCTTCAGCTTCCGATAGAATAACTGATTCATTTAATTAGTTTCCTATGAAGAACTTCCAAAAGAATAACTCCTTAGCATCAGTACAAATGTCTGAACCTCAGAAGACTTCAAGATCTTTGAAGATCCTAAGTTGACTTTGCATTTGTACTATTTTGATGCTACAGTGTCTGTAATAGTGTCATCAGTCTTATATGTTTTGTCTTTGTTCTATATTTGTCCTGAAACATTAAATGTCGGGGCTATTTATACCCCAACATCAACTGTATAACATAACACTTTTCTGAATCTTCTTCGTGTTGCCTTACTGTTTTCTGTTATCTCTTTTCTTTAAAAACAAGAAAACTAAACACTAAAATAACTTAAAGGCAAAACCCTAGAGGGAGCAAATACCAAAGGCTTTGACTAAGTATCTAAAGCTCTTGTTCCTGGTTAAATCAGTCTCTCCTTAGTTCACTGATTTCCTACACAATGATATAGGAACCAGTTAGAAGTCCTGTTTGCTACTTGCTATTTGTTATAGTTCAGAGTCTACTGCAGACAGGTGAGAACATTAGCCCCTCTTTTACTGTTTTACAACTGTTTTGGGGTGGAACACATGATCAAACACTCTATGTCTTCTAAGTCAATGCAAGGTAGAGACAATAACTTTAAGTGAACTAAAAACATTTTTAGGACTTCAAGTCAAACAAACCCCAAATAGGACTTTCATTCATCAATCTAAATATGTAAAAGATCTTCTAAATAAATTTGATATGAATGACAGCAAAATAATTTCTACTCCCATGGCAACAAGTCCTGGCATATGTCCAGACGACAATGGTGAACCTGTAGATCAAACTCTCTACAGGTGCATGATTGGTTCTCTGATGTATCTTACTACATCAAGACCAGACATGATGTATGCAACATGTGTCTGTGCAAGATACCAATCTGCTCCCAAACAATCTCATCTTTCTTTTGTGAAGAGGATACTCAGATATCTCAAAGGTACTCATGTGCTAGGTATTTGGTATCCTGCTAATCAAATTTGTAAGCTTGTTGGTTTTCAGATAGTGATTATGCTGGCTGCTCGCTCACCAGAAAGTCCACATCAGGAGGTTGTCAGTTCTTTGCAGGTTGCTTAGTGTCATGGCAAAGCAAGAAGCAAACTTCAGTATCAAATTCAACTGCTGAAGCCGAATACATTGCAGCAGCCCATTGCACTGCCCAAATTCTTTGGTTACAATACCAACTGCTAGATTTTGGAATAACTGAACTAAAAACACCTCTTCTAATAGATAGCGAAGCTGCCAAAAACATAATATAGAATCCTGTCTATCATTCTAAAACCAAACACATTGAAATAAGGCATCACTTCATTAGAGACAGTTTTGAAAAGGGACTAATTGTTCCGGAACATGTCTCTACAAGTGACCAAATAGCTGACATATTTACCAAGCCCTTAGACTCCTCAACTTTCTCTAAGTTTGTGGCAAAATTGGGCATGATAAATATGAGTTAATAAACGTAGTTAAGATTATGTTTATTAACCTTTGTACACATAAATATAAAAGGATAATTTTTATAAATTGTCCTAACAATGGATATCGGATAAACCACTGTTAAAGGAATCTTGGTTTCTTTCAGTAGTTATCTCAGTACACGGATAGGATCAGTGGTAATATGGTCACTGCTTCATATCTATCTGATGTTTAAACCTTCCATTGTTACATTCTATAACTACTTTGGTTCCTTCTCCTTCCGATGATCTCTTTTCCTTCCGAAAACTATCACATGATCATTTAACTTGCTTCCAAGAATAAGATTCTTCCGATCTGCAAATTAAATCTTGAGCTTTGCACTTGATGTGACAGTTGTCAATCTCTCTGCAAGATCCGACTCTCAATGCTCACTTCCACGGCTCGAGAAGATACTTACCATCATCTTAATAACCAATAATCTTATTTAAATCAATAATAATCTCCTTTATTTCTCATCTCTCTCACCATGAATCTATTTAAACCCTCTTGCTCCTCTGGTTATCAAGAAACCTTTCATCATCTTGAAAATTCTAAGCAATGCTCATGGCTACGGATGATCACTTGTCAGGCATGTCGCCTGGCACGAAGCACTTACGCTAACCTTGTCTACAGTTTGATACTTATGATAATGGTGTAACGGCTTCGGACCAGGCTTCATTCCTCACAAAGCTTCGTCTGTACTTCGAGATGTGCATAAACATGTCTTCTTGTCCAAATGTGTAAGCATTAAGCTCTCTCTTCTTCTCAAACAGCTCTGTAATTTTAATCTCAAAAATAATCATGAATCTTTCGACTCATTCATTTTTTTTTGTAACCTGAAAAACCTGATTATGTATAAGCATTTCTTCTGCTCTTTACAGAAATCATTTCAATAACATGCGATATGTTAGCATATCCTTGATCATCTGGTATATTACCAGAAATGTCCCTAGTTCCGACTATGTTTTTTAGTTTGTCCCATTGATCCTTATAATAATATGAAGGATTTGACCAACTAGTGTTCACAAGTTTGCACACTGATGGATGACACTGAAGAAACACCCATCTTCAGTGAACCCACATCCACCCTACTTTCTCACCTATAACAGGTACCGGCCATAAAATAATTTTTTTTCACAACCTTCTAAGCCTAATAAACCCAAAAAGTCTGTTAAGATGAGATCCCTGAACACGACTGTGTTCCTACTGAACACATGGATACATCTGTTCCATCCTCACAGATGAATCAAGAATCTCTTCCCATCCAGCTCCTCATCAATCCTCTCAACAGGATGATGTTGTATTCCTAAGGGAACCCTTACTAACCACTGAAATGTCATTTGACACTCAGCTGGTTGTCCTCTCTCCCAGGGACATCTCTGTTCTTACCATAAGCCCCCACTATCCTTTAATAAATCTCTTACCTATGAAAAGAGGATGCGATCCGGATGTCAAGTCCATCTAGACCTCTTGATCATATATCAGGAGCATCCACTTCACATGAAAATCCAATGAATTCTCATTTGAATGGATTAGGCAATAAGACTCCAGGTATGGCAACAGCCAATGAAGTTTTCTTGTAAACTAAGGCTGGAAATCCCTAGAACCAAGAAAAAGGGGTTTATGACATCTCTGAGATGGACTCAGGTCATGATAAACTGACCCTCAAAGTCAGGGATTCGGATGACATCTGTAAAATGATGGACGAATCAGTTCACAACCTTAAGGAATTGACGAATGTCCAAAGTCCTGCAATCCAAATCCAACCCAATGCAGGCACCTTCATTTGAAGGTTTTCCAAACTCTTCAACCACCTTCACTACTACCACCTTTCTTCCACTGCCTTTAGAGGAGCATTTAGCTTACTTCTTTCAGCCTCTCTTCCTTCCCTGCCTTGCCTCCCGGCTGATAAATCCAAAAAGAGGGAGATTGATTCATGTACATAAACCATTCTCAAAAGGTGACTGAAGCTTAAATAAACAAAGAAGCCTTTGCTGTACTAAGACCCCATTTGAACCATTCTCATGTACTTTCCCAACTGAGTCTGATGTTCTAGAAATTGATTGGGCTCTAAAGCTAAGTGGTTTTGGCTTCATCAGTCCAGAGGGAGATTGTTGGAAAATAAGGACTGACGAATCAAAACCACCTTTCAAATAATCAATTTGAATAAATGTTGCGGGACACTAACT
Organism: Mikania micrantha; assembly: GCA_009363875.1. Lineage (NCBI taxonomy): Eukaryota > Viridiplantae > Streptophyta > Magnoliopsida > Asterales > Asteraceae > Mikania > Mikania micrantha. Next base: position 81,028,734 of record CM018692.1, on the reverse strand, counting down.
TCCGAAGACATGAAGAATAAAGCTTTAAAAGATGCTTCGGAATACATTAAATAAAAGAACAATTGCTTCCGAAGACAAAACTTCAGAAGAGGCTTCGGAAGATACTAAATAAAAGACAATTGCTTCCGAAGACAAAGCTTCAGAAGATGCTTCGGAAGACTCTATCCGAAGACAAAACCTCAGAAGACACTAACAATTGCTTCCGAAGAACAAAAGTCAATTACTTCGGAAGACTTCCAAAGACATCTGCTTCGGAAAGAAAAACATTACTTCAGAAGACTTATGTATTTACATCAGCTTCCGATGATATAATAAATGTTTCCTTCTTCAGCTTCCGATAGAATAACTGATTCATTTAATTAGTTTCCTATGAAGAACTTCCAAAAGAATAACTCCTTAGCATCAGTACAAATGTCTGAACCTCAGAAGACTTCAAGATCTTTGAAGATCCTAAGTTGACTTTGCATTTGTACTATTTTGATGCTACAGTGTCTGTAATAGTGTCATCAGTCTTATATGTTTTGTCTTTGTTCTATATTTGTCCTGAAACATTAAATGTCGGGGCTATTTATACCCCAACATCAACTGTATAACATAACACTTTTCTGAATCTTCTTCGTGTTGCCTTACTGTTTTCTGTTATCTCTTTTCTTTAAAAACAAGAAAACTAAACACTAAAATAACTTAAAGGCAAAACCCTAGAGGGAGCAAATACCAAAGGCTTTGACTAAGTATCTAAAGCTCTTGTTCCTGGTTAAATCAGTCTCTCCTTAGTTCACTGATTTCCTACACAATGATATAGGAACCAGTTAGAAGTCCTGTTTGCTACTTGCTATTTGTTATAGTTCAGAGTCTACTGCAGACAGGTGAGAACATTAGCCCCTCTTTTACTGTTTTACAACTGTTTTGGGGTGGAACACATGATCAAACACTCTATGTCTTCTAAGTCAATGCAAGGTAGAGACAATAACTTTAAGTGAACTAAAAACATTTTTAGGACTTCAAGTCAAACAAACCCCAAATAGGACTTTCATTCATCAATCTAAATATGTAAAAGATCTTCTAAATAAATTTGATATGAATGACAGCAAAATAATTTCTACTCCCATGGCAACAAGTCCTGGCATATGTCCAGACGACAATGGTGAACCTGTAGATCAAACTCTCTACAGGTGCATGATTGGTTCTCTGATGTATCTTACTACATCAAGACCAGACGTGATGTATGCAACATGTGTCTGTGCAAGATACCAATCTGCTCCCAAACAATCTCATCTTTCTTTTGTGAAGAGGATACTCAGATATCTCAAAGGTACTCATGTGCTAGGTATTTGGTATCCTGCTAATCAAATTTGTAAGCTTGTTGGTTTTTCAGATAGTGATTATGCTGGCTGCTCGCTCACCAGAAAGTCCACATCAGGAGGTTGTCAGTTCTTTGCAGGTTGCTTAGTGTCATGGCAAAGCAAGAAGCAAACTTCAGTATCAAATTCAACTGCTGAAGCCGAATACATTGCAGCAGCCCATTGCACTGCCCAAATTCTTTGGTTACAATACCAACTGCTAGATTTTGGAATAACTGAACTAAAAACACCTCTTCTAATAGATAGCGAAGCTGCCAAAAACATAATATAGAATCCTGTCTATCATTCTAAAACCAAACACATTGAAATAAGGCATCACTTCATTAGAGACAGTTTTGAAAAGGGACTAATTGTTCCGGAACATGTCTCTACAAGTGACCAAATAGCTGACATATTTACCAAGCCCTTAGACTCCTCAACTTTCTCTAAGTTTGTGGCAAAATTGGGCATGATAAATATGAGTTAATAAACGTAGTTAAGATTATGTTTATTAACCTTTGTACACATAAATATAAAAGGATAATTTTTATAAATTGTCCTAACAATGGATATCGGATAAACCACTGTTAAAGAAATCTTGGTTTCTTTCAGTAGTTATCTCAGTACACGGATAGGATCAGTGGTAATATGGTCACTGCTTCATATCTATCTGATGTTTAAACCTTCCATTGTTACATTCTATAACTACTTTGGTTCCTTCTCCTTCCGATGATCTCTTTTCCTTCCGAAAACTATCACATGATCATTTAACTTGCTTCCAAGAATAAGATTCTTCCGATCTGCAAATTAAATCTTGAGCTTTGCATTTGATGTGACAGTTGTCAATCTCTCTACAAGATCCGACTCTCAATGCTGACTTCCACGGCTCGAGAAGATACTTACCATCATCTTAATAACCAATAATCTTATTTAAATCAATAATCATCTCCTTTATTTCTCATCTCTCTCACCATGAATCTATTTAAACCCTCTTGCTCCTCTGGTTATCAAGAAACCTTTCATCATCTTGAAAATTCTAAGCAATGCTCATGGCTACGGATGATCACTTGTCAGGCATGTCGCCTGGCACGAAGCACTTACGCTAACCTTGTCTACAGTTTGATACTTATGATAATGGTGTAACGGCTTCGGACCAGGCTTCATTCCTCACAAAGCTTCGTCTGTACTTCGAGATGTGCATAAACATGTCTTCTTGTCCAAATGTGTAAGCATTAAGCTCTCTCTTCTTCTCAAACAGCTCTGTAATTTTAATCTCAAAAATAATCATGAATCTTTCGACTCATTCATTTTTTTTTGTAACCTGAAAAACCTGATTATGTATAAGCATTTCTTCTGCTCTTTACAGAAATCATTTCAATAACATGCGATATGTTAGCATATCCTTCATCATCTGGTATATTACCAGAAATGTCCCTAGTTCCGACTATGTTTTTTAGTTTGTCCCATTGATCCTTATAATAATATGAAGGATTTGACCAGCTACTGTTCACAAGTTTGCACACTGATGGATGACACTGAAGAAACACCCATCTTCAGTGAACCCACATCCACCCTACTTTCTCACCTATAACAGGTACCGGCCATAAAATAATTTTTTTTCACAACCTTCTAAGCCTAATAAACCCAAAAAGTCTGTTAAGATGAGATCCCTGAACACGATTGTGTTCCTACTGAACACATGGATACATCTGTTCCATCCTCACAGATGAATCAAGAATCTCTTCCCATCCAGCTCCTCATCAATCCTCTCAACAGGATGATGTTGTATTCCTAAGGGAACCCTTACTAACCACTGAAATGTCATTTGACACTCAGCTGGTTGTACTCTCTCCCAGGGACATCTCTGTTCTTTCCATAAGCCCCCACTATCCTTTAATAAATCTCTTACCTATGAAAAGAGGATGCGATCCGGATGTCAAGTCTATCTAGACCTCTTGATCATATATCAGGAGCATCCACTTCACATGAAAATCCAATGAATTCTCATTTGAATGGATTAGGCAATAAGACTCCAGGTATGGCAACAGCCAATGAAGTTTTCTTGTAAACTAAGGCTGGAAATCCCCAGAACCAAGAAAAAGGGGTTTATGACATCTCTGAGATGGACTCAGGTCATGATAAACTGACCCTCAAAGTCAGGGATTCGGATGACATCTGTAAAATGATGGACGAATCAGTTCACAACCTTAAGGAATTGACGAATGTCCAAAGTCCTGCAATCCAAATCCAACCCAATGCAGGCACCTTCATTTGAAGGTTTTCCAAACTCTTCAACCACCTTCACTACTACCACCTTTCTTCCACTGCCTTTCGAGGAGCATTTAGCTTACTTCTTTCAGCCTCTCTTCCTTCCCTGCCTTGCCTCCCGGCTGATAAATCCAAAAAGAGGGAGATTGATTCATGTACATAAACCATTCTCAAAAGGTGACTGAAGCTTAAATAAACAAAGAAGCCTTTGCTGTACTAAGACCCCATTTGAACCATTCTCATGTACTTTCCCAACTGAGTCTGATGTTCTAGAAATTGATTGGGCTCTAAAGCTAAGTGGTTTTGGCTTCATCAGTCCAGAGGGAGATTGTTGGAAAATAAGGACTGACGAATCAAAACCACCTTTCAAATAATCAATTTGAATAAATGTTGCGGGACACTAACTTCCGAAGACATGAAGAATAAAGCTTTAAAAGATGCTTCGGAATACATTAAATAAAAGAACAATTGCTTCCGAAGACAAAACTTCAGAAGAGGCTTCGGAAGATACTAAATAAAAGACAATTGCTTCCGAAGACAAACCTTCAGAAGATGCTTCGGAAGACTCTATCCGAAGACAAAACCTCAGAAGACACTAACAATTGCTTTCGAAGAACAAAAGTCAATTACTTCGGAAGACTTCCAAAGACATCTGCTTCGGAAAGAAAAACATTACTTCAGAAGACTTATGTATTTACATCAGCTTCCGATGATATAATAAATGTTTCCTTCTTCAGCTTCCGATAGAATAACTGATTCATTTAATTAGTTTCCTATGAAGAACTTCCAAAAGAATAACTCCTTAGCATCAGTACAAATGTCTGAACCTCAGAAGACTTCAAGATCTTTGAAGATCCTAAGTTGACTTTGCATTTGTACTATTTTGATGCTACAGTGTCTGTAATAGTGTCATCAGTCTTATATGTTTTGTCTTTGTTCTATATTTGTCCTGAAACATTAAATGTCGGGGCTATTTATACCCCAACATCAACTGTATAACATAACACTTTTCTGAATCTTCTTCGTGTTGCCTTACTGTTTTCTGTTATCTCTTTTCTTTAAAAACAAGAAAACTAAACACTAAAATAACTTAAAGGAAAAACCCTAGAGGGAGCAAATACCAAAGGCTTTGACTAAGTATCTAAAGCTCTTGTTCCTGGTTAAATCAGTCTCTCCTTAGTTCACTGATTTCCTACACAATGATATAGGAACCAGTTAGAAGTCCTGTTTGCTACTTGCTATTTGTTATAGTTCAGAGTCTACTGCAGACAGGTGAGAACATTAGCCCCTCTTTTACTGTTTTACAACTGTTTTGGGGTGGAACACATGATCAAACACTCTATGTCTTCTAAGTCAATGCAAGGTAGAGACAATAACTTTAAGTGAACTAAAAACATTTTTAGGACTTCAAGTCAAACAAACCCCAAATAGGACTTTCATTCATCAATCTAAATATGTAAAAGATCTTCTAAATAAATTTGATATGAATAACAGCAAAATAATTTCTACTCCCATGGCAACAAGTCCTGGCATATGTCCAGACGACAATGGTGAACCTGTAGATCAAACTCTCTACAGGTGCATGATTGGTTCTCTGATGTATCTTACTACATCAAGACCAGACATGATGTATGCAACATGTGTCTGTGCAAGATACCAATCTGCTCCCAAACAATCTCATCTTTCTTTTGTGAAGAGGATACTCAGATATCTCAAAGGTACTCATGTGCTAGGTATTTGGTATCCTGCTAATCAAATTTGTAAGCTTGTTGGTTTTTCAGATAGTGATTATGCTGGCTGCTCGCTCACCAGAAAGTCCACATCAGGAGGTTGTCAGTTCTTTGCAGGTTGCTTAGTGGCATGGCAAAGCAAGAAGCAAACTTCAGTATCAAATTCAACTGCTGAAGCCGAATACATTGCAGCAGCCCATTGCACTGCCCAAATTCTTTGGTTACAATACCAACTGCTAGATTTTGGAATAACTGAACTAAAAACACCTCTTCTAATAGATAGCGAAGCTGCCAAAAACATAATATAGAATCCTGTCTATCATTCTAAAACCAAACACATTGAAATAAGGCATCACTTCATTAGAGACAGTTTTGAAAAGGGACTAATTGTTCCGGAACATGTCTCTACAAGTGACCAAATAGCTGACATATTTACCAAGCCCTTAGACTCCTCAACTTTCTCTAAGTTTGTGGCAAAATTGGGCATGATAAATATGAGTTAATAAACGTAGTTAAGATTATGTTTATTAACCTTTGTACACATAAATATAAAAGGATAATTTTTATAAATTGTCCTAACAATGGATATCGGATAAACCACTGTTAAAGAAATCTTGGTTTCTTTCAGTAGTTATCTCAGTACACGGATAGGATCAGTGGTAATATGGTCACTGCTTCATATCTATCTGATGTTTAAACCTTCCATTGTTACATTCTATAACTACTTTGGTTCCTTCTCCTTCCGATGATCTCTTTTCCTTCCGAAAACTATCACATGATCATTTAACTTGCTTCCAAGAATAAGATTCTTCCGATCTGCAAATTAAATCTTGAGCTTTGCACTTGATGTGACAGTTGTCAATCTCTCTACAAGATCCGACTCTCAATGCTGACTTCCACGGCTCGAAAAGATACTTACCATCATCTTAATAACCAATAATCTTATTTAAATCAATAATCATCTCCTTTATTTCTCATCTCTCTCACCATGAATATATTTAAACCCTCTTGCTCCTCTGGTTATCAAGAAACCTTTCATCATCTTGAAAATTCTAAGCAATGCTCATGGCTACGGATGATCACTTGTCAGGCATGTCGCCTGGCACGAAGCACTTACGCTAACCTTGTGTACAGTTTGATACTTATGATAATGGTGTAACGGCTTCGGACCAGGCTTCATTCCTCACAAAGCTTCGTCTGTACTTCGAGATGTGCATAAACATGTCTTCTTGTCCAAATGTGTAAGCATTAAGCTCTCTCTTCTTCTCAAACAGCTCTGTAATTTTAATCTCAAAAATAATCATGAATCTTTCGACTCATTCATTTTTTTTGTAACCTGAAAAACCTGATTATGTATAAGCATTTCTTCTGCTCTTTACAGAAATCATTTCAATAACATGCGATATGTTAGCATATCCTTGATCATCTGGTATATTACCAGAAATGTCCCTAGTTCCGACTATGTTTTTTAGTTTGTCCCATTGATCCTTATAATAATATGAAGGATTTGACCAACTAGTGTTCACAAGTTTGCACACTGATGGATGACACTGAAGAAACACCCATCTTCAGTGAACCCACATCCACCCTACTTTCACACCTATAACAGGTACCGGCCATAAAATAATTTTTTTTCACAACCTTCTAAGCCTAATAAACCCAAAAAGTCTGTTAAGACGAGATCCCTGAACACGACTGTGTTCCTACTGAACACATGGATACATCTGTTCCATCCTCACAGATGAATCAAGAATCTCTTCCCATCCAGCTCCTCATCAATCCTCTCAACAGGATGATGTTGTATTCCTAAGGGAACCCTTACTAACCACTGAAATGTCATTTGACACTCAGCTGGTTGTCCTCTCTCCCAGGGACATCTCTGTTCTTTCCATAAGCCCCCACTATCCTTTAATAAATCTCTTACCTATGAAAAGAGGATGCGATCCGGATGTCAAGTCCATCTAGACCTCTTGATCATATATCAGGAGCATCCATTTCACATGAAAATCCAATGAATTCTCATTTGAATGGATTAGGCAATAAGACTCCAGGTATGGCAACAGCCAATGAAGTTTTCTTGTAAACTAAGGCTGGAAATCCCCAGAACCAAGAAAAAGGGGTTTATGACATCTCTAAGATGGACTCAGGTCATGATAAACTGACCCTCAAAGTCAGGGATTCGGATGAAATCTGTAAAATGATGGACGAATCAGTTCACAACCTTAAGGAATTGACGAATGTCCAAAGTCCTGCAATCCAAATCCAACCCAATGCAGGCACCTTCATTTGAAGGTTTTCCAAACTCTTCAACCACCTTCACTACTACCACCTTTCTTCCACTGCCTTTCGAGGAGCATTTAGCTTACTTCTTTCAGCCTCTCTTCCTTCCCTGCCTTGCCTCCCGGCTGATAAATCCAAAAAGAGGGAGATTGATTCATGTACATAAACCATTCTCAAAAGGTGACTGAAGCTTAAATAAACAAAGAAGCCTTTGCTGTACTAAGACCCCATTTGAACCATTCTCATGTACTTTCCCAACTGAGTCTGATGTTCTAGAAATTGATTGGGCTCTAAAGCTAAGTGGTTTTGGCTTCATCAGTCCAGAGGGAGATTGTTGGAAAATAAGGACTAACGAATCAAAACCGCCTTTCAAATAATCAATTTGAATAAATGTTGTGGGACACTAACTTCCAAAGACATGAAGAATAAAGCTTTAAAAGATGCTTCGGAAGACATTAAATAAAAGAACAATTGCTTCCGAAGACAAAACTTCAGAAGAGGCTTCGGAAGATACTAAATAAAAGACAATTGCTTCCGAAGACAAAGCTTCAGAAGATGCTTCGGAAGACTCTATCCGAAGACAAAACCTCAGAAGACACTAACAATTGCTTCCGAAGAATAAAAGTCAATTACTTAGGAAGACTTCCAAAGACATCTGCTTCGGAAAGAAAAACATTACTTCAGAAGACTTATGTATTTACATCAGCTTCCGATGAAATAATAAATGTTTCCTTCTTCAGCTTCCGATAGAATAACTGATTCATTTAATTAGTTTCCTATGAAGAACTTCCAAAAGAATAACTCCTTAGCATCATGTAACACCCAAACTTTACACACGATTACACGTGTCCCATTTTTAGGTCCCAAATTAAACTTTATTGTAAAATTATGTTCGGAAGCGTGAAATTGACATTTCATAAGTTAAACACACTTAATTTCAATCATTTACATTTATGATTAATAAAAACTAGTGTGTTTAAGTTTAATACCACCATAGACTTTACATAACGTTTGGTTCTGCTTCACAACATGCCCGATCTGATAGCCCGATGCATATATATCTTTGACCTGTAACATCACATATAAGTCACAATTAGTTCATATGAACTAAGTAAGTAACCCCAATGGTTTCTCAACAACAAAATGTATAAATACATTTTTCACAATCAATATTCAAACGGAGTCATTTCTATTCGAATTGACTCTCACCAGGTAATAATATCACATTACCAATCATCAACTATTGTTCACAATAATTTAATCAAAATTACACTATGGTGTTCACATTTCTGTACTTCCACCATAGCTATTTGTCAGCATATCTGACTATTCACACATTTGTGATATCATAATTAATTCAAGTCTTAAGATGTTTACCCACCGGTACTTCCATCTAAGACAGTTGCCAGCACCTCTGGCTATCCACCATTGTGGAGTCATATTTATCAAGTCTAAGATGTTCACCCACCGGTACTTCCATCTAGACAATTGCCAGCACCTCTGGCTATCCACCATTGTGGAGTCATATTAATCAAGTCTAAGATGTTCACCCACCGGTACTTCCATCTAGACAATTGCCAGCACCTCTGGCTATCCACCATTGTGGAGTCATATTAATCAAGTCTAAGATGTTCACCCACCGGTACTTCCATCTAGACAATTGCCAGCACCTCTGGCTATCCACCATTGTGGAGTCATATTAATCAAGTCTAAGATGTTCACCCACCGGTACTTCCATCTAGACAATTGCCAGCACCTCTAGCTATCCACCATTGTGGAGTCATATTTATCAAGTCTAAGATGTTCACCCACCGGTACTTCCATCTAGACAATTGCCAGCACCTCTGGCTATCCACCATTGTGGAGTCATATTTATCAATTCCAGAATTAACCGGTTAGCCACACATTTGTGGTTCAACAATTTAGTTCCCGGATTAACCGGTTAGCCACGCATTTGTGGTTCAACAATTTAGTTCCCGGATTAACCGGTTAGCCACGCATTTGTGGTTCAACAATTTAGTTCCCGGATTAACCGGTTAGCCACACATTTGTGGTTCAACAATTAAATCAATTTCACCGGCTCATCCAGCTAAATTTTAATGCATTTATATTATGCACACCACACAAGCATAACATTCATTTTGAAACTAATAATGCCTTCTCAAAGGTCTTATAATTCCATTAGATTCATTAATCAAGTTACGCCCATTATTATATAAACACCAAATCATATTAATCAATCACCGGTTCATCCAGTTATTCTAATGCAAGTATATTGCATATACGTTTCCCATTGAAACTTAACAAACACAAACTAAAGGATTTCTCATCCCATAGTTTCAATCACATATTTAACATTATTCACATATATCAAATACGCAAGTAGACTCTTTCTACTACTTATATGTAATGTTACAGTAAGTTGGGTAACTTACCTGGTTCAAGCAGTTGTTCACTTCCTACAACCTCTTTTCCACTTCTGTGAATTGTCACTTGACTTTCACCACCAACACCTAGTTGTAATTCACATATATACAACTATATTCAATACATATAACACATACAATCAAGTTCAACTCACTTGACTGGTTTGACTTTCTCAAAGTCAACTCGTCACATAATTGACTCTATCTTACTATATTTAGTAAGTTCTAGTCAATTAATCATATTCCATGCCTCCATTAGGCATTTCATCCATAATTGATGTTCATTATATTAGTTATGATCTCAATTACTTCTTTTAATCAAAATCCATTTATGATCATAACTGTTAATAATTTTTAACATCAATTCATCAAAATCATCATATAACCCATGGATCATAATCCATACATATTTCAAAACCATCATTTACCCATCCTACTAGTTATCACACCATGATATGGGTTTCATAACAACCGGACATTATCCCGGCTTCAAAACGAAGATTTAACCATCAAAATATCAAGTTCTTCGTTTCTAACAATCCCTAGTTATCAACTAGGCAATAATCAGTACCCATAATCATAGTAATACATTCAAAACTGAATTTAATCCACACAATATTAAACTAGTAGGAGAGATCGAATCGTTACCCAATCAAACGGATGTTCAATCGCAAAACAACGATCAGATGTTGTAGAATCGAACCCTAGCTCGATCTGAATGTTTGGATGGCTTCAGAACTTCATTTTGATAATCAAAATTCGATCAGATCGTCCCTGGGTGTGTTAAAGTCGAGAGAAAGAGTTTTTGAAAACTCTTTTGCAAGTTTTCTGATTAAAACTTGATTCACCAAACCGCCTCACCCGTCGCGTACCGCGACGTGGGGCAAAAGAACTCTTCGCGTACCGCGAAGAAATCCGGAGTCTTTAGATATTTTGGGTGCTTCGCGTACCGCGAAGGAGCCTCAGAAACATCTTCGCGTACCGCGAAGAGTCTCTTTGTAATTTTCTTCTTTTCGCGATTCCGGACAATCCGTAACTCCGTTTCGCGCACGGTTTTCGCCCACGTTCACCATTTTTCACATACTATCAACCTATAATAATTACAATCATCAAATCAACATGGATTTCTAGAACGATCACATGTGCTCTTGCCATTGATGACGTAATTCACACATATTTTCAAATTAAACAATTACAATCGTTCAATTAACGATTATTTCAAGTACATTCATTTATTAAAAACAGGTTGTTACAAATCTCCCCTCCTTACAAAGGTTTCGTCCTCGAAACCGTTTATATCTTAAAAGAAAGGATAAAATTTCCTTCCTGTCATCTTCTGAGTCCCACGTGGCATCAGATTCCCTTCGCTTGAACCTTTACCTGGTTCAAGAACTTGTTTCTCAACTGTTAGACATTTCGGTCTAATATAACTACCGGCCTTTCCACATAGTTCAAGTTTCCATCAATTTCCAAGTCTTCTAGTGGTTCATAAGCCGATTCATCCACCGAACATTTTCTCAGATATGACACATGAAAAGGTCATATATGTCATTCAATTTCTCCGGTAGCTCAAGACGATAAACAACTTAGACAATTCGAGCTATAATCTTAAATGGTCTGATAAAACGTGGACTTAACTTTTCTTTCTTTTTAAAGCATACAACACCTTTCCAAGTAGAGAGCTTTACTAATACAAAACCTCCCACCTGGAACCCAATAGTCCCCCTGTGTTTATCAGCATAGGAATTCTGACGTTCTTGTACCGCTTTCAAATGAACGAGAATCTAATCTATACGTTCATTTGTTACTTTAACTACCTTTTTATTTGCCAGTTCTCATTACCCAACTTCTCCTCAACACAGGAGTACAACATTTCCTCCCATACAACATTTCATATGGAGGCATTCCAATACTGGAATGATAAACGTTATTGTATGAGAACACTGCTAAAGGTAATTAATCATCCCAACTATCCCCAAAATTAAATATACACGCTCGTAACAAATCCTCCAACGTTTAAATGGTCCTTTCACTTTGACCATCAATCTGAGGATGATACGCCGTGCCTATCAACAATCCTAATTCTCCCTGGAAATTTTTCCAGAAATGAGAAGTAAATCAAGTGTCTCGATCCAAATTAATCGTCACTGGCACACCATGCCTAGACACCACTTCTCTAACATATATTTCAATCATAATTGAACATTTACCTTTAGATAAACATGATCATTATACATGATTTTACATAATCAATTTACAATTGATTATTTGTTTTGACTTTCTTCATCCAAACCAAATCATACACTCAAGTGTATTTCTACATATAATAAATATCCTATTTCTTTACAAATAGGTATAACTCTGACTTTTTTTTTTAAAGTCAAACCTCATGTATAATGTATTTAACACACCACCACAACCGAATGACTTATCAGTCGCGTTATTCGTCTGCCTAGATAGACATTCTCATCTATCATTCATGTACAACCCTTATCACTTAACACAGCACCTATGTGCACACAAAACTCCAATTGTGCATCATATTTCCCAAAAGTCAACTTAAACAATTTGACTCTTGAAATTTGATGTCTACACTCTTGTAGATCGTATTTTGTTCACACACCTTGTGAAATCTATTACATTGGATTTGCAAGTCTTATGTTCACACACCTTGTGAATCAAAGCCTGCACATTACCAATTTAATGTCTACACATTTGTAGATCACCAAATCCACAGTATGATGATTGTTTACATTCTTGTAAATCAACTCAAACATTATCATTAGTTGAATGTTCACATACCCTGTAAATCATTCAACTACAATAACAACACTAACCCTACCCATTTACCTCAACTTCAACTAAAACAACAATTCACATATATGCTACATGCACATACAATTGTAGTGTGGACTCACCCAATCCTACAACTACGAAACAATCAAATGGGTAATTTACACACCATTTGAACACATTCACAACACTTGTGATTCATTATCACAAGTTTAAACTCAATGGTGACAGGTGACTTACTATCATGTACATGTACATGGTTTACCCCCAATACCACAAAATGTGGACTTAAATGACAAACACTAACGCCATTTCATTATGGACTTACATGACAAAAATTAATGCCACGCACCAGTGGTCTTACATTCGTTTCACACGAATGTGAAACGTCACCCATTATCTGTGTCATTTATTTTAAACATATAACTACACCTTTATTAGTTATGCAATTTATCATAACATTAATTAATTACACAATCCAAATACCACCCCATGTGGTTCCATATTCATATATTTCCACACAATGTGGATTACCATCAATTTATAGTGTCAACTATAAATTATCATTTAATAACTCCTTTCAACTTATGCAATTAGCACATAACATCCATCCAATACTACAAGACATCTATCAAGTAGTTAATTACCACCATCATGTGGTTTCATATCCTCAACATTTCATAACACATATGGTCAATTTACCATTCTTTTTATCATCATTACTACAAGTCAATTACAAGTAGTAACAACAACATAATCATATTAATCATAAGCACTAATATGTCTTATGGTTGCATATTAGAGAGTATGTAACTCACTTATTCATATTAATTATAACTTTGACTTTTTAAAAGTCAACATCGTTCAACACATACTCACATATTGACCAATCCACACACATGTGGATTTTTCCCCAATGCCTCACTAAGGAGGAATTACATGACAACTCAATGTCATTCCAAGATGGATTTACACATCTAACACAAGGCCACTCACAAGTAGTCTTACAAACAATTCAACGCCACTTACAAGTGGTCTTATATCATAAATCCAATGCCATTCACCAATGGTCTTACATGTTAAACCCAATGCCACCCACCAGTGGTCTTACATGTTAAATCCAATGCCACCCACCAGTGGTCTTACATGTTAAATCCAATGCCACCCACCAGTGGTCTTACATGTTAATACACACAAAATGCCATACGTTATGGTCGTAATTTTGTTTTAACACTATTATAAATAGTTTCCAATTCAATGTGTCAATTACTATCAACATGTAATGACACTATCCACTAGTTATGAAATCATATCATAACATTCGTCATACGTATACACATTGTATACTTACAACTCTATATATCCCGCATATAGATTATATGCACATTATATAAATTATTAACATGTTTAAATCATTACATCTCAAACTTAAACATGTATGAACACATAAACACAATTATGTGTCTTTTTCCCTATCCTGTCTTAAGCGGTCAAATTATACATTTTTAATTCATGTATACACACCAAAACATTTTCCATGTTCAAATGGATTAATTTTCCCAACACATCAAGTGTTATTGCCTACACTCATGTAGGTCTTTACACATTAATCTTCCAATTCATTTCTCCTGAATTGGTAACACTATTACGTACAAGTAATAGATACATTAACCTCATAACACTTACCTAATCTCAATAGCCTAAGTATAAAATGATCCCCATAAGTGCTTGTTCATATCATGTTTGCACTAGTAAGTTGGCCAGACGTACTAGTTCACTCATTATATGCCCAATTCCTTACTTCCTTCATTTCATACTCAAGACATTGATTTCGGTTTCAAACAATCACTCAAATCACATTTAACATGTAATGATTCACATTACATTTAACAATTATAATACAGGAAATAGATATGCTAACCTCATACATTCGGCATCATGATCGGGTCTTCGAATCAAACGTTATGTTTTCATATCAAGAGCACAAAAGTTTGAGATCAAGTGTTCATGACGCACTTGATTCACTCAAACCATTGCTCTGATACCAACTCTGTAACACCCAAACTTTACACACGATTACACGTGTCCCATTTTTAGGTCCCAAATTAAACTTTATTGTAAAATTATGTTCGGAAGCGTGAAATTGACATTTCATAAGTTAAACACACTTAAGTTTAATACCACCATAGACTTTACATAACGTGTTTAAGTTTAATACCACCATAGACTTTACATAACGTTTGGTTCTGCTTCACAACATGCCCGATCTGATAGCCCGATGCATATATATCTTTGACCTGTAACATCACATATAAGTCACAATTAGTTCATATGAACTAAGTAAGTAACCCCAATGGTTTCTCAACAACAAAATGTATAAATACATTTTTCACAATCAATATTCAAACGGAGTCATTTCTATTCGAATTGACTCTCACCAGGTAATAATATCACATTACCAATCATCAACTATTGTTCACAATAATTTAATCAAAATTACACTATGGTGTTCACATTTCTGTACTTCCACCATAGCTATTTGTCAGCATATCTGACTATTCACACATTTGTGATATCATAATTAATTCAAGTCTTAAGATGTTTACCCACCGGTACTTCCATCTAAGACAGTTGCCAGCACCTCTGGCTATCCACCATTGTGGAGTCATATTTATCAAGTCTAAGATGTTCACCCACCGGTACTTCCATCTAGACAATTGCCAGCACCTCTGGCTATCCACCATTGTGGAGTCATATTAATCAAGTCTAAGATGTTCACCCACCGGTACTTCCATCTAGACAATTGCCAGCACCTCTGGCTATCCACCATTGTGGAGTCATATTAATCAAGTCTAAGATGTTCACCCACCGGTACTTCCATCTAGACAATTGCCAGCACCTCTGGCTATCCACCATTGTGGAGTCATATTAATCAAGTCTAAGATGTTCACCCACCGGTACTTCCATCTAGACAATTGCCAGCACCTCTGGCTATCCACCATTGTGGAGTCATATTTATCAAGTCTAAGATGTTCACCCACCGGTACTTCCATCTAGACAATTGCCAGCACCTCTGGCTATCCACCATTGTGGAGTCATATTTATCAATTCCAGAATTAACCGGTTAGCCACACATTTGTGGTTCAACAATTTAGTTCCCGGATTAACCGGTTAGCCACGCATTTGTGGTTCAACAATTTAGTTCCCGGATTAACCGGTTAGCCACGCATTTGTGGTTCAACAATTTAGTTCCCGGATTAACCGGTTAGCCACACATTTGTGGTTCAACAATTAAATCAATTTCACCGGCTCATCCGGCTAAATTTTAATGCATTTATATTATGCACACCACACAAGCATAACATTCATTTTGAAACTAATAATGCCTTCTCAAAGGTCTTATAATTCCATTAGATTCATTAATCAAGTTATGCCAATTATTATATAAACACCAAATCATATTAATCAATCACCGGTTCATCCAGTTATTCTAATGCAAGTATATTGCATATACGTTTCCCATTGAAACTTAACAAACACAAACTAAAGGATTTCTCATCCCATAGTTTCAATCACATATTTAACATTATTCACATATATCAAATACGCAAGTAGACTCTTTCTACTACTTATATGTAATGTTACAGTAAGTTGGGTAACTTACCTGGTTCAAGCAGTTGTTCACTTCCTACAACCTCTTTTCCACTTCTGTGAATTGTCACTTGACTTTCACCACCAACACCTAGTTGTAATTCACATATATACAACTATATTCAATACATATAACACATACAATCAAGTTCAACTCACTTGACTGGTTTGACTTTCTCAAAGTCAACTCGTCACATAATTGACTCTATCTTACTATATTTAGTAAGTTCTAGTCAATTAATCATATTCCATGCCTCCATTAGGCATTTCATCCATAATTGATGTTCATTATATTAGTTATGATCTCAATTACTTCTTTTAATCAAAATCCATTTATGATCATAACTGTTAATAATTTTTAACATCAATTCATCAAAATCATCATATAACCCATGGATCATAATCCATACATATTTCAAAACCATCATTTACCCATCCTACTAGTTATCACACCATGATATGGGTTTCATAACAACCGGACATTATCCCGGCTTCAAAACGAAGATTTAACCATCAAAATATCAAGTTCTTCGTTTCTAACAATCCCTAGTTATCAACTAGGCAATAATCAGTACCTATAATCATAGTAATACATTCAAAACTGAATTTAATCCACACAATATTAAACTAGTAGGAGAGATCGAATCGTTACCCAATCAAACGGATGTTCAATCGCAAAACAACGATCAGATGTTGTAGAATCGAACCCTAGCTCGATCTGAATGTTTGGATGGCTTCAGAACTTCATTTTGATAATCAAAATTCGATCAGATCGTCCCTGGGTGTGTTAAAGTCGAGAGAAAGAGTTTTTGAAAACTCTTTTGCAAGTTTTCTGATTAAAACTTGATTCACCAAACCGCCTCACCCGTCGCGTACCGCGACGTGGGGCAAAAGAACTCTTCGCGTACCGCGAAGAAATCCGGAGTCTTTAGATATTTTGGGTGCTTCGCGTACCGCGAAGGAGCCTCAGAAACATCTTCGCGTACCGCGAAGAGTCTCTTTGTAATTTTCTTCTTTTCGAGATTCCGGACAATCCGTAACTCCGTTTCGCGCACGGTTTTCGCCCACATTCACCATTTTTCACATACTATCAACCTATAATAATTACAATCATCAAATCAACATGGATTTCTAGAACGATCACATGTGCTCTTGCCATTGATGACCTAATTCACACATATTTTCAAATTAAACAATTACAATCGTTCAATTAACGATTATTTCAAGTACATTCATTTATTAAAAACAGGTTGTTACACATCAGTACAAATGTCTGAACCTCAGAAGACTTCAAGATCTTTGAAGATCCTAAGTTGACTTTGCATTTGTACTATTCTGATGCTACAGTGTCTGTAATAGTGTCATCAGTCTTATATGTTTTGTCTTTGTTCTATATTTGTCCTGAAACATTAAATGTCGGGGCTATTTATACCCCAACATCAACTGTATAACATAACACTTTTCTGAATCTTCTTCGTGTTGCCTTACTGTTTTCTGTTATCTCTTTTCTTTAAAAACAAGAAAACTAAACACTAAAATAACTTAAAGGCAAAACCCTAGAGGGAGCAAATACCAAAGGCTTTGACTAAGTATCTAAAGCTCTTGTTCCTGGTTAAATCAGTCTCTCCTTAGTTCACTGATTTCCTACACAATGATATAGGAACCAGTTAGAAGTCCTGTTTGCTACTTGCTATTTGTTATAGTTCAGAGTCTACTGCAGACAGGTGAGAACATTAGCCCCTCTTTTACTGTTTTACAACTGTTTTGGGGTGGAACACGTGATCAAACACTCTATTTACAATCGTATTTCACTATACAAGGTGTATGCTATGTTGCAAACATTACAGGTTCACTGTACAAATTTCAAAGGATTCATCAACTGTTTTGAAGGGTTTTTATCAAATGTTAAACATTTTCTACTAAAAGGTTTTATAAAGCTTCCTTGAACTATTTTATATCAGTTTTACTCGAATGGTTTTATAATGGTCAAACACTTTTAAATAATGGGATTTATAAACTCTTTTACTATAAACTCGTGTTTTCGAAAATAATCTTTTATATAAACCTTGTTACTATACAAGGTCACTATCCTATGTTTTCAATCAATGGTTTCAAACAAAGGATTCATTTCATGGGGTTCAAACAAAGGATTCATTTCATGGTGTTCAAACAAAGGATTCAACTCATGGTATTTCAAACAAGGTTTTCAAATCATGTTATCAAATAAGGCATTAAATCTTTGGTTTTAAAGCAAGGTTCAAAAGCATGGTGTCCACTGTTGTGAACAAACTTATAAACACATCAAGTTTCATATTCATTAGCTTTAGTACTGGGTGATCACAACAAGGGAAAGCGGACACATTTGGGCAGACCAATTTCTGGAGTTAGCTTTTAAATTTTTTTTAAAAGCTAACTGCAGATTTCGGTTACGTATGGTTTTATCAATGTTGCTGACTAATTTTCTGACTCCAAACGTAGTTTGGTACTTGATTATATGTTGGTTTTCGTGCAAACAGTCCATGGACTGTTTACACTCGTTTTACATACTTGATGTTAGTTTGGGTTGCAGCTCATCCATGTAATTCATTTATTGCTTTAAACATGTGCCTTACATTACAAGTTCATGTTTCAAATGTTAAACCTATTGTTCTCACCAACTACTTCTGTAGTTGACAGTTACTTTTCACGTGTTTCTGGTAATCAAGTGTAAGACATTTTAAGGACAACTAAGGAGACCGTTTAAGATAGAACAAGATGAAGAAACATGCTTGGATGGATTTAGAAACACACTGAAATCCTAAATGTTTAATTGTCTTGTTTGAAGTCTTATTTTGTAAACTATATTTTGGGTCTGTAGTTGTCATTCTTTTGGTAGATAGATTGTCTGTAACTAATCAACTGTTTAAACATTATGAAACTTAGTAATCCATTATGGTTGTTCTTATTCAATACTTGTGCATGATTCAACTATTCATATGTCCCCGCGCCGTGAATTCCGCACGCGGCGCAGGGGGTGTGACAATAATCATTTTTCATTAATTGGTCGTGGTAAACAACGCTATAAATACAATTGTTTGGCCATAAATTGTCTATAAGAGATGCAACAAGTATTGAACTCAATTGTTAAATTTAAAGGTTTTCCCATTACTAGATGTTTCATTAGCATGCATACAAAAACACATTCATTGCCGTATAATTCATTCCAATAATTGATAAATTTGTCATTCGTTTCAAATGTTATGCATGCTTCCGGGCGCCTGGAATCCTTCCAGTAACGAGTGCTAACTAGCAATGCAGTCTAATAAACATCAATCTTCCTCAATGCAGGATGAAAATGTGTCATGTATTCTTCACCAGTGGTACATTTGTTATCAAATAAAACTAGTTCTTGTGTTTTTAGATCAACCTTAAGAAGACTCCAGTTTTGACGTTGAAACCAATACGGAAAATACACATAATCAACATCAAAAAACGGGGAATGGTATAAATTTCCCCTTTGCAAAATTCGCAGAATTTTTGTTTCAAGAATCTAACAATAAATTTACAAACGACGGTGATTTGATTGTCCACCAAAACTTTAAAGATGGATTGCTTTGAACTTCTCTATATCTTCTGTCACACCCCGAGCCGGCGGGACAGATCGACTTCCCCGCCGGGCGGAAGGTTCTCGGGGCGCGATATCGTGTGTGATAATCGTGATGATCAGATTGTTTACATAGCATCAATGTTAAGAATAACTATAGCACAATAAGCATTTAAACTAGGATTACAAAGTTAAATTACATTTGTCAATGTTTAGTAATTTAACTGAATAAACCTATCAAAAGAATCAATTGTTTTCTATCTTGTAACTGTACAAGACATCAAAGGTGATTCGTATTAATAACAAAAGATGTGCTTCCAAAATCAACTAGGTCCTCTATCTGGGCAGCCTAGTATGCAATCCAAAAGCCTTAGTTTAAACCTGTTCATCACCTGAGAAAGCATGTAATAAAACAAGTTCAACTCAATGGTTGGTGAGTTCATGCAGTTTATAAGTTTAAAGAAAATAGCTTTAGCAAACCTATTTCGGTAAAACCTTAACCTCATTAACTCCACATGTAATATCCAAATCGGTATGCTTATATATAGGGCATACCCCTTAGTCGAGCCTACGACCCGCCAGACGCCATCCCACCACATAATTCACATATGACACTGTTGTTAATAATAATTAAGCTTTCTACCTACCATCCATTCCCATTCCCGTCATAGCTTTAGCATTTTGTTTGTAAGTTTCAACACGCATACAATAGCATCTGCAAGTCTAGCTTTGTGAGTTACCTTTATGGACAACTGAACACCCCAAGGAATCCAGTATCAATCCATATCGGATCAAATTATGATTATCAACATCGGTGTTATGATAAAGGATTTCTAAGATGACAAAAAGTCAACTAGAGAAATCCAGAATCATCCTAGTCACATATCACAACCATGAGTGGACAATGAGGAATCACTGTATGGCAAGCACTGAGAGACCAACAGTTTGTTCCTCTAGTCCGGACTATGAAGGTCAAACTATGGCAAGCACTGAGAGACCGATGGTCTGTTCCTTCAAGTCCCGACTATGAAGAACACCCTATGGCAAGCACTGAGAGGCCAAAACAGTATGTTCTACCATAGCCAATTGCTTTAGCATACAAGTTTATAGCATTCATATAGCATAGCGTTTACGTATCTTGTGCACAAGTACTAGCTTCACAACCGGTAAGGCAAGCACTGAGAGACCAAACCGTTGTTTTAGCATGGCAATCATATAAAGCATGCAAAGTTTAAAGCATTCTGAGCATTTCAAGCATTTAGTATGTATGTATATAGCATTAGCATTAGCATAGAATCATTTGCATTTATCATTAGCATTAGCATTATCCGGTAGCATTAGCATATCGTATCAGCAATTAGCATTAACATTAGCATCTAGCATAAACCCGTAGCATTAGCATTTAGCATAAATCCGTAGCATTAGCATTTAGCATTAGCATTTAGCATTAACCCATAGCATTAGCATTTAGCGTAAATCCGTAGCATTATCATTTAGCTTTAACTTGTAGCATTAGCATTTAGCATAAACTCGTAGCATTAGCATTTAGCATTAATCCATAGCATTAGCATTTAGCATAAATCCGTCGCATTATCATTTAGCATAATTCCGTAGCATTAGCGTTTAGCATTAGTATTTTGAATAAGTATAAAAGCATAATTTCAACAGTTAAACTTTTGTTTAAAAAGGTTTAACATGCTTCTCAGTCCCGGAGTAAAAACTCAAAATAGTTTGAAAAGGGACAATGAACTCACCTTGTAGTTGTTGTAGTTGACTTAGCCTAGAACAAGAATGCACACGCGCTCTTTGTTGTAATTCGTTGTTGTATCCACGATCCTATATTGATTTCACATTGTTTGCAACTTGTAAGTATGTGTTGTAAAGATTCGTGTATGTGTACGTGTAGGTGTTAGCCCTAAAATTGGCTAACACTCTTGCGTCTCGGTCATTACTCGGCCCTTGTGTAATTGTCATGGATTTTACAACCCTTTAATCCGATTAGGTTGAGTTTAATATATCATTTTAGCTATGATAAATGGCTTAGTCTTTATCACTTTAATTTACCTTATTAATCATTATTGAAAGCCCAACATATAGTCATAATAGGATGATTAATTGTGTTGTTAGAAATCTTGCACTTTAACCTAAGTATAAACTTTAGGTTTATAATTTAAGATTATATATGGTGTCATTGTTAACCTTGAAATGATTACCAAATAATTACTAAATAATTATATGACAATTTTGTAAAACTTAGGGTTTTATACTTTGTAAAATACATTGACCCAAACCTACCACCTTTGAAATGTTTCTTTTGATTCACATGTAAGGTTTCCTTATATATGGTTTCAATTGTGTATACAATGTTAAGGCCATGGGCCGAGTGAGCGTGTCAGGTGGGCCAAACTGTTGGGTTAAGCCCAAATGAGGTACTGATGGGCCTGAATGTGATGATATGGGCCAAATTAGTATACTGGGCCGGATAATGTAGTTGGGCCATGTGTGTGTCCTGCCATGTGGGGGCCGAAACAGTCTCTTGGCCACACCAAGGAATCTGGACCAAATGCATTACGTGGGCCCAATCAGTAAGTGGCCCAAATCACATATTGTTGGGCCAAACAATGGTCTGCTTAGCGAATGGCCTTATGGTCGAATAAGAGTTGCATTGGCGAATGAAGGTAGCCGCATGAGAGCTAGGCCGAATGGTGATTGCTTGGTTTGGGCAAATGTGAGTTGTCGAATGGGGTTAGTTGATTCGGCGAATATAGGTGGCGAAAGGGTGGCAGCCGGCGAGTGAACACATTCGACCAAAGCCTTTCGGCTCTAACTCATTTACTTACCTGTGTGGGGCCATTCGGCCGAGCTGTTTTTCCAGCTATGGTTCCACGATGGTGAAGGTTTCAAGGTCGAGATTCATGGGTTTTCAGGTGGTAGTGTGTGTATAACCAGTTGAGAGGATGTTGTGACGAAAAGATGAGAGTTTGAGCCGGTTGAGAGGGTGTTCGACCAAAAGCTATAAAACCCTAAAAATCGCCCTTTTTGCACTTTAGATTACCTCAAGTCAGGTGGTTTTTAGATCAGATCCCTTGTACTTTCGTGTAGAGGATGATGAGAGCTTCGATTTGGCTCAAGAATCACTTAATTTCATTAAGAAATGAATGAGTTATGAAGCTTTGAAGTTCAAAATTTGTAGAGAGAGAAAGAAACCGGATTTAGGGTTTTTAGAGAGAGGTGAAGATGAGAAAAATGAGTTGGTTGAACTCATTGAGGGTATTTATACCCCGAGTGAGTTCGGGTTCGTTTTTGTTACTCGGTTCGCGTTTTCGTTGCGTTTTCGGAACGTTACACGCGTGTTTTACAAATTTAAATAAAATAGTTTCTTTAAATTACTTTTTGATGAGTTTCAAAATTGTAAAACATTAAAATATTTTATTTTCTTAAATTATTGCCGTTCGTATCGTTTTCGTTTCGTCGAACGCGTCACCTTCGCGCGTATTCGTTCGAATCGTCACCCGAACAAACACGACGATGGTTTTGCTTTCTGACTTTTGTTTTCTACTTTTCAGTCATTATTTCAAAACGTTAAGCTTTCAGATTTATTCGTACAGATCGTCACCTCTACGAATAATTCTTCGGTTTAGCATTCTGCAACAACAACCATCATGGTTTCGTTCTGTTTAACCTCGCATACTTTTATACTTAATAGCACATTAACAAGCATCCGTGTGTGAGTTCTGCGTTGTCTAACGTGTTTCTGACTGTTAAATTATTAGGTTTAAATCAGATTACAGAAACGATTGCATAATAGTTCCGTGTCAAGCTTTGAAATGTTAATAGCATACAGATAGATCACGTAGTTTGTACCTGAGTTACTGTGCATTTACTGTTCAGATCACTGTTCTGGCGACGTTTCCGGCACAGATGTTACATCTTCATTTCATTGGTGTTCCAACTCATCCTTCAATGTGCTGTAAAATATTAACATGTTAAGTAAATTTAAAATAATCAAAACAAGGGCTCGCGAAAATTTATCATTGATGATAGGTATCAAAATTGTAGTATCCCAATAAAGTACCCTAAAATCGTTTATCAAGTTTTTCATTATTGAAAAACACAACAAAATAACAAAATGACGAGTCACCGGTATTATAAAACTTCACAACATCTTTCGACCAGATTTCTGACTCTTTGTAAGGAATCGTCCATTTATGCTTGCGCAACTGTTCCGTGGGTACACTTTTTTTTGTGGGATATTTTTCCCATGGTTATGAAATGCCTTCTCATTTTACGTTACATTCGTTGATGTTGATGTTCTCCATTTTGATAATATCAATTTTGACGGTTTCTCGATAGACTGAGAACTGTATTGTTTATCCATTTGAAAAATAATAGACATTAATAGTTGAGAATGGTGATATTTAAATCATTTTTTTAATAAACTGGATGCCTGTTTTCAAGTGAATGCCGCCCATTATGTTTCGTACTTTTTTTGAAAAATTTAAACCGGATGCCTGTGTTAAATGGGTGGACCCTGTTCTAAATGGGCACCTATTTTGGGTTTGAAAGTTTTGAAAGAATTTGCAGGCGGACACCTGCTCACAGTGGGCAGACGCTTGTTCTGCGTAAATGAAAAATTAATTAGAAACGCATGTAAAAATAGGTTGTGGCGCCTGCATAAGAGGTCAGGACGCCTGGTAAACGCCTACAAAAAAAATAACCTATACAGGCCCCTGTGACAAGGTTGTCATGATGGGACCATCGTCGTGACCATTTTTGAAAATATACAGGCGCACGTGGGTTGAAACGGGCCTCAGCGCCCTCAAGACACATGTGTTTTAATCTAAGTGGTTGCGTATGTAGGCGCACACCTGCATGTATACAGGCATCCACGCCTGTATAGGAGTGGTCAGTTGACCAACTTTGATCATTTTAGGAAAGTTTAAAACGCCTATGATCATTTTCGGAATTTTCCCTATTTATTATATATATATATATATATATATATATATATATATATATATAGGGGAAGGTTCCATTGTTAACCCTCCCTTATAGCGTTAACCGCTTAACCCTAGCGTTTTTTGCCCGAATCTTAAATTTTTTTTTTCATGGTTTTTATTTTGCAAAAATAAGGGGGGTTTCTTTTTTGTGTTTTTGCTAATTCATCACCGTTTAGAAGTTATTGTAAGTGTAAGTTACTTACACTTACTTACAAAACCGTATCTGATGCAGTAAATGTAAGTAAGTGTAAGTAACTTACACTTACAATAACTTCTAAACGGTGATGAATTAGCAAAAACACAAAAAAGAAACCCCCCCTATTTTTACATAATAAAAACCATGAAAAAAAAAAATTTTAAGATTCGGGCAAAAAACGCTAGGGTTAAGCGGTTAACGCTATAAGGGAGGGTTAACATTTGAACCTCTCCCTATATATATATATATATATATGTATATATGTATATATATATATATATACAGGGAGAGGATCAAATGTTAACCAATGTTAATTGCGTTAACCGAATAACTACATCTTATTACTTTGGGGCCCACATTAAAGTAAATCTAAAAGTGTATGTTTTTTTTCTTTTTTAATTAATGTAGGGCCCACTTATGTTAATAAAAAAAGAAGAAAAAACCTAAACATTTAGATTTACTTTAACGTGGGTCCCAAAGTAATAAGATGTAGTTATTCGATTAACGCAACAAGTAAGAGTTGGCATTCGAACCATCCCCTATATATATATATATATATATATATATATATATATATATATATATATATATAGGAGGGTTCCTAAAAAAACCCCCTTTTTTGAGAAAACTTAGAAAACATTTTTTTAACCATTGATCAATTTGATCAATGGCTGTAATTGATTGTTAGCAATATTATAATTAATTAGGATTTTAATAATAATTATTAACAATTAAGGGTATAATAGGAAAATCATATTTTTTTAAACTTAGAAACACAATTAATTTCTATAATTACTCTTATATTTTCTCTCTCTTCTCTCCTCATTTTCCTTGTTTTAAGAAACAAAGTCGATAAAAATAATTATTAAAAAACAAAATAATAAAAAAAACCCACAATACTATATTCTGATTGCATATATAACAAGTAGTAATAGTTCATTACATATATCACCTTGTTTGTACATATCATCTGATTACACATGTAATCAATCGAGTAACAGTGTATTACATGTCACACCCTGAGCAGGCGGGCTGGATCGACTTTCCCGTCGGGCGGAAAGTTCTCGGGGCGCGATATCGTTTGATAATCATAGTGATCAGATTGTTTACATAGCACATGAGATATAATGAGAAATGCTAACATGACAATGATATAGAATTACAAAGTTAAATTGCACTATACATGTTCATAATTTAACTAAGTAAATCTACCTAAAAAGAATCATTTAGTTTCTATCTTGTATCTGCACAAGATTTACAAAAGATGATTCAGAGTTATGTCATTCAAAAATATGCATATCACAAAAGTAAGCTAGGTGTCTTCTAAAGTCCACTAGCTTAGTCTTGTTGCTTGTGATCTAACCATATTCATCACCAGAGAAAACATGCATTTAAACAAAGTCAACACTAGGTTGGTGAGTTCATAAGTTTAGTAATTGAAAACAATTGATTTATTCTCATTCACAATCACAATGGCATACACAAGTCGTATTGATAAATGTCTCATCCATCTCACACAATGTCCTCTCCATAGTTATACTAACAAATAGTATTTCATCCAAATCAAGCATGCTTATATATAGGGCATACGTAGGGGACAAGCCCCAGCCGACATCCCACCACATGTCTGACTGAATTTAACACCACTTATAAACACAACTATGGATACCCATTTCTATCTCACATGTGTTCCTCCAATTTGATATTCAACACATATGTATTCATCCCCCACATTGTTATAAATATAGAGTAAAGGTGTATGAGGGAAGTAAGTTATCAAAACCTATGTAATGATAATCCCTCAGTGTTTTAAGGAAAACAGATTTATTAAATCTTATCCTTGTTATTATTCTCTCAAGTGAAGGGTTAACTATTATTTACTTCTAATTAAAGAAATATTAGTTAACTCATCGTTGTTGGACTTGGCCTAAATGTATAGAGCATATATGGGACCCATTGTGGACCTCACGTAATCAGACCACAATGCCTCCCATTTACCTCTATCCCATTTGTGTTCTCATAGATTCATTGCCTTCAACAAGACTATTGCTAGTAATATGACTTGAGAGAAAATAAATTCTTTAGTCTACCAGTTAATAGAATCGAAGGATTTAATTACAATTAGTTTTCGTAGATTAATATCACCATGTGTCGTTTACCAAACCTGACTGATGCAGCCCTGTTACCGGTCATACGATACCGGCAAATGATAAAATTACGATCAACGTATCGGCCTCACTCGCCGGTGGTTTGTCAAACCTATGGTACCACTACGCTATACTCGGTTTAGTCACACTAAATTAACTGGTAAACGATTTACTTGTAGGGACTTACGACTGGACATGAACTCATGAACACATGATTGTTGTGATATAATACAAACAGTCTTAATAGTAATTATTGATTGTGTTCCCAAATGTTATTATCTCAATGTTACCTGTTCTCAGTGTTATGTGTTCTCATAGTTTTAACAATGTGTTATAAGAACTAGTCTTATGACACGATGTTAACAAATGTCGTGAATGATATCATCATCATGAAATTATATTATCATGTTTATCATTCGTGATTTCACTTGTATTTGTCTCAGTGTTATCTCATGTTGATCCTTGTAATAAAAACAAAATGTTATAAGAATTAATCTTATAACTTATGTTATTCTATTGTGTTGGTGAAATCATGAAACTATGTTATCATGATTCATCCTTGATATCTCAAACATGTTATAAACACACAAGGATACATGAAATGATTTATGATAATAAAGATAAATCAATATTATCTGAATCATAGGATAAATGAAATATTGTACTAAAACTTTTAAGTAAATAAAAGAATTAGCATGTTTTTCAGCCCCGCAATTTAAAATCAAAAGATTAGAAAAGGGGCGTATGAACTCACCTGGTAGTGAAGTGGTTGACAAAGTGTTAAATCAACATTATCTAAATCATAGGATAAATGAAATATTGTTTTCATGATCCTGTATTGATTTCAATTGCGTGTAACTTATAAGTATAAGTTATGGGTGTGTGTGTGTGTGTGTGTTAGCCCTAAAGTTGGCTAACACTTATAATCCTTTGTTATTGTCACACCCCGAGCCGGCGGGGTTGCATCGGAGTCCCCGTCGGGCGGAAGGTTCCCGAGGCGCGATATCATGAGTGATAATCAAGTGATCAGATTGTTTACATTGCACATGATATAAATGAGAAATGCTAAATAAAATTGAATTACAAAGTTAAATTACATCCGTATCGTTCATAATTTAACAATGTAAATCTATCATAAACATCATAAGATCTCTATCTTGTAACTGCACAAGATATACAAAATAATTGTATAATGATGTTCCAAAAGTATGCAGGTCCAAAAATACTAAGTCTTCTATCTGAAGTCCTAGTCCAAAAGAAAAAGCTTCTTAATTGACCTGTTCGTCAACTGAGAAGTCATGCAAAAATAAGATCAACACATGGTTGGTGAGTTCATTAAGTTTAGTAATTGAAAATAATTTGTAAACCTTTTTCAGTAAAGACCCTAACCTCATTAACATCACATGTAATATCCACATCGGTATGCTTATATATAGGGCATACCCCTGAGTCGAGCCTACAACCCGCCCAGACGCCGTCCCACCACATACTAATATGTATATGACACTGTTGTTAATGATAATTAAGCATTTTTACCTAACACACACTTCCATTCACAATGATTCAAATGTACCCTCAAAACCTTTGTTAAACCCTCGGGTAACAACCTTAATCTCATTAACATCACATGTATCATCCAGATCGGTATGCTTATATATAGGGCATACCCCTGAGTCGAGCCTACAACCCGCCCAGTCGCCGTCTCACCACATACTAATACACATAGGACATTGGTGTTAATGAAAATTAAGCATTTTATCCCTACCATTATCCCAAATGATTCTTCGGTTCGTTATTCCTGTAAATACAATAATTTGGGAATCTATGTTGATTCCTTAAGTTCATCACAATAATGATCAACCACAGTAATTGTAGGAACAGTTATAAATGCTTAATTAAATAAATAAATAAACATTTAATAAAATCTAAGTCCTAATGATTGGGCCTTGGTCAACTCGAGTAAACTAGTCTGTCAATCAAGTTACTTAGTAGTTAGGGAATTCTGTAAATATCATCAAACATATGACCTACAAATCAAACGGTCTAGCTAGGACTTCTTGAAATGTAGGATTTCTTGTTTCGTACTTGATTCGTCTTGTTTCGTTGGCATATGTTATCTTTGATATTTCCCAGACTTTCCCATGAAAATGATTTATTGATTCGTCTGATTCTGTTGCAAGATGTACTTGATTCGTTGATCATGGAATACTAGATTCGTTGATCAAATGTACTCTTGATTCGTTGTTCATCAAACACTTGATTCGTTGAACATCGAATATTAACTTTGCAAAGATAGTTTCATTTGATTCGTTGAACTCACACTTGTTTTGTCAAAATAGTTTCTTTTGATTCGTTGAACTCCCACACTTGTTTTGTCAAAATAGTTTCGGTTGAAATGTTTAGTTTAGCTCAATTATTCACTTAAATTATAAGTAAATAAACTTAGTAAAACCAGCATAAAATTTACCTAGACATGTTTCTAGGTTACCAATTCACATATAAACATAAGTTAAATAAAAGCATTTAAGTAAACAATTTAAATAAAGCAGTTTACGCATGCTTCTCAGTCCCGCGTTTTAAAACAAAATGTTAGAAAAGGGGCAATGAACTCACCTGTGTTGCTATGTAAATGATCTATCACAAAATGCGCGCTCGTTCTGATGACTTAGGTTTCTTCAGTTCCTGAGTTATTTTCTAAGAATTTGAATGCTATAAGTATACGTATTAGTTGTCGTGTCTAAGGCTTGGTCTCGATGTGTGCAACTAAGTGTCCTAGATACTAGTGTACTCCTATGACTCAACAATTTAATCTTGTTCTATTACCCACTTGTACCCCCAATCCCATGATTTGTTAAAAACAATCTATCTTTTAAATTTTTACGAAATTCGGGCAGAGTTTCCTTTGTTTTCTGTTCAAATCCAGACAATCAATATTGTTTATTTTACAACAAATTTCCCAATCAAGATAATCAAAATAACATTTAACTAAACAGTTATAAATAAATTCCATTTAAATTTAACATACTTTGTAACATCATTAAACTTAATTCAACAAAGTTTATAAAAAAAATTTTCTTCAATTATCATGACAATACTTAATTTATATGACATTTGACATGTGACGGGCTTTATTCAACCTATTGGGCCTACTTAAACCCAATTAATGATTCTTTGACTTCCCATTGATGTCGAGACTTGTGTTTTGATTCTCATGGATTTCTAACAATGTTACCTTATTTGTTAAACAGTCTTATATATACAACATCTCGTATTGAGTTGTTATGTGTGTCAAGAAAGACTTTGGTTATAGTAAACCCTAGCATATGCACCCACGCATAAGCCCAAGTTCTCTCTATGCATAGGTTACGTGGGTTCCCATGCACACACATACTTTGCCTTATGCATGCATACGTATCTAACCCCCATGCACCTTAGAAATTTTCGAATTTTAGGGTTGTCTAGGTTCGGCATCATCCCAAGGCAGCGAACCTTTTGAAGGAACTGGCCTTGGGTTCGGCTAACACCTTATCACCAACGAACCCTTAGGGTTCGACTATGATGAGGGGAGGTTCGGCTCTAATGGTTCGTGTCTATTAGAGTGTGCATGGCCAAGGTTCGTGTATGCAGAGTTCGTTGTACCTACAGTGGTTCGTGGCTCAAGTTGGTTCGTTGAAACTAGCAGGGTTCGGTCATGATGTGGACAAGGGTTCGGCAGCAATTAACGGGTTCGGGAGTTAAAGATTCGCCACCCTAGGTTCGTGAGTCCTAGGTTTCGGTTGCCATAGATGGTTCGGTGTTCATGAGGTTCCCTGCACCTCTCTAGGTTCGGTGCAGGGTTTGATCAGATTGAAAGGTTCGTTGCAGAGAGGGTTCGACTGTGAGACGAGAGGTTCGGGTACTTCATTCTTCAGCTAACAGGTTCGGCCCTATCCTTGGAAGGTTTGGCCGGTTGTAACGAACCTGTAATAGCCCCTCACTTCACGAACCTGCAACTCCATTTCCTTGTTCGACCCTAATCTGTTACAACATAAGTTCCTATCCATATACAAGGGTTATCTATGTGTATTTGCGGTGTTATGGCGGCTAGAAACACCATAAACTATAAGGTCCCAGATTACACACACAAAACCGATTTTAAACTAGATCTTTACCTCAAAATCGATGGATGGAAGACCAAACTTCTTGTACTTTCTGGATCTACACCGTGTGGGGATCGTTCCAACACCTAGAATGCTCAAATCCGACTTGAAATGAGCTCCAAAACTTAGTGAGAAGGTGAGTTCTTGAGAGAGGTTTAGAGAGAGAGAGGAAACGAGATCTAGAGAGAGAGAGTGGAATGGTGGTGGTTGTGGCATTTAATTGCCACATTAAATGTCCCAAACACCCGGTAGTTCGGTCTAGTTCGGTTTCGCGTAAAATGCCGGTTCGCGAGGTTTTCGCGATGAAACGACACAGTTTATAAAAATAATATTTATAAATATATTTAAGTTGTGATTCCTAATAAATTAACTAATATCTTTTATTTATTTTAAAATTTTCAGAATTATTTAATTAACTGTTCAAATTGAATCGTACGGTCGTCGCGCGTATTCGTTCGAATCGTCACCCGTACGAACACGACGATAACTATACTTTTCAATATTGTTTTCTAATTATGGGATATTATTCAGAACGTTAAACCTTCAGATATATTCGTACAGATCGTCACCTATACGAATAACCCGTCAATTTAGCATTCACGTAAAAACACCCGTTCTGTTTTGTTCTGTATAGCCTCACATACATTATACATAATAAATCCTAACAAGAAATCACATGATGGTTCTGTATTGCCAGATAATTATCTGACTCCAAAACCAAAATTCTGAACTTTGTTTCTGTTAAATGTTTCTGACTTGTTGTTTGACAACACCGAATGATAATAACAATGGATATGAATAGAAAATTGCACTGAAATGTATGTAGTTCGTACATGTTCACTGTTCATGTTACTGTTTAAGATCATTGTTCCGATACGGCTCCGGCACTGACGTTACAGTCTCCCCTTGTTAGAGATATTTCGTCCCGAAATTTAAGAGTAGTTATCGGGTACAGCTTCCTCTTCAAACAGCTGGGGATACTTTGACTTCATGTGATCTTCACGTTCCCAAGTAAACTCGGGTCCGCGCCTTGAGTTCCATTGAACCTTTACAATCGGAATACGGCTCCGCCTTAGTTGCTTAACTTTGCGGTCCATAATTTCCAAAGGTTCTTCAATGAAGTGTAACTGTTCATCCACTTGAATTTCTTCAATTGGAATGACGAGTGATTCGTCAACAAGGCATTTCTTTAAGTTTGAGACGTGAAACACGTCATGCACGCCACTGAGTTCATTTGGTAATCTCAGTCTGTACGCCACAGGACCAATACGCTCGATAATCTCAAAAGGGTCCCACGTACCTTGGTGCTAATTTGCCTTTCTTTCCAAAACGAACAACGCCTTTCCATGGGGACACCTTTAACATTACACGGTCTCCCACTTGGAATTCTAACGGCCTACGTCGTTTGTCGGCGTAGCTCTTTTGTCTGCTCCTTGTTTCCGGTAGTCTTCTTTGAATCTGAACAATCTTGTCAGTAGTTTCTTGTACAAGTTCGGGCCCAGTTATATGGTTGTCTCCCACTTCAGTCCAACAGATCGGTGATCGACATCTTCGGCCATACAAAGCCTCGAATGGTGCACACCCGATACTGCTGTGGTAGCTGTTATTGTAGGAGAACTCGATCAGTGGCAAATGGGAATCCCAATTCCCACCAAAATCCAAAACACAGGTTCTTAACATGTCCTCCAGGGTTTGAATTGTACGTTCGCTTTGACCATCCGTTTGTGGATGGTAAGCCGTACTCAGATTTAACTGTGTTCCTAGAGATTTCTGTGGTGATTGCCATAACCTGGATGTAAATCTGCTATCCCTATCAGAGATGATAGACAATGGCACACCGTGGCGTACCACTATCTCATTGATGTAAAATCTTGCCAGTTTATCCATCGTGAAGGTTTCACGCATCGGCAAGAAATGAGCAGATTTTGTTAAACGGTCAATAATCACCCAAATCGTATCGTGACCACTGGAAGTGCGGGGTAGCTTGGTAATGAAATCCATAGCTATTTGTTCCCACTTCCAGAGCGAAATCTCAGGCTGTTCCAGTAGACCAGACGGTCTCTGGTGTTCCGCCTTTACCTTCGCACACGTTAGCCATCGACCGACATACTCGGGTATGTCTTTCTTCATTCCCGGCCACCAATAAAATCCACGCAAGTCTTGGTTCATCTTATCAGATCCGGGATGAACAGAGTATTTAGTCTTGTGTGCTTCATCGAAGATAAGTCTTCTCAATTCGTCTACCGCCGGGATCCATACACGATCCTGGTAGTAGATCATTCCAACAGGCTTAGTCTCAAGGTGTTTCTCTGCTCCACAGTCGAGTTCTTTCTTCAAGTTTCCTCGATCAACCGATTCTTGTTGTGCCTGAATGATCTTGTCTCGTAAACCCGTCTGCACAGTCATTCCCATTGCTCTAACGCGCAACGTTTTGACCCGTTCCTTCCGGCTCAAGGCATTAGCTACAACGTTCGCCTTTCCCGGATGGTACTTGATTACGCAATCATCATCATTAAGAAGTTCAACCCAACGGCGCTGTCGCATGTTGAGTTCCGTCTGATCAAAAATATGTTGCAGACTTTTATGATCAGTGAATATGGTACACTTGGTGCCATATAGGTAATGTCTCCAAATCTTCAACGCGAAGATTACAGCTCCCAATTCAAGATCATGAGTAGTGTAATTCTTCTCATGAACTTTTAACTGTCTTGATGCATAGGCTATGACTTTGTCCCGTTGCATTAACACACAACCAAGTCCCTGATGGGAAGCATCACAGTACACAACAAAGTCATCACAGCCTTCTGCGAGAGATAGAATTGGAGTATCACATAGTTTCTGTTTCAATGTCTGAAAAGCATCTTCTTGTTTCTGCTCCCAGACAAACGGTTCACTTTTCTGAGTTAGTTTAGTAAGAGGCAAAGCTATCTTAGAAAAGTTTGAGATAAACCTTCTATAATAACCCGCCAATCCCAGAAAAGACCGTATCTCTTTCGGTGTCTTCGGAGTATCCCAGTTCTTTATCGCCTCGATCTTGGCAGGGTCTACGTGTATTCCCTCACTGTTGACCACATGACCCAGAAATTGAACTTCTCTAAGCCAAAATTCACATTTAGAGAATTTAGCATAGAGTTGTTCTTTCTTCAACAGGTCCAAGATCTTTCTAAGGTGTTGTTCATGATCTGCTTTGCTCTTTGAATAAATCAGTATGTCATCAATAAAGACAATAACAAACTGATCTAGACGGCTTGCACACTCGGTTCATGAGATCCATGAAAACCGCTGATGCATTTGTCAATCCGAAAGGCATCACCATGAATTCGTAATGCCCGTATCTGGTTCGAAAGGCCGTTTTCGGTATGTCTTCGTCTTGAACTCTAAGCTGATGATATCCAGACCGCAAGTCAATCTTTGAGAAGTATTGAGCTCCTTGCAGTTGGTCAAACAAATCATCAATCCTCGGTAATGGATACCGATTCTTGATGGTTAGTTTGTTCAGCTCTCTGTAATCTATGCACATTCTGAACGATCCGTCTTTCTTCTTTACAAACAAGACCGGAGCTCCCCAAGGTGAGTAGCTCGGTCTAATGAAACCTTTGTCAAGTAACTCCTGTAACTGGTTTGACAATTCCTGCATCTCTGAAGGTGCTAACCTGTAAGGAGATTTAGCAACAGGAGTTGCTCCAGGAATTAAGTCAATGCGAAACTCTACCGGTCGCACAGGAGGCAATCCTGGTAGGTCTTCAGGAAATACTTCCGGATACTCTTTCACAACCGGTACATAGTACATCTTGTATCTTTTTCTTATCTTTCTCCTTCTCCACCACATGGGCCAGAAACGCCACGCACCGTTTCTGTAGACACTTACGCGCTTTTATGCACGAGATGATTTTGACACTACGTTCTGCTTGATCCCCTTTAACTTCCAATACGCGATCACTCGGCAATGGAACACGAAGCAGCTTTTCAGAACAGATAACATCCACTCGATTAGAGGAAAGCCAATCCATTCCAACAATGATGTCGAAACTACCCAACTCAATCGGTATCAAATCAATGGTGAATGTATGACCGTTAAGGGTCAATGGGAAATTCCTATAAACTGTCCTAACTGTGATCTGTTTCCCGTTAGCTACTTCTATGATGTAAGGGGAATCTAACTGTTCTTCTATAGAATCTAGTTGGCATGCAAAATCGGTAGAGATAAAACTCTGATCCGCACCAGTATCAAATAGAACAGATGCATAAAAGTCATGTAAAAGAAACGTACTAGTGACCACATTCGGGTCCTGGCATGCAGCTGGTGCTCCAATAACAAAAGCTCTTCCACGAGGAGCTTGAACTGCCTGTTGTGCCTTCTTCGGGCAGTTCTTTGCAAAGTGACCTTGTTCGCCACAACTGAAGCATCCACCATTGTTCTGGTTGGCTGGTGGAGGGAGAGCCAAAGCAGCATTGTTGACTGCTTGGTTAGGTGTCATCCGACAGTGTTGGACCCAATGGCCCTTTCGCCCACATCCCGTGCAATGCTTGCAGGGAGTGTCAGCAGTATGATGATATTGACACTTGGCACACAGAGGAAACGTGCCAGTGTAGGGCCTCTTGTTAGGGTTTTGTGGTGTTGCTGCTACTTGTTGAAGAGGTGTGGCAACTGTGTAGTTCTTGATGGTCTTCTGCTTCTTCTTCTGATGGTGATGGGGTTTCTTCGAAGACTCAGCCTTGTTCTTGCCCGAGTCAGCCTCTTTCTTTAGAACTCCAGAGGCTACCATTAGATCAGTGAGTTTCCCTGACAATCTCACTGCAGACTCGACAGCAGTAGGATTCGCTGTAACAACTAATCCCTGAATGCAGGCGGGAAGTCCACCTACATAACGATCAATTCTTGTCTCCAAAGTTGGTACCATGTCTGGTACCAAGGCAACCAACTTGTGATAACGAGTCGTATACCCCATGTGATCAGCCCCCTTCACCATATGATTTGACAATTCCACCTCCAGTTTCTGCAGTTCATTCTTGGGGCAGAATTCTGTTCTCAACAACGTCTTGAAGTCTTCCCATGGCATGGCCATAGCTTCTTCTCTTCCTCTAGCATTGATTTGACCATTCCACCAAGTCAAAGCCCACTTGTTGAATGTTCCAGCTGAATAGCGGACTTTGTGGTGCTCCGGGCAGCTACAGAGATCCAGAGTAGCTTCAATATATTCAATCCATTGGATTAATCCAATGGCTCCTTTAGACCCACTAAAACTGGGTGGCTTACATCCCACAAATGATTTGTAGGAGTAGTGTGATGAACTACCAGTATTTCTGCTAGCTTCCCCTGATGAGTTGCCAGTGTTGTTGATTTCGTTGCGGAGACGGAGGAACATCTCCGGTATCGCCTCCTTCATTTGGTTGGTCATCTAATTACTCAGAAAAGTCATCATGGCGATAGTGGGTGGATCCATCATCGGTGTTGTGCTCGAGCCTGGTGGTGGGTTGAGTAGAGGAGGAGGAACAAATGGAGGAGGAGGAGGTGGCGGTGGTGAATCAGATGGTGAAGGAGTAGATGAATGTGGTGCCAAGTCTTGTGGTGGTGGAGGTAACGAGGGAGTCTGTCTTCTCGGCGGCATTCTGATCATAACCAATGAAGTTATCGGTTAGTGCAATGATCGAATACAGAAGACAATATGCAAGTAAGTCTTAAGCTCTATGTACTCTACATGCAGGGTCCCTAGGTTATAGTCTAGGCCAAACCATTTAATTAAGTGACCTATATTTCTCTATAACCATGGCTCTGATACCAATATGTCACACCCCGAGCCGGCGGGGTTGGATCGGAGTCCCCATCGGGCGGAAGGTTCCCGAGGCGCGATATCGTGAGTGATAATCAAGTGATCAGATTGTTTACATTGCACATGATATAAATGAGAAATGCTAAATAAAATTGAATTACAAAGTTAAATTACATCCGTATCGTTCATAATTTAACAATGTAAATCTATCATAAACATCATAAGATATCTATCTTGTAACTGCACAAGATATACAAAATAATTGTATAATGATGTTCCAAAAGTATGTAGGTCCAAAAATACTAAGTCTTCTATCTGAAGTCCTAGTCCAAAAGCATAAGCTTCTTAATTGACCTGTTCGTCACCTGAGAAGTCATGCAAAAATAAGATCAACACATGGTTGGTGAGTTCATTTAGTTTTAGTAATTGAAAATAATTTGTAAACCTTTTTCGGTAAAGACCCTAACCTCATTAACATCACATGTAATATCCACATCGGTATGCTTATATATAGGCATACCCCTGAGTCGAGCCTACAACCCGCCCAGACGCCGTCCCACCACATACTAATATGTATATGACACTGTTGTTAATGATAATTAAGCATTTTTACCTAACACACACTTCCATTCACAATGATTCAAATGTACCCTCAAAACCTTTGTTAAACCCTCGGGTAACAACCTTAATCTCATTAACATCACATGTATCATCCAGATCGGTATGCTTATATATAGGGCATACCCCTGAGTCGAGCCTACAACATACTAATCCACATAGGACATTGGTGTTAATGAAAATTGAGCATTTTATCCCTACCACTATCCCCAATGATTCTTCGGTTCGTTATTCCTGTAAATACAATAATTTGGGAATCTATGTTGATTCCTTAAGTTCATCACAATAATGATCAACCACAGTAATTGTAGACAGTTATAAATGCTTAATTAAATAAATAAATAAACATTTAATAAAATCTAAGTCCTAATGATTGGGCCTTGGTCAACTCGAGTAAACTAGTCTGTCAATCAAGTTACTTAGTAGTTAGGGAATTCTGTAAATATCATCAAAGATATGACCTACAAATCAAACGGTCTAGCTAGGACTTCTTGAAATGTAGGATTTCTTGTTTCGTACTTGATTCGTCTTGTTTCGTTGGCATATGTTATCTTTGATATTTCTCGGACTTTCCCTTGAAAATGATTTATTGATTCGTCTGATTCTGTTGCAAGATGTACTTGATTCGTTGATCATGGAATACTAGATTCGTTGATCAAATGTACTCTTGATTCGTTGTTCATCAAAAACTTGATTCGTTTAACATCGAATATTAACTTTGCAAAGATAGTTTCGTTTGATTCGTTGAACTCACACTTGTTTTGTCAAAATAGTTTCGTTTGATTCGTTGAACTCCCACACTTGTTTTGTCAAAATAGTTTCGTTTGAAATGTTTAGTTTAGCTCAATTATTCACTTAAATTATAAGTAAATAAACTTAGTAAAACCTGCATAAAATTTACCTAGACATGTTTCTAGGTTACCAATTCACATATAAACATAAGTTAAATAAAAGCATTTAAGTAAACAATTTAAATAAAGCAGTTTACGCATGCTTCTCAGCCCCGCGTTTTAAAACAAAATGTTAGAAAAGGGGCAATGAACTCACCTGTGTTGCTATGTAAATGATCTATCACAAAATGCGCGCTCGTTCTGATGACTTAGGTTTCTTCAGTTCCTGAGTTATTTTATAAGAATTTGAATGCTATAAGTATATGTATTAGTTGTCGTGTCTAAGGCTTGGTCTCGGTGTGTGCAACTAAGTGTCCTAGATACTAGTGTACTCCTATGACTCAACAATTTAATCTTGTTCTATTACCCACTTGTACCCCCAATCCCATGATTTGTTAAAAACAATCTATCTTTTAAATTTTTACGAAATTCGGGCAGAGTTTCCTTTGTTTTCTGTTCAAATCCAGACAATCAATATTGTTTATTTTACAACAAATTTCCCAATCAAGATAATCAAAATAACATTTAACTAAACAGTTATAAATAAATTCCATTTAAATTTAACATACTTTGTAACATCATTAAACTTAATTCAACAAAGTTTATAAAAAAAATTTTCTTTAATTATCACGACAATACTTAATTTATATGACATTTGACATGTGACGGGCTTTATTCAACCTATTGGGCCTACTTAAACCCAATTAATGATTCTTTTACTTCCCATTGATGTCGAGACTTGTGTTTTGATTCCCATGGATTTCTAACAATGTTACCTTATTTGTTAAACAGTCTTATATATACAACATCTCTTATTGAGTTGTTAATGTGTGTCAAGAAAGACTTTGGTTATAGTAAACCCTAGCATATGCACCCACGCATAAGTCCAAGTTGTTCTCTCTATGCATAGGTTACGTGGGTTCCCATGCACACACATACTTTGCCTTATGCATGCATACGTATCTAACCCCCATTCACCTTAGAAATTTTCGGATTTTAGGGTTGTCTAGGTTCGGCATCATCCCAAGGCAGCGAACCTTTTGAAGGGACTGGCCTTGGGTTCGGCTAACACCTTATCACCAACGAACCCTTAGGGTTCGACTATGATGAGGGGAGGTTCGGTTCTAATGGTTCGCGTCTATTAGAGTGTGCATGGCCAAGGTTCGTGTATGCAGAGTTCGTTGTACCTACAGTGGTTCGTGGCTCAAGTTGGTTCATTGAAACTAGCAGGGTTCGGTCATGATGTGGACAAGGGTTCGGCCGCAATTAACGGGTTCGGGAGTTAAAGATTCGCCACCCTAGGTTCGTGAGTCCTAGGGTTCGGTTGCCATAGATGGTTCGGTGTTCATGAGGTTCGCTGCACCTCTCTAGGTTCGGTGCAGGGTTTGATCAGATAGACAGGTTCGTTGCAGAGAGGGTTCGGCTGTGAGACGAGAGGTTAGGCTACTTCATTCTTCAGCTAACAGGTTCGGCCCTATCCCTGGAAGGTTCGGCCGGTTGTAACGAACCTGTAATAGCCCCTCACTTCACGAACCTGCAAATCCATTTCCTTGTTCGACCCAGATCTGTTACAACATAAGTTCCTATTCGTATACAAGGGTTATCTATGTGTATTTGTGGTGTTAAGGCGGCTAGAAACACCATAAACTATAAGGTCCGAGATTACACACACAAAACCGATTTTAAACTAGATCTTTACCTCAAAATCGATGGATGAAAGACCAAACTTCCTGTACTTTCTGGATCTACACCGCGTGGGGATCGTTCCAACACCTAGAATGCTCAAATCCGACTTGAAATGAGCTCCAAAACTTAGTGAGAAGGTGAGTTCTTGAGAGGTTTAGAGAGAGAGAGGAAACAAGATTTAGAGAGAGAGAGTGGAATGGTGGTGGTTGTGGCATTTAATTGCCACATTAAATGTCCCAAACACCCGGTAGTTCGGTCTAGTTCGGTTTCGCGTAAAATGCCGGTTCGCGAGGTTTTCGCGATGAAACGACACAGTTTATAAAAATAATATTTATAAATATATTTAAGTTGTGATTCCTAATAAATTAACTAATATCTTTTATTTATTTTAAACTTTTCAGAATTATTTAATTAACTGTTCAAATTGAATCGTATGGTCGTCGCGCGTATTCGTTCGAATCATCACCCGTACGAACACGACGATAACTATACTTTTCAATATTGTTTTCTAATTATGGGATATTATTCAGAACATTAAACCTTCAGATATATTCGTACAGATCGTCACCTATACGAATAAGCCGTCAATTTAGCATTCACGTAACAACACCCGTTCTGTTTTGTTCTGTATAGCCTCACATACGTTTATACATAATAAATCCTAACAAGAAATCACATGATGGTTCTGTATTGCCAGATAATTATCTGACTCCAAAACCAAAATTCTGAACCTTATTTCTGTTAAATGTTTCTGACTTGTTGTTTGACAACACCGAATGATAATAACAATGGATATGAATAGAAAATTGCACTGAAATGTATGTAGTTCGTACCTGTTCACTGTTCATGTTACTGTTTAAGATCACTGTTTCGGTACGGCTCCGGCACTGACGTTACAGTTATCACTTGGTCCTAATTCACTTGTGTACAATGTATTAATACTTAACCCATTCTAGCTTAAATATTAATATATTAAAGTGTTTATTGTCACGGTTTTACTCTTGACTTATAGTCTTGACATCTTGTCTTATTGCGAAAACATAACATTTATTAGGGTTTTAGTGTTAACTTAGTAATTTAACATTATATTAACTTAAAATGATAGTAATCATTTTAATGTGTCAACATAAGTAATGTGTTAACACAAGTAATTTGTCCTAAACTTAACCTTTACTTGACTGATTAGATTTAGAATAGTTTAACATTCTTATGAAAACCTTGGTAATGTTATTAAAACTTGTGATCTAGTTACTTCCCTTAATCAATTTTAGACTTTTGCTTATGATTTATTCATGGGTTTTTAAAGAAATAATGAGATAATATTCGTGGCCCCAAAAAGAAATAATATCGATGGTGTGCCTGCTAATACCGATGGCCATCACCACTCTGATTAACACCCAAGATCACCATCGACACTAGATTCTTCCCATGAATTTTGTGATCCCATTTCAGGTCCATATAAGTTAATTTTTTGTTACGGATTGCTTGGGATTTCTTTGAGGAATTAATATCGACTGGAATCACATTAACATCAATGGTCTAGGTTCGGCTCTTGTCCAACAAACCCAAGTATTGAACTGCCGACATTATCAATGTCGACACTTGCTGATTGCACAGCTCCACTGTGTTGAAGTTATTAGTATCGTCGGATACTTGGTTCATCAGCCTTGAATCACGTCGATAATGTAGTGTCGTCAGTCATTTGTTCAAACCTAGCCCTCCCCTATATTGTTAATGTCGGTAAGAAGTTGTCAACACATTCATGTCATCGAGATTTCTAGTATTGACATATTCATATGTTGATACTAACACCTGTAACAACCAGCATGTTCCCAGCTTCCCAACCTCTTCCTTATGATAACCCAAGCAATCCATGTAACACCCCGACCGATGGCGGAAACGTCGGGATGACACGAGGGATGTGTAGATTGTTCATAAGCTCGTGGGCATCTAATTAAATCATCACATAATCATATAATCAACCAAATTAATTACAACAAAAATCATGTTCATCATGAATTAAATTCATCGATTACACCAAAAGAATTAGCTAAACTAACTAAACTCTAATCGCCAGAATTTTAGTTAAATTTAGCTAAGTCCAAGATCCTATGTGACGAATTCCAAAAGAGTGAATTCATCGTCCACAACCTACTTAGCTTCATCACCTGAAACATGTAGAAAATCAAGTGCCAACTACAAAGTAGTTGGTGAGAAATCATAAGTTTTTATGTATAAAAATGTTTATTAAACTTTTATAAAAGTTGAGAATTGGATTTATAAAAGTTTATAATTTCCCCGAGAATTTCCACATGTGCACTTGTAAGTTAGTTCAGTCCTACCAAATCTCAACACAACACAACATCCAAACAAATCCAAGTAATCACATACACAATCATCACAATTAATAAACCACGTATATTCAACTAATCTCATCCATTCAATAATCATCAACCATCACAATCATATCAATATAAGTTACCGCGGAGGACCTCAGTCAACTCAATCAACGGCGGAATCATCGCGGAGGACCTCAGTCAACTCAATCAACGATATTCCTATAAGTGTCAATACGTGCACCGCGGAGGACCGCAGTCAACTCAATCAACAGTGGAGTTTCTAAGGAGGACGTTAGTCAACTCGCCAACAGTAACTCAATCATCACGGAGGACCTAAGTCAACTCGATCAACAATGACTCACGGATAAATAATAATCCATCTCAACCAATAATCAACGATAATTCAATAATCTGAATATACAATGATAAACCAGGTGTCACCCATGTGTTATCAAAATAATATTTTAAATATTGGTATACATGTTCCACCTCCGAGTTTAAAAACAAAGCAGTTTAAAAAGGGATGTTATGAGAACTCACCTGAGTCCTTAGAATTTATGTTATCGTAGGATGCGCGCTCGCGTGCATGAAATCAACAACAACTCAATAATCTGTAATTTAATATTTGTTTATGTTCATGAGTATATGCATTTCATTATCAGTAAGTGTCCGTCTATGTTTATTTTAACTCATAAGCATTCATTGACTTAGTGGATTCAATCTAAGTTAAACT
Organism: Mikania micrantha; assembly: GCA_009363875.1. Lineage (NCBI taxonomy): Eukaryota > Viridiplantae > Streptophyta > Magnoliopsida > Asterales > Asteraceae > Mikania > Mikania micrantha. The sequence continues at coordinate 80,985,144 of CM018692.1, read as the reverse complement.
TGTAAATTTAGCATTTTATAAATGTTTCTCATTAAAATATAGTTTAGACTTGTTAAGCTTTGCTATATTGAAATGAAAATCGTGCTATGAGATTATCTATGTATTTCCTAGACAATCTTTGTCATCCGTTTAGTTATGCATGCACGATCTCATTTGAATCAACCACCACACTTTAAGTCATTAAATTTTAGTCTATGTTTGAATAAATCAAGCTCAATTTGTGCTAATAGAATGTCCAACATATGTATGTCTGAAATATTGAGTTTTATATTAATAAGTGAAAAGGTGGCGGTTGTTGTAGTTTCCCGTGCATGCATGATACACTCATTAGTTTAACCATCAAAACTTAAGTTGTAAAACAAGTCTACTCAAGATTAAGGAGTTAGTTTCTTTTACAACTTTCACAGTGTATTAAAGTCATTATATTGAAACTTATTCTTATTGTGGGTGACGAATTTGAACTTAGTGAGAGAAAGGGTTTGTGAGTTATGGGAAAGAAGAGGGGAATCCTCTTCCTTATATCGCGTGTCTTCCACCGCGTGCTCGGTCTCGTTTTTATCGCGATTAACCAATAAAAATTTCTCAGGTTTTATCACAAAACATATTTAAAGCTTAAAACATTTTAAATAAATAGTTTTCATTTTAAATCGTTTAAATAAAAGGTTTCCGTTTATTTTCGTTAAATCAATTATTTAATAGATTAATTTATTCGGTTTCGTTTTAGGTTGTGATTCCTGATAAACATTTTTAGTTTTCACTTATTAATTTAACATCGTTAGATATTATTTGTTATCTCGTCGAAACACGTTACTCGCTTACGTATTCGTAAAGATCGTCACCTTTGCGAATCCGACGCTAGTATCGTATTTCGATTTGATTTATAATTTATGGTATATCGTCTCAGAATATTACTCTCAACAATTATATTCGTGTGAATCGTCACTCACGCGAATACATTATCAAGTTAATATCTCTGAATTAATATTCGCGTTTAAATTATGTTCGTAACCTCACCATCGCGTTATTATTTCCAATTATACTTCCATTATTTTATTAACTTTAATATTATAAACCCCAATCCAAAACCCACTAAACCAAGTCACTGACACAACCATGATAGACTGAAATATGCATATATATAGGGCATATGCAGAGGTAGATCGCAACCTCCCCTACATCGTCCCACCGCTATTTCGATAAACCATGACCATGGGTCCTTGACTATGTTTAGCAATCCAACCATAACAAACTCCTATTCCTTTCCATTCCATATCCACATCCATAATCTGTGTAATCATCTGCTATAAACTCCCTGGTTCAGTTTAGTTGAGTTACAACTAAACTTCCCATGGTTTACGAGTATAATAATATGTTCTAAGTATGTATACCAATAACAGTGAAAATCATCAATTTATACATCCAATAATTCATTATCATTAATAATAATAAATCTCGTGTCGTAACAGTACAATCGTACGGATGTACGGACGACCGGAAATACAGTGATTTTACAGTCTCCCCTAGTTAAGGGAATTTCGTCCCAAAATTCAACTTGGAGTGACCATAGTAAATAAATGTGGGTACTTAAGCTTCATCTGATATTCCCGCTCCCAGGTGAATTCTGGACCCCGCTTCGATTCCCAACGTACTTTGACAATTGGAATTCTACTGCGTTTGAGTTGTTTAACCTCACGATCCATTATCTCCACTGGTTTTTCAACAAAGTGCATGGTATCATCAATGCGAATGACATCAAGTGGTACCTGAAGATCTTGATCAGCTAAGCACTTTCTTAAGTTGGACACGCGAAACGTCGGGTGCACGTTACTAAGTTCAGGAGGAAGTTCAAACTTATAGGCAACCTTCCCGATCCGTTCAAAGATCTTAAAAGGGCCAACATATCGTGGAGCGAGCTTACCTTTCTTCCCAAACCGTACGACGCCCTTCCAAGGTGACACCTTAAGTAATACCATATCCCCAACTTCAAAATCTAAAGGTTTTCGTCGTTTATCCGCATAACTCTTCTGTCGACTGCGAGCAGCTAACAGATTGTCACGGATCAGGCGGATCTTGTCAGTCGTTTCCTGAATAATCTCAGGACCAGTGATCTGCGATTCGCCGACCTCGGTCCAACAAATAGGTGACCGACATTTCCTGCCATAAAGAGCTTCAAACGGCACCATACCAATGCTCGCGTGATAACTGTTGTTATACGAGAACTCAACCAAGGGTAAATGGCTATCCCAATTGCCACCGAAGTCGATGACACAAGCTCTTAACATGTCTTCCAATGTTTGAATAGTTCGCTCCGTATGACCATCCGTTTGAGGATGATATGCGGTGCTAAGATCCAATCTTGTCCCAAATGCTTCATGAAGTGACTCCCAAAATCGTGCTGTGAATCGAGCATCACGATCCAATATTATGCTTAAGGGAATACCATGTCGGCTAATGATCTCATCAACATATATACGAGCTAATTTCCGCACAGGGTACGTCTCACGTATCGGTAAGAAATGAGCCGACTTGGTCAATCTATCAACTATCACCCAGATACTATCCTTACCGTTTGCGGTTCGTGGGAGTTTGGTAATAAAATCCATAGAGATGTTCTCCCACTTCCACATCGGTATTTCTGGTTGTAATAACAAGCCCGAAGGTCGCTGGTATTCTGCCTTGACTTTAGCACAGTTAAGGCACTTGGACACGTATTCAGCAATATCCTTCTTCATACCAGGCCACCAATACAAGTCTCTAAGATCTTGATACATCTTATCAGAACCCGGATGGATTGAGTAACGAGACTTATGGGCTTCATCCAAAATCATCATCCTAAGATCATCCCGGTTCGGTATCCACATTCGATTCAAATAATACATCAAGCCATCATCCTTGGTTTCCAATAATATTTCAGCCCCGCAAGACATCTCATTTTTCAAGTTATTTTGAGCCAATGAGTGTTGGGCTGTGAGAACATCATTGCGGAGGTTAGTGTGCACTCGGACACTATGGATCTGAACTTGACTTTTGCGACTAAGCGCATCTGCTACTACATTCGCTTTACCAGGATGGTAGCGAATTTCACAGTCATAATCATTCAACAGTTCAATTCATCTCCGCTGTCTCATGTTAAGTTCCATCTGATTGAGAATATGTTGCAAACTCTTGTGATCTGTAAATACTACACACTTAGTGCCAAAAAGATAATGTCTCCATATCTTCAAGGCAAACACGACTGCACCAAGTTCAAAGTCGTGTGTAGTGTAGTTCTTTTCGTGAATCTTCAACTATCTAGATGCATATGCCACAACCTTTCCCCTTTGCATGAGGACACAACCGAGACCTAGGTTGGATGCATCACAGTAAACCACAAAATCATCATTTAGTGTCAAGACAGGAGCATCACAAAGTTTCTGCTTTAAATTCTGAAAGGTCTCTTCTTGCTTTGGTTCCCACTGGTAAAGTTTATTCTTCTGGGTCAGAGAAGTGAGAGGGACAGCAATCCTGGAGAAATTCGAGATAAACCGCCGATAGCAACCGGCAAGTCCAAGAAATGATCGAATCTCCGTTGGTGTCTTCGGTGTACTCCAATTCTTTACCGCATCAATCTTTGCAGGATCCACATGAACACCCTTTTCATTGACTATGTGTCCCAAGAATTGAACTTCTTTAAGCCAAAATTCAAACTTGGAGAATTTGGCATACAGTTGTTCTTTTCTCAAGGCCGCCAAAATCAACTTAAGGTGTTTCTCGTGTTCTTCTTTGGTCTTTGAGTAGATCAAAATATCATCAATGAATACAATCACAAATTTATCCAAGTATGGCCTGCAGACACGATTCATAAGGTCCATGAAAACCACCGGTGCATTGGTAAGGCCGAATGGCATTACAAGAAACTCATAATGGCCATATCTGGTTCTGACAGATGTCTTGGGAATATCATCATCATGTACGCGAAGCTGATGATATCCAGACCTAAGATCGATCTTGGAAAACCATGCCGAGCCTTGAAGCTGATCGAAGAGATCATCGATGCTCGGCAGTGGATATCGATTCTTAATTGTGAGCTTGTTCAACTCGCGATAGTCGATGCACATCCGGAATGACCCGTCCTTCTTCTTGACAAACAGGACCGGTGCACCCCATGGCGAATGGCTCGGGCGAATGAATCCTTTATCAGTCAATTCTTGCAGTTGGCTCGCCAGTTCTTGCAACTCTGAAGGCGCAAGTCTATAGGGAGCTTTGGCAACTAGGTTCGCACCAGGTACTAAGTCAATTCGAAACTCTACTTGACGTTCTGGTGGAAGACCCGGCAAATCATCTGGAAATACTTCTGGGAAATCTCTGATTATTGGAACATCTTCAATTCTCTTTCCCTTCTCCTTTTTCTCCACTATGTGTGCTAAGAAGGCTATACATCGTGTGTGCTTTAGTGCATGACATCAGCTTAAGACCTTTACTAGAAGTTTCCCCAAAAACTCTTAAAGTTTCACCCGAAGGTAAGGGAATACGAATATATTTTTCATGGCATACAATCTCCGCTTTGTGGGTGGCTAACCAATCCATGCCTATGATAACATCGAAGCTACCAAGATGCATAGGTATAAGATCAATCGGGAAAACGTGATCATTTAAGTTCACAATACATCCGATAATAACAGTGTCAATATCAATAGTGTTTCCATCAGCCACCTCCACGTTAAATTGTTTATCTAAATGTGTACGTGTTCTACCAAGCAAGCATTCAAAATCATATGAAACAAAACTCCTATCGGCCCAGAATCAAATAAAACAGATGCATAAGAGTTGTTGATCAGAAATGTACCGTTGACCACATCTTGGTTGGCTTGAGCAGCTGGAGCATTCAGTTGAAACGCCCAGCCTCTTGCCACCCTCTGATTGTTCCCAGTCAACTTTGGGCATTGATTTCTGAAGTGACCCACTTCACCACACTCGTAACAGGCTCTTGCCTGTGTAGGTGCCTGGCGAACTGGTGCAGCTTGTATCGGTTGAACTTGCGGAGCGGGTAGTGCAAGCGGAGCAGGTTGCATCCTTTGTGCTTGCGGTGCACTCCGACAGACATTTGCAAAATGGCCATACTTGCCACAGTTGTTGCAGACACGACAAGGCAAGTTAGGCGCGTGATGATATCGGCAAGTGTTGCATTGCGGAACAGCTCCAAACTTCCTAGTGTTGGAATTATTGGAGGACTGTTGAGTGACCGGAGTGGTAATAGCATAACTCCTAGCCTTTCGCTTCCTGTTGCTGCTTTTCGATGAACTAGCAGCTTCGGTCTTGCCTTCAGTCTTTGTCTCTTTCACAGTAGTCTTCACCTCGGTTTTCTTTGTTCCCTTCCTCGTGAGTGTTCCAGCTTTCACATGGTTATCAGTAAGAGTTGCAGATAAACGGATCGCAGCCTCAAGTGTTTTGGGGTTGCTTCCGTATACCGTATCTTGGATCTGCATAGGCAGACCACCGATGTATTTCTCAATCGCCCTTTCTAAGTGTGTCACTAGATGAGGCACCAGCAAACTATACTCATGAAATTTAGTATTGTAGATAACATTCTCCCCGCTATCCTGCTTGAGTTCCCAGAACTCCGTCTCTAGTTTCCTCATCTCACTGCGAGGACAAAATTCAGTGGTCATCAAGTTCTTGGCCTCAGTCCAAGTCAGTGCAAGAGCAGCATCAACTCCCCTAGTTCGTTTCTCCCCATTCCACCACGTTAGTGCTCTCTTTTGAAAAACACTAGTGGCATAACGAACTTTCAGATTATCAGGGCAATCGCTGTTGATGAAAGTGTTCTCCATACTCTCGAACCACCGCAGCAGACCAGTGGTTGTTTCAGAGCCTGTAAACTTCAGTGGGTTACAGGAGTTGAAGTGCTTGAATGTGCAAACTGGCGGGTTCGCACCACCTCTGTTCTGATTGATATTCTGATTGGCCTGAGTTAACTGGTTCACCAATCCAGAAATAAGGTTTGCTAACTCTTGTATGCCGGAGTTGGCATTACCGTTAGCATCTTCTGAGTTTGTATCGTCTCCGTTGTGACGGCGTGGCGGCATGTCTCTTAGGAAATAGAAACATATTACTACCGTTTACAACGTAAGTTATACAAACTATGGTCGAATGAGTTCATTTTAAACAGTTAGGATTACATATAGGAACTATATTTTTCTCCTATCTGTTATCAAACTCATAACATTTATAAATTTCCTAACATTATACTAAGTGTCCTAGTTGGTCATAACTAATATTACCTAAATATTCCTAAGTTCCATACATTCCCCACCCTATACCAACACTGACAACCTCCCGATGCAATGCAACAAGCTTATATATAGGGCCTATGCAGAGGTAGATCGCAATCTCCCCTACACCGTCCCACCACTGTTTCATTGCACCACGATTATGCCCTTGTTAGCATTTAGGATGTATCATGTATCTTACCACAGTCTCACTTCACAAACCTTATCCTAGGTAGGATAATTTTGAGTGAAGTGGTTTCTAGTTCCCTTGGACAATTAGGTTCACCTAATGTCTAAGTTCACCTGACATGTAGGTTCGCCTATCTCTAAGTTCACCTAATGTCTAAGTTCACCTGACATTAAAGTTTCCCCAAATGTCTAAGTTCACTAAAAGTCCATACTAATTCCAATGTCCATAATCATCATTGAGGGTTCATATCATCACTGAGTGCTCTTATTGTCACTAAGTGTTCATATTCACCCTATAATTTATTCTCATCAAGTGCCCATATCATCACTAAATGTTAGTATTATCACTATGCGTTTATATCATCCTCAAGTGTCTATATCATCACTCAAGTCTACAATCCATCACTAATCGTTCGTATAGTTCGTTGATCCTATGCACCCTACGTGTCCAATAAGCGTGTTTATAAATGAGTTTATAAGTGTTTATTAAGTGTGATCATCCATGAGTCAATTCAAACCAATCCAACAAACATACCATCAACATCCATATCCCATCAATCTCAACTTTACAATAATTCCTAGTAATATCCTAAGTTCCTGACACTGACAGACCCCCAGTATACTACAAATGGTATATGTATCGGGCATATGCAAGGGTAGATCGCAACCTCCCTTACACCGTCCCATCACCTTTGTAGTATACCACGAGTGTGTCCTTGTCTGGAGATCAAGAGATCTAACAGATAATTCCTAAAGCAGATAAATTCCTAAGCAGTTAAGTTCTTAAGCAGATAAGTGTCCCAAACGGGTAGTTCCCTTATTCCTCAATACTGACATCCACCCGATGTACTGTAAATGGTACATATATAGGGCATATGATAAGGGTAGGTCGCAACCGCCCAAACCACCGTCCCACCACCTTTACAATACACCACGAGTATGTCCTTATCGAGTCACTAGGGCACAAGTAAGCAATAAATTAGTAAGCAGCATATATAAATTCGATGTATAACAGGAGTTCATTTAACATGTAATAAACACATAAGCATGAAATCCTGAATATACTAACTAGTGTATGAAGAAACTTCATACTAGGGTATCCTACGGTTATAGACTAGGTCAACCATTTCTGGTAACCTAATTCCCTATAACCCAGGCTCTGATACCAATCTGTAACAACCCGACCGATGGCGGAAACGTCGGGATGCCATGAGGGATGTGTAAATTGTTCATAAGCTCGTGGGCATCTAATTAAATCATCACATAATCATATAATCAACCAAATTAATTACAACAAAAATCATGTTCATCATGAATTAAATACATCGATTACACCAAAAGAATTAGCCAAACTAACTAAACTCTAATCGCCAGAATTTTAGTTAAATTTAGCTAAGTCCAAGATCCTATGTGACGATGTCCAAAAGAGTGAATTCATCTTCCACAACCTACTTAGCTACATCACCTGAAACATGTAGAAAATCAAGTGTCAACTACAAAGTAGTTGGTGAGAAATCATAAGTTTTTATGTATAAAAATGTTTATAAAACGTTTATAAAAGTTGATACTTGGATTTATAAAAGTTTATAATTTCCCCGAGAATTTCCACATGTGCACCTGTAAGTTAGTTCAGTCCTACCAAATCTCAACAAAACACAACATCCAAACAAATCCAAGTAATCACATACACAATCATCACAATTAATAAACCACGTATATTCAACTAATCTCATCCATTCAATAATCATCAACCATCACAATCATATCAATATAAGTTACCGCGGAGGACCTCAGTCAACTCAACCAACGGCGGAATCATCGCGGAGGACCTCAGTCAACTCAATCAAAGATATTCCTATAAGTGTCAATACGTGCACCGCGGAGGACCGCAGTCAACTCAATCAACAGTGGAGTTTCTGAGGAGGACGTTAGTCAACTCGCCAACAGTAACTCAATTATCACGGAGGACCTAAGTCAACTCGATCAACAATGACTCACGGATAAATAATAATCCATCTCAACCAATAATCAACGATAATTCAATAATCCGAATATCATAATGATAAACCAGGTGTCACCCATGTGTTATCAAAATAATATTTTAAATATTGGTATACATGTTCCACCTCCGAGTTTAAAAACAAAGCAGTTTAAAAAGGGATGTTATGAGAACTCACCTGAGTCCTTAGAATTTATGTTATCGCAGGATGCGCGCTCGCGTGTATGAAATCAACAACAACTCAATAATCTGTAATTTAATATTTGTTTATGTTCATGAGTATATGCATTTCATTATCAGTAAGTGTCCGTCTATGTTTATTTTAACTCATAAGCATTCATTGACTTAGTGGATTCAATCTAAGTTAAACTTGTAAATTTAGCATTTTATAAATGTTTCTCATTAAAATATAGTTTAGACTTGTTAAGCTTTGCTATATTGAAATGAAAATCGTGCTATGAGATTATCTATGTATTTCCTAGACAATCTTTGTCACCCGTTTAGTTATGCATGCACGATCTCATTTGAATCAACCACCACACTTTAAGTCATTAAATTTTAGTCTATGTTTGAATAAATCAAGCTCAATTTGTGCTAATAGAATGTCCAACATATGTAAGTCTGAAATATTGAGTTTTATATTAATAAGTGAAAAGGTGGCGGTTTTTGTAGTTTCCCGTGCATGCATGATACACTCATTAGTTTAACCATCAAAACTTAAGTTGTAAAACAAGTCTACTCAAGATTAAGGAGTTACTTAGTTTCTTTTACAACTTTTACAATGTATGAAAGTCATTATATTGAAACTTATTCTTATTTAGAAAATAATAAATTAGGTTTCCCATGCATGCACAAGGATATATATATATATATATATATATATATATACATAAGAACCATGTCTCCATTTGCCCTTACTCCCCTAGTTAAACGAAATTAGTTTTGTTTCCCCCAAAATGGCAGCGAACCTATGGCCTTGTTGGGCCTAGGTTTGGCTAATATGTGAGGTTCGTTGCATGCAGATAATCGAAGGCTCGCCACCTTGTGGGTTCGGCACTATAAAGGTTTGGCTGCCATGGATCTTCGTGGAAGGGTTCGTGAGCACCAGAGTTTTCGGTAAGGGTTCGTCGAAGGTTCGTGCGGCTCAACAAGGTTCACCTCAAACGAAAAGGGTTCGGCCCAAACTTCCCTAGACGAACCTCTCTGGTTCGTGGGCTGCCTTGCAGGTTCGTCGACCTGTACCCCCTACCCACGACCGAACATGTTCAACATCTTCATCATCCTCGAGTTTTCGGTAAATCCGCAAATATACATAGCTTCTACATGTTACTCCCAACTCGTTTAACAAGTTACAAGAACCCTAAACTCGATTATAAGTTGTTAACCATATGCCCATCTTGTTTCTAACAAAACCGAAAAGCAACTTTAGATTTACATGAAATCGTTGATCCAAAGCTAGCTTCCTTAGTATCCTCTTGTTCCTCTCGATCACACGAACGCGTGGACACCAAGATCTTTCGATTTCGTTGAGTGATGATCAAGAAAAGCTAGAGAGAAGTGGGGAGGTTTTGTGGGTGACGAATTTGAACTTAGTGAGAGAAAGGGTTTGTGAGTTATGGGAAAGAAGAGGGGAATCCTCTTCCTTATATCGCGTGTCTTCCACCGCGTGCTCGGTCTCATTTTTATCGCGATTAACCAATAAAAATTTCTCGGGTTTTATCATAAAACATATTTAAAGCTTAAAACATTTTAAATAAATAGTTTTCATTTTAAATCGTTTAAATAAAAGGTTTTCGTTTATTTTTGTTAAATCAATTATTTAATAGATTAATTTATTCGGTTTCGTTTTAGGTTGTGATTCCTAATAAACGTTTTTAGTTTTCACTTATTAATTTAACATCGTTAGATATTATTTGTTATCTCGTCGAAACACGTTACTCGCATACGTATTCGTAAAGATCGTCACCTTTGCGAATCCGACGCTAGTATCGTATTTCGATTTGATTTATAATTTATGGAATATCGTCTCAGAATATTACTCTCAACAATTATATTCGTGTGAATGTCACTCACGCGAATACATTATCAAGTTAATATCTCTGAATTAATATTCGCGTTTAAATTATGTTCGTAACCTCACCATCGCATTATTATTTCCAATTATACTTCCATTATTTTATTAACTTTAATATTATAAATCCCAATCCAAAACCCACTAAACCAAGTCACTGATACATCCATGATAGGCCGAAATATACATATATATAGGGAATATGCAGAGGTAGATCGCAACCTCCCCTACACCGTCCCACCGCTATTTCGATAAATCATGACCATGGGTTCTTGACTATGTTTAGCAATCCAACAATAACAAGCTCCTATTCCTTTCCATTCCATATCCACATCCATAATCCGTGTAATCATCTGTGATAAACTCTCTGGTTCAGTTTAGTTGAGTTACAACTAAACTTCCCATGGTTTACGCGTATAATATTATGTTCTAAGTATGTATACCAATAACAGTGAAAATCATGGATTTATACATCCAATAATTCATTATCATTAATAATAACAAATCTCGGGTCGTAACAGTACAATGGTACGGATGTACGGACGACCGGAAATACAGTGATGTTACAATCCAGATGTCACACCCCCTGCGCCGCGTGCAGAATCCACGGCGCGGTGACGTATGAATAGTTGAATCATGCACAAGTATTGAATAAGAACAACCACAATGGATCACTAAGTTTCATAATGTTTAGACAGTTGTTTAGTTACAGACAATCTATCTACCAAAAGAATGACAACTAAAGACCCAAAATATAGTTTACAAAATAAGACTTCAAACAAGACAATTAAACAATCAGGATTTTAGTGTGTTTCTAAATCCATCCTAGCATGTTTCTTCATCTTGTTCTATCTTAAGCGGTCTCCTTAGTTTTCCTTAAAATGCCTTACACCTGATTACCAGAAACACGTAAAAAGTAACTGTCAACTACAGAAGTAGTTGGTGAGAACAACAGGTTTAACATTTGAAACATGAACTTGTAATATAAGGCATATGTTTAAAGCAATAAATGAATTACATGGATGAGCTGCAACCCAAACTAACATCAAGTATGTAAAATGAGTGTAAACAGTCCAAAGACTGTTTGCACGAAAACCAACATATAATCAAGTCCCAAACTACGTTTGGAGTCAGAAAATTAGTCAGCAACAATGATAAAACCATACGTAACCGAAATCTGCAGTTAGCTTATAAAACAAATTTAAAAGCTAACTCCAGAAATTGGCCTGCCCAGATTTGTCCGCTTTCCCTTGTTGTGATCACCCAGTACTAACGCTAATGAATATGAAACTTGATGTGTTTATAAGTTTGTTCACAACAGTGGACACCATGCTTTTGAACCTTGCTTTAAACCAAAGATTTAATGCCTTATTTGATAACATGATTTGAAAACCTTGTTTGAAATACCATGAGTTGAATCCTTTGTTTGAACCCATTGATTGAATACATAGGATAATGACCTTGTATAGTAACAAGGTTTATATAAAAGATTATTTTCGAAAACATGAGTTTATAGTAAAAGAGTTTATAAATCCCATTATTTAAAAGTGTTTGACCTTTATAAAACCATTCGAGTAAAACTGATATAAAATAGTTCAAGGAAAGTTTATAAAACCTTTTAGTAGAAAATATTTAACATTTGATAAAAACCCTTCAAAACAGTTGATGAATCCTTTGAAATTTGTACAGTGAACCTGTAATGTTTGTAACATAGCATACACCTTGTATAGTGAAATATGATTGTAAATAGAGTGTTTGATCACTTGTTCCACCCCAAAACAGTTGTAAAAGAGTAAAAGAGAGGCTAATGTTCTCACTTGTCTGCAGTAGACTCTGAACTATAACAACTACCAAGTAGCAAACAGGACTTCTAACTGGTTCCTATATCATTGTAATCATTCAAAAGATATAAGATTTATAATTGTATATACTTTGATTCATTGTTTGACTTGTGTTAACATGATTTGATTAACATCTTGAACAACTTGTTCTCATGTTTAAAGATGTTGTGATAATTTGAATATCATGATTGGGTCAAGAGATGGTTAACTGATTCTTGAAAAGAATTGAAATGTTCTTTTATGCACTACTTGCATGCATAAGATAACAAATGTTTGTGAACTTGATAACCATTGTTTAATTTGCATTTTGAAAATATGTTCCAAGTGTTTAAGTCCTTGAGATTGTGACTTGATCCCATAATTAGGTTAAGTTATAAACTTAGACCAATTATGATCAATTCACAATTTATGAATTAAAAGGCCAAGCTTGGCCTAATCACTTGTTATTGGGCCCTTATGCCATATGTCTAATGCATATGCCCAATTGGGCCATAATGGGCCGATTAGAATGATATTGTGCCAAGACTAAGTATGTTGTGCTTGGTTTAGGATGTGTGGGCCAATCCTTTGGGCCTTGAGTCCATGAAACCATGGTGGACTCAAACAAAGGTCATGGGCCTCGTAAGTTAGGAATAGACTAATTGAGTGTAATGTGGGCCAACCACGGTGTATGGGCCATGTAGTGGGCCGAATGCTATTATGGGGATCAAATGAAATAACATGGGCCAATGATTTAGAATTGGGCCGAAATAGTTCACATGGCCCAAGCCAAAACATGTGAATTGGTGTGAGTATTGGACCAAGTAAATGACTAGGCCGAGGGTTGTTGGACCGACCCTCCACATTGTTCAGCGAACCTATCACCAAAAACATCTAGGTTCGGTTGATTTCAATGGGATAGGTTCGTGGGGCTAGCATGCAAAAGGTTCGTTTCTCATGGGTTCGTCAACAAGAGTGAGGTTTGCCAACACACAAGGTTCGGCCAGATGGAAGCTTCGGCCATGGTTCGTCTGATGTCCATGGTTCAGCTGCAACAAGAAAATTCACCTGGGTGGATGGGTTCATCACCTAGGGTTCGACTGGGGTTCGTGAAGTCCTCTAAGGTTCGGCCAATGGCTCGTGAGCATTCAAGAAGGTTCGTTGACCATGGCCATCAGAAAGGTTCGTCTGGTGAATCCTCTTAGGTTCGTAGTTATCATGGTTCGTTCATCATGCAGTAAGGTTCGGTGAAGGTTCGTGAGATCCCCTAGGGCTTCGGCTGGTAATCAACGAACCATGCAGGTTCGTGAAGTCCCTTAGGGTTCGGCTATGCGCAGATAAGGGTTCGGCCGTGAAACCTCCTAGCGAACCTGTACTTTCTATCATCGTCATCATCAAAACAAGTTGTTCTAGCTCGGTGTACACCATATGAGTAACCCAGGACCACGATCGAGCACTTATGTTTCGAAATAAAGAGGAAGTAGCCGACTAAGTGTCGGTTTTACAACATACACACACAAAACCCTAAATTTCGAACTTTTCAAGCTCAAATACCTCAAGATTCCGTGGTTAAAACTCCAGATCCTTTGTACTTCTGTGTAGAGAATGTCAAAAGCTACGCGTGGGCACCAAGAACACCAAAATCCGTTGAGAAACGAGCGAGTTACGCGTGTTTGAAGTCGGTTTTCTAGAGAGAGAGGGTTGGACGAATTTTGTAGAGAGAGAAGAGGTTGTTGGTGAAATAAATGAGAAAATTGACCATCTTCATGGCTTTTATAGCCCGCGTGGTATTCGGGTCCGTTTCGGTCGCTCGGTTCGCATTTTCGTCGCGTAATGCGTATTTTACGCGATTTAAAATAAAGGATTATTATTCTCATCATTCTGATGACTTTCAAAATTGTAAAAATGTAAAATAATAAATTTTAATTATTTTTACTCTTCGTGTGTTGACGGATCATTAAACAACCGCAATTACGTGTATACCCGCAATCGCGTACGTTTTTCGATCGTATTAAATGTTAAAGCGTTTAATCATAATTATAAGTTCAACATTCGTATTATTATGGATCGTCACCCATAACTATACTCAGTCTCGCTTACATATTACGATTTTTGTTTAATTAATTGTCATACTATTTGTCTCAACACTACGCACTAACACTATCCCATTACACCGAACGCTGTATATGTATAGGGCATACCCCAGATTCCAGCTACCTGTCGTACCTGACGCCGTCCCACCACTGTTTCGATATAATACGATACTGTTCTTGCCTAGCAAACTCGACTGTAAATAAATAATACATACTTGTTCCTAAATAATAAAAATCCTAACACACAAGCACATTATGAACACATGAATCACATTGATTGATTTGATATGAAAACACATTTGTTCTAACACTGTTTAAACTACCATGACTAAATGTACAAATGTTACACCAGACTCGATTTAGTGTGGTTTTCATGAGGCCTAAGAAGGATTAATCGAACTATAAGCTGAATGGTTCCGGGTTTGTGAAAACCCTAAAAAACCGAAACTTGCAGCTCACATTACCTTCGTTTTAGATGATTTCGCCTCCGATCTTTTGTACTTTCATGTAGAGGATGTTAAGAGCTTCGCATGGATACCAAATTTGCGCGATTTGGCCAGAATTGAAGGAGTTATGATGGTTTTTGTGTTGGTTTTCTAGTGATAGGTGAGAGTTCTGGAAATTTGGAGTTAGAGATAGAAAGAGGGTGTAATAAATGAAGAAGATGAGGATATTTAGGGTTTAAATACCCCTTGACATCTCGGGTGTGTTCGGGTGTTCGTTTTTGATGCTCGGTTATTGATTTTGTTACGGTTTTGGAACGTAAAACGCGTATTTTACTAAATGAAAAATAAGTAGTTTTCTAAAATCTTTTTAGGGTTGTAATTCTTAATAAATATTTTCTATTCATTTTGATTATTTTTTATTATTTCAAAAACGTTTATTAATTACGTTTCGTCAGATCGTATTACCTTCGCGCGTATTCGTTCGAATCGTCACCCGAGCGAACACGGCGATGGCTTTATTTTCTGATTTTTGTTTTCTACTTTTCAATTATCGTTCAGAACGTTAAACCCTCAGATATGTTTGTGTGAATCTTCACCCACGCAAACACACTGTCGATTCGTTATTCTGAAACGATACTGAACTTTTGTTTTAAATTGGATTTCCTCACTGACGAACTAAACTAAACTCACCTATTTGCGCATAATCATACTTGTTTCACCTTGTTTTCTCATAGAATTATCGGCCATCTGATTTCTGTTATTTGTGAAGATCAGATCGCAACCGATATGTTTTCGTTACTTGTTCTCATACTGTTGTTTCACATGAATTGTTGTATTATTGTCTTTAAATTTTCCTTTAAACACATACAACTGTTACTTGTTTTCTTAGTCATGTTGTCACACAACTGTTTTTCACATTGTATTTACACACAGTAAAAGGTGAAAGTACACATAACGTACGGATTGCCAGACGATCTGGTACTGGTTGTCACATTACATATATGTAATCAATCAAGGTAAACGTGTTCGTACATATTAGCTAAATACACTTATGTAATCAATAAAAATAAGAGTGTGTTACATATATCTAATCAATCAAAGTAACAGTGTCTTACATATATATAAGCATTCAAGAAAAAAAGATATATATATATATATAAACATTCTTTTTCCAACAAAAAAGAAGAATAATGAACAACATTGTGATTATGTAAACATTTTTACACATATGTAATCATACAAGTGAATTTGAAAGTTTACTTGAAACCTACATACATGTAAACATGCTTACATATATGTAATCATACAAGTAGACTAAAACAAAAGATATATGTAAGCATTCATGTAAAAACAATATGATTACATAAATGTAACAACCTAACTATTTACATACATAAATATGATTACATATATGTAATAATACAAAAGGATTAGTTCGATCAATTTTTTCAGTCAAAAATTGAATCCAACAATATGAATTTTTTGATAAGAAAAATCTGAATTTTTCAACAAAACTATCTTATTACATATATGTAATCATACAAAATGGATTAATTCGATCAAATTACATACATGCAAAAATTCTTACATATATAAAATCATACAATTAAACTTGATTAAATATATGTAAGCATTCAAGAAAAATATATTTTTATCAAAATTTAATTCAAATACTAAGACAAGAATCATCCAAATGTAACTTATTAAGATTCATATCCTTTATAGTTAGTGGTTTATCTTCTTGACAACAAACAATGTAAAGACAATCAACCAAGATGGCGTCTTGATTTGTCCTTCTACTTGACTTCTCATCTTCTACCTTCTTGAATATTTCATTAGCACATTCCAATAGTGTCTATATGTAACATGTTGAATAGACCAGACACCAAGTGTAACAGAAGATGGAGAGGAGCATGCAGAACCTGGCAATGGCGTACAATAGTATAAACAACATCTTCAAACAACAATTGAAGCTTCTATCTTGTAAATTTCCAGCAAAACTTCTATATACAATCACCGACCACCTTTCGTAAAAAAAATTTCGGATCGGCTACGAGGTCACCCAAGTTAAAATTTGTCGAATCGGCCACCTGGTCATCGGCCTAGTGTTGGTTTGAAAGAGAATAATGAAAAATGAAATATTGGTATTTTAGATGGTATTTGATTAGTCACCGTAGAAAGTTAATAAACTAAAATAATAAAGAAACCATTTGAATAAGATAATTAAAGATAAATGAAAGATCTCTGCTTCTCACACCAACTCAAAAGTTGAAAAAATAGTCTTCTTGACGGTGCCTGCTATCATAGTTCTGATCAACGCATATGCTAATCAGATCCTTACGAACAGAAAAGTGAGGATCATCAGATCCACCATTTTGATCAGAAATGGAGCGCGTGAATTTGGGTGAGGTGGTTCCCGACTACTCTTGTCGTGTAGATGGAAGAAGATTCTTCATTCAATCTCTCTAGCAGTGTTGAGATGAAAAAAAAACCCTAAATGAAGGAAAATAAACCTAGATTTGATTGTGAATAATTGAATGGAGAAGGAAAATGAAATTGGTTAATTTTATTAATTCCATAAATAAGGAAAGAAAATTGGAGAAATAATGAGTGTAAGATTACTGAAATGCCTTAGTTTTTTTGTTTTTTAAAAAATAAGAGGTTTTCTTATGATACTTCCTATATATATATATATATATATACTAGTCGGAAACCCGCGCGATGCGGCGGTGAAAACGACAATTTATAACATAGTGTTTTTTTTTGAACGGCGAAGGTCTCAATCGTGTGAACCCACTGTTTCCAGACCATGTCACCAAGGTCTAGTTACCTGAACCTCCCATGAGCCACCACAACCACCCCTGGAGGAAACCCCACTGGGAAAACCCTCTAACCCCCTTAGACCCCTATTTCGTTGCGGAAAGGATTTGAACCTAAGACCTCCCATTTGAAAGAATCTTGGGTATCATTGAGGCAATGCCTCATTGGTATTTATAACATAGTGTTAGTTAATGTTCTTGTGATATAATTTGTGTTATAGCTGGTTTTCTTGTTCATAACATTGGTATGGTGTATCAATGCATTAGTTTTACAAGTCTTCATTAAATAATACACAAAATAACAAAATAATCGGTTATAAACACATACTGAATAAGCCCTTTAATAGTAAATGAGTTTTGAGTTGAAATTGTCACATTGAGATTTTGTAAATACATACTAAATAGGCCCTATAATTGGTACCAACAAAAGCAAAAACACAAAGTTCTTGTGCAGTCCTCTAGAGTGATGCACCACTTCATGAAGATGGCAAAGCGAAACTCAGACAAAGATTTAGAGACATGTTGTATTATTGATGGCAATAAAGACTTTCTTGTTATGCAATTACCCGACTTGTTCATTTTGTGCCAACTAATTTTGATAGAGCTACATACAAACACAGAAGTACATAAATATATAATAAACACACTGAATATACATAACGAGACTAAAAATAAGGTTAACTGGCACTCGTTTATATCTAACTTTTTTATTGAATGATTTATATGCGAACTTTGATATTGAATATGACTTATATCTAAGCTCGTGTATATCATTTTGTCATAACTTGATTAGCGTCATTTGTTTACCAAATATTGTAAAAATTTGACCTTAAATATTGAATTTTTCTCTTTTTAATTTAACCTAGTCATCTCCATTCTTAGTACGTAACCCACGCGATGCTACAGCAGAGAAAATTTACCAGCTGCACTTAGAGTTCTCGAACATGAAAATAGTTGTCATCTTGGGTCATGTTGAGCACAAAATCCCAATCCAATTTGATGCACATGGATCTCCTCATCTCCATCTTGGTTTCGAGATCAATAAGGTTTATCCTAATAAAAAGTATTATAATTATTTGATAAATAAGAGTAAAAAAAATTCTTTTAGCCAATATTCTAACTTGCAAATCATCAATATTATCATCTTAGTAAAAACATCATGTAAAGATTCAAGATTTAATATTTTAATTGATAAGTTATGCATGAGACAAGTGATGTTCCAAAAAACAAAATTTAGATTCAAGTAGACCCATAAAAATCAAAACAAAAATTTGTTGTAGAATGAGGCACATATAAGTAAATTAGAAAACTAACCTGAAATGTCAAACGGCATCTGCAACTGTAACATGCCTGCAATTTCCACCAAAATTCTAGTACTTGATTTATTTTCATCATCTAGTAAAACATGTCTTGGTTTTTTCATCTATATCATTTAAACAAAGAATTTAAATACCAATTCCACAAAGATTCTATATCACACTTATCCTTCAAAATCAAGGAATCGACACCATACAGAGCCCATCATAAGCATAAAAATGACATCGTAATGCACTGGTTTTATACCCTAGAGGCCTAGAACCGTGTAAAAAGAGAAGAGTAGAAAAAGATCCAATACACCAAGTGTATTGTTTACTTTCAAAGTCTAGACTTGCATGAATCTTATTTTCGTATATGCACAACTGTGCTAAATCAACAAACATATTATTCATATTGTTTAGGATGAAATAGTAAATTCAAAAACTATAATGAAATTTGAAGTTTTTCCTCAAATCAGAACAAAAAAATTAGAACAAAAAATATAAAAACCATAATAGACCCATTTTCCTTTCAACACATTTTCAGTTTAACATGTTAAAAATACATGGCCTGAATTAACCCATTTTACAAAACTACAGCCACAAATGAATATGTCAAGATATATTCACCGGTTGTAATGCATGATCAACATGAAATATTATTATCTTATCAGCTTAAGAATTATATTTTCAGATTAACCTACCAATTATAAAAATAAAAGCAACAATTATAGACATATTTTTTTTCGTTCTCATTTGCCCGAAAACCAATTCCTATAAACCCAATTACTATTTCCTGAGCAACAGCTTTAACCTGTTGAGTAAGATAACAGTCAATGAGTCAATTTCAAAAAATGGTAATTTATACAAGATATTACAAGGTTAAAATAAAAAAGAAATGCAATTTTTCATATAAAGAAGACATATCAGATACATGTTTATTAGAGAATACAAACCTGGTAAAGATGTGAATTAAATTCATCACAAGTTTGATGGAGAGTTTCAAGAGGAGCACCACTAAATTCAAACTGACCACCAGGTTCCAAAGATAAACTTTGCTTTCCCTAAAGAAAATAAAATAAATTATATAAAAATCAAATCTTTCATGTCATAGGATGCAATGTCTTTAGATCAAAACTAAACTTTACATGTTCAGTTTCTGTTATGCCAAAAAGAAGATTATTCTAATAGGCAGACTAGAGGTGGCAATTCTTACCCATATATGTTAAAGAAAATGGGTTGGTTTGTGTAAACAATTGTAGTATAATGGGTTGAAATGGGTAACATCATAATATGGAATGGGTTGTGATGGGTAGCACTTAAACACAATGCGGGTCAAGACGGGTAACCAAAAAAGTATGTAAATGCATTGGATTGAAATATTTAAAAATGATTAATAACATATTTGATGAAAAAATCACTATAAATTATCTAAATGGACTATTTGTTTACTTATAACACATCTTAAGTTAAACTAAAATTGATGTTTTTTAAGAACAATCCATTTAGACCCGAAATGATTTTGCTTAAAACCCGTTCTAACCCGCACCCATCCTGACCCGAACCCATTCTGACCCGTTACCCAACCCGACCCAACTCGCCCATTTTGCCAGGTATAAGGCAGACTAATCAAAACCATGTTTTAATGGGTCAACCGTTTAAACCATGACCATACAGTCATACACCGCATAATCCAATAAACCGAAAACAAAACCCAACACTTAATGTGTGTATAAACTCATTAAACCACACGCCTATAGTCTAGACAAAAACCAACAAAAGATTACCCCAATAGTTAGACTAAAACCGAGAGCACACTTATGGGTCACCCGACAAAAGCCATCACCATACAACACCAGAAGCCAGTAAACCAAATAAAAAAAAAACTTTTAATATATGTATTAAGAATAAACATGTAAGCCAACACGTGTGCCTGGGTAACAAAAGAGGAAGAAATGTAATCATGAAAAAGAAAAAAAATCATGCAGGTAGGTAACCTGTTTTAAACAACACACCCTATACCTGACCTAATTATAAACAATGTTTCGATCGAAAAATAAAGGCACGTGAAAATAAGGACCTGCATTCACAGTAAAAAAAAATGAACCAAAAGCTCCTTATGACCAGATATACAAGAATCCATTCAACAGGACACCAAACCAAAGGAACCTAGCTAATAGTGAAACCAGATACACACAAGTATCCACATAATAAAACTAAAAGCAAGCCCTATTCGAGCAGCAAATATATTTAGAGAAATAACACTCATAACTTGACACCAGCCTATCCCAATACGTACTCAGTACTCACATCATGACAATATGGTTTTATTACATCCGACACCTGAGGCAAGCATATCACAGATGAAACAATTCAACTACAAACCAAAATCTAGCTCAACACCCAATAACAACCCTCCACCTACATCTGACACAAAATTGCTCTCATTGTTTCTGCAAGAACAAATGTAACAAACCCAAAAAAAAATGGTTACAAAAAAGAATGTTTGTCATGTCATACAGTTAAAATAAATAGTTCATCAAATGCATCCTACTTGCTCAGTTGCTTACCATTTATAGAAGGTTAATTTCATCAAATGGTAACAAAAAGCAATGTTTGCCACATCAACTTAAATTAACCATATTCTAAAGAAATATTTAGAATTAGAAGGGAAAACCTCACTTTTATCATCAACTTCGTTGGAGTTTAGTATGTGTAATGCAACAATTAAGATTAAAATGCACGGAGCAAATATTGATATAAATGATGCAAAGCTTGTTTTTGTTAACCCATTTAATCTACACAACATTAATGAATCCATCAAAAGAAAGAAGAAAAACCTATCATGATAAAAAAGCAAAGAATATTGAACCGGGGTGAGGCATTATAGCCGGTGGTAAAAATAAAAATGAACCAACCTAAAAATACCCTGTTAAATCAAAATTTTATCCTAATAGCAAACCAAAAGAATTGAAAATTTAGCCATTAGTATTTAAAAGCAATTAAAAAGATATGCTTTGCTTTTCAAAGATATAATTTGCTTTCCCTAAAGAAAATAAAATAAATTATATAAAATCCAAATCTTTCATGTCAAAGGACGCAATGTCTTCAGATCAAAACTGAACTTTACATGTTCAGTTCCTGTTGTGCCAAAAATATTTTACCAAGGTGCTGATAGGTAAATTTTTAAACATGACAAGTAATTAAATACTTTGTAACTGAGGGTATGTTAGTCATTTCCTAGAAGCATTGTAGTCTTTACCTGAAAGGATTGCCATATATGTGTAAGCATTGACAGATTTGGCTAGCTAACGCACAGACTGCCTAAGTAACAAAAGAGAAGCAAAAAGGCAATCTATTCAAGTTTAATACGAGAGAGGAAAAACTATACTAATTAAACATAATTTAAAAAAATATAATTAGAAGCATACTACTATACTGTAACATCAGTGCCGGAACCGTCACCGGAACAGTGATCTCTACAGTACATGAACAGTAAAACAGGTACGAATCTTATACATTTCAGTAAGTTTCACATTCATATTATTTATCATTATCATTTTGTGTTGTCATGGAACAAATTCAGAAACATTTAACAGAAACACAGTTCAGAACAATGGTTCTTAAGTCAGATAAATATTTGACAACAAAGAACCATCATGTGATTATTTGTTTAGGAGTTATACGTATAAACGTATGTGAGGCCTTACAGAACAAAACATACGAATATCGTTACGTGAATGCTAAACTGACGGGTTATTCGTATAGGTGACGATCTGTACGAATATATCTGAAAGTTTAACGTTCTGAATGATATTCTATAATTAGAAAACAAGATTGAAAAGTATAGTTATCGCCGTGTTCGTACGGGTGACGATTCGAATGAATACGCGCGACGACCGTCCATTTCGATTTAAACGATAAATTAATATTTTTAAATTAAAATAAATAGAAGATATTAGTTAATTTATTAGGAATCACAACCTAGAATGATTAAATGATTTCTAATTTTATTATCATGTCGTTTGGTCTCAAAAACTTCACGATCCGACACTTTACACGAAACCGAACGAGACCGAGCATCCGGGTATCCACTAAGCCATTAATGAGGCCATTAATGTCATCACCAACCACTCTAAACCCTTTCTCTCTCCCTCATTTCGTTTTCTTATCTCTCTCTCTCTAGAAAAGTTGCTCCACCTTCTCTCTAAGAATTTGAGCTCAATTCTTTGTGGATTCAAGCCATCTAAGTGTCAAAACGTTCATTTTGTTGAGGGGATCACGGGAGTACAACTTATTTGAGTTTTCATCCACGAAATCGGAGGTAAGTAACCATTTTAAATTCGGTTTTAGAGCATGTTACGATCCTTAGGGTTTATTGATGTTGTAGCCATTTTACACACTAGTAAACACTTAGATAACTCAAGTAATCGACTAGAAAGAGGGTAGGAATTGTGTTGTAACAGATTTGAACCAGAAAAGGAAAGAAGTTGCAGGTTCGTGGGGCTAAGGGGCTGATTGATGATACAGGTTCGCTAGCCGAACCCTACACGAACCCGCATAAAGCAGCCGAACCTTGCATGGTCTCTGCAACGAACCCTGCAACCCTGGCCTGCAACGAACCTGGAGGGTCTAGGTCGCGAACCCTGAGGTTCTGCAACGAACCTTGGACCACCTGTTAACCGAACCTATATTCACTCACGAACCTTGGTCGAGATGAACAGCATGAACACGAACCTCTCTATGATAGCCGAACCCTAAAATTTTCAACCTCAGCCGAACCTTCATGGTAGACCAAGCCACGAACCTAGGAGGGATGATGATGCAGTCGAACCTTAAAGGTTCGTTGAGTTACTGCCATTG
Organism: Mikania micrantha; assembly: GCA_009363875.1. Classification (NCBI taxonomy): domain Eukaryota; kingdom Viridiplantae; phylum Streptophyta; class Magnoliopsida; order Asterales; family Asteraceae; genus Mikania; species Mikania micrantha. The sequence goes on along the minus strand of CM018692.1, from coordinate 80,961,301 downwards.
CCGAACCTCCTTATCAATTTAGTCGAACCTACGGGCTAACCAATAGGTTCGCTGCCCTAAGCCCAATGTCGAACTAAGGTTTGTTTAATTAGATCGATGTGGAATCTAGAATCAACAAAACTAGTGTAAGTGATCTAGGGAGTGGTTAGTTGGCCATAAAACCTAAGTTGCATGAGAAGTTGATTCCATAATGGACATGCATGGGGAGATCTCGTAGATGCATGCATGAATTTGGGGTGTTATGATTTTGTTTAACTTGTAATAAGGATGTAGGGTTAATAAGAGATATGGGTTTTCATGAAACACAATAACCCATCAATATTAGTATTAACATCTTTTGAATTAGTCTAACACATGTGAAGGATTTTCCAAGAACTCATATGGATTACAATCAAAGTTGGATGATCAATTTGGAAATCAAAGACTTTCATTTGGGCTCAAATGGGCCCAATGGGACTTGATTGAATCCATCATATGTTACACGTTTAATTAAATTTTAATAATGATGTTTTTAATATAGAATTGGAAATATATGAATGTTTCCAATTTAAATCTCGTTTAATTTGAAATATAATTTATAATTGTCATTGGTTTCTTTTAAATTTATTTAGTTATAAAAGTTAATTGTAATATCACTGATTGGGATTTTGTTGTAAAATAGACAATGTATTTGTCTGGATTTTAAACATAAAACAAAGGAAACTCTGCCGAAATTTTCTAAAATATAAAAGTAAGTTATTATGATAAACTATGGGAATTGGGATCATTAAAAAGGGTAACTAAGTTAGAGTAGATTCTAGATACACTTAGTACTAAGACACTTAGTTACACACACCAAGACAAAGGCTTAGGCACAACGACTATCACTCATACTTATTACATTTGAATTCTTATAAAATAACTCAGGAACCGAAGAAACCTAAGCTACAACAAGAGCGCGCATTTTGTGTTAGATCAGTTACACAGCAACACAGGTGAGTTCATTGCCCATTTTCTAACATTTTTGTTTTAAAACGCGGGGCTGAGAAGCATGCGTAAACTGTTTATTAAATTGTTTACTTAAATGCTTTTAATTTTATATGTTTACATATATATATGTCATCCTAGACCATGTCTAGGAAGGTTTTATGCAGGTTTACTAACTGATTTACTTATAAATTAAGTGAATAATCGGGTTAAACTAAAACGTTTCAAATAGATCAAAACATTTCAAAAGAATCAAATCAAACATTTTGACGAAGCAAGTGGGGGATTTCAACGAATCAAACAAAACAATCTTTGCAAAGACAATATTCAATGTTCTACAAATCAAGTGTTTGTTGAACTATGAATCAAGTGTATATTTGATCAATGAATCTAGTATTCTACGATCAACGAATCAAGTACATCTTGTAACAGAATCAGACGAATCAATAAATCATTTTCAAGGGAAAACCTGGAAAATATCAGAGATAACATATGCCAAAACAGACGAAACAAAAACCCTACATTTCAAGAAGTCCTAGCTAGACCGTTTGATTTGTAGGTCATATGTATGAGGATATTTACAGATTCCCTAACTACTAAGTACCTAAATTGACAGACTAGTCTACTCGAGTATGACCAAAGGCCCCAATCAGTTGGACTTAGATTTTATTAAATGTTTATTTATTTATTTACTTAAATATTTATAACTGTTCATACAATTACTGTGGTTGATCATATTGTGTGATGAACTTATGAAATCAATATGGATTTCAAATGATTGTAATTACGAAGACAACTAACAGAAGAACATATGGGTGGTGTTAAGGGTAAAAATGATTAATTATCATTAACAGCAATGTCATATGCATATTAGTATGTGGTGGGATGTTGGCTAGGGCTTGTCCCTTACATATGCCCTATATATAAGCATACCGATGTGGATATTACATGTGGTGTTAATGAGGTTAGGGTTTTTACCAAAGGAGGTTTTCAAATCATTTTAAATTACTAAAACGATATGAACTCACCAACCATGTGTTGACTTTTATTTTTGCATGACTTCTCAGGTGACGAACAGGTTAATTAAGAAGTCATTTCTTTTGGACTAGGACTTCAGATAGAAGACTTAGTATTTTGGACCTGCATACTTTTGAAGACATCATTATACAATTATTTTGTATATCTTGTGTAAATACAAGATAGTTATTTTATGATGTTTACAATAGATTTACATTGTTAAATTATAAACGATACTGATGTAATTTAACTTTGTAATTCTATTATATTTAGCATTTCTCATTTATATCATGTGCAATGTAAACAATCTGATCACTTTCGATTATCACTCACGATATCGCGCCCCGGGAACCTTCCGCCCGACGGGGATTCCGATCCTACCCCGCCGGCTCGGGGTGTGACATATACTAATATTATATATCAAAAAAATGGCAGGGGTGCTTTTTCTTTATGAACTATCCAAACCAGCGCAAAAGAAAGCCTAAAACATCTCTAAAGTGGTATTGTTATACTATATGTCTTGCTCATGTATGTGCTTTGACAACCATGAAATGAAGACATCATACTAAATAACTTTGTTTAAAAATCTAAATTTTTAGAAAAACTAACATAAATTTAATGCATAAAACCTACTAAATGAACAAAACATGTAAATTAGTTGTAAATACAAAGAATATTGCATGTGCACATTTCGACATGTAGAATGAATTATCTGTTTTAACCAGTGACTAAACCCAACCCGTCCACTCTGTCATAACTATAACTGTGTTCTTACCACAAGTGACATCAATGGTCGTCTGATGTCAAATTGTCAACATATTCTGAATCAAAAAATACGTTTAACTCTTTATGATTGTTTGATAGATCATCCTGTATATCACAAAATAGATTAATAATAATTAGTCAAGCCTTAAAAAACGCAAGGTGGGCTTTTGGATAAGGATACTTCTTACTTGTTAGGGTGAGCTATAATAAACAATTTCCAATATCTGAAACAAATAAATATTGCATTATTAAATATATATCAAAGAATATTAGTGCTAGTAATCAAGCATAAATCATAAAATTTGCTTTACTTCAATTAGCTAATAGTACATGTAACATCTATGAAGCATTGGTCACACGGTTAATAGCTATATAATGTTTGATATAAAAAGGTCAATGAGCACCATGCTACCAAAGCTGCTGCAAATAAGAATCAAGCATATAAACTTAGTTAGCACATGTAAAAGACATATTTGCAAACCAGCAAAGTGACTATAGTATCTAAAAGAGTATTAAATTGTAAAAGGAGAGACAATAAGCATGATTGCAACATTACTGAAAAAAGCAAGCATTGTATCCATGTTGTCAGGTGCTATGTTCGTAATGATTCCAGCAACATCATACGTGTTATCAAACGATGATTCCATAACTCTTGTGACTAATTAGATGATAGTCAAGAAGACATACTACAAACTACAGTCTAAACATAATCTTTTGTTTTTTGACAAATCACTAACAAAAGCATGTTAAACAATTTATTCCCTCAAAGCATGCAATCTGAAGTGTTAAAAGTTTCTTGCACAAAACAAACTTTCCTTTGGCATATTCTTATTATAAAGCAGAGCATGGTGTCCCTACCAAAAACTGAAAAGAGAATTGAAATTTATTGGACATTTGGACAATAAAACAACAGATGCAATTGCACCAGCTTACAAAAAGAATATAGTTATTATGATCAACCACATTTAAGATACAGAACAATAAAAACATGACAATTAGTATATGGATCAAAAGATACTGCACAGGCCTGTAGTCAATAATGACAGCCTCAAATAAGTTATTGTCATCAAACCATTTAGTTTTTAGTTTTCTTCTATTGAATTGATCCTTTGTACCAATGCCATTTGCTTCATTTGCAAAAGAAAAAAGATTAGAACTATGATTTAAAACCATTCCCTTTGGAGTTTGACTAATTAAGAGGTACCTTGGGGACTTATTAAAATTACCCATCAAGCAGTCAATAAAAGTAATAAAAAACCATTACTTGATATCATATAAAATTTAAACTTATAACCAACTAAGTTTAGGGGTCAAAATTCCACATCCCAAACCAGGGAAAAAAAATAAGTAAAGAGAGGAACTCCATCGCATGTTGCATCATTTTAAAATTGACCAAATCCAGGAACCCTATACAATTGTGTTGTTGTAAGTTCATTATTGGAATAAACACTCTAATGTATAAAAATTTAAAATAAATAAATAAAACTCATATCAAACCTACCATAAGAATCAATTGCTCTTTGTTTCAAGTAAGTGTTTAATCAAAGATACACAAGAAAAGCACATGCAAACATTTTGAAAGGTTCATTATATGTTCTGAAGTTGATTTCACGAACATACTTCAATCAAATAGAAAAACCCTTTTTAAGAAGCACCAATCAAGCTTCAAAAATCAAATAACATGTTATACATACATACTTATACATACTTAACATGTACTTTTTATGCATACCGAACATTTTTTAATCATACAAAATACAAAATACATACTAACATAATACCTACAATACCTATATATATACACTAAAACATTTTTTTATACATACATACATACATACAGAGCTGCATACACATAACATAAATACATACCTAAATACAAATTTATATACATGCATCTTATACATACAAACTGATTCAGTATTTAGTGAAACAATCAAAAAAATCTCTTAAGAAGAGTAAAGTAGTTAGAATCCAAATTAAACAAATTTTTGAAGTAACATAAAACAAATGGTCTGGTTCACCACTTTAATGTGAAAACAAGAACAACAGTGAATGAAAAGGATGCACATACCAATTTCCGTGTTAGCTTCAGAGAAGAGCTCGATATAATAGCAGTCGTGGTCTGAAGCATCCATACAATCGAGTAGAAAACTAAGGTTAGAAGATGAACAAAAATTAGGTTAAAAATAATTCTAAGCCATACCACGATTGAAGAGTAGCAAGGCGTGGGGTTCCAATTGAAGAGCGGTGGAGGAACATATGCATCAAACCAGCCCTCTTTAAAGATGAGTTCCGAGATTTTGAAATTTGAATTTGGAGCCATATCTTCCTTTTTGGTGTATGAAATTTCAGAACCATCTATCGAAGACATTCAACCTTCCTCTTTCGTCTTCGTGCTTCAGACTTCTTCAGAGTTCTTCAGAGTTCTTCAGAGATTGAAATTAACATCTAGTTGAGAATGTTTCCGAAAACGGAAACAAAATCATCCCTTTTTCCTCTTCGTGTGTGACGATTTCTTGACTTGAGGTGTAGAAGACTAAGACGGCAATGTATGGTTAGGGAGATGGTAAAGTAGGGCAACCAGTTTACCATCAGATGTATGGCAATCAGATTCGATTTCAAGGATTTGTGCATTATAGTGTTGTATGTAAAGCTTAAACATGTGTACATATCTTAAAAGTAAGATCATTACCCATTTTCTCTCCAATATATATTAATAGTAGCAAGATATACATATAAACACACCTAACGTCTTCTATTACACTACATGATAAAAATAGTAGGTATGCAAATCTGATATCTCAAGAATATCCCTATAAAAAACACCGGAAAAGTGATACAAAAACTAAAACACACGCGCCTTCCCAACAAACTCCCTCCATTGCATCGGCGGAGCCTCCAAGAACACCGTCTCAGATCTCCAAAGATGCAGAGTTCTTCCTTCAATCTTTCCAACTCAATTTCAAATCTCAAGCCTCGTAATCAAAGGATCAATCCTGCATATCTCCCCTTACCTTTCAAATCGTCCGTCAATTTTGGCCCCATCAACGCTGTTTCCACTCGTAGATTGTCGTCAATAAGCTGTTCGTCCAAGCCAGGTGACTGGATTTCAACTCCTTCGCCTGTTCCGGCACGTGAATCGGATGGTTTCGAGGTTAAAGCGGCGTCTGTTCCTGACAGTGCCGCCGGCGGTGAAGCTGCGTTGGAGAAGTCGAAGTTCCTGGAGACGTTTGTGCTTGGATCCTTGTTTGGGCTTTGGTACCTGTTCAATATCTACTTCAATATCTATAACAAGCAGGTGTGTTTGTTGTTCTGCTGTTCATCATCTTTCTATTTCGAGTTTGGTTTCTTAATTACATCCGCGTTCGTTAGGTGATTGATAAAATCGTTTATGCATATAATGTACCTGCTTATGCTTATTTACATTTGACATGCTTTATGTTTAGTTGCGTACTGGATTCCTAATATGTGTGTTATGATTGCTTTGAATCCCTTGATGTTACAATTGTAGTCGATTGTGAAAATTCAATGAATTTGTGTGCACAAAAAAAGGTAGGTGCATAAATCGGAACATTTGTGAGCTAGATAATTCGATGACAGCACATGACATTATTCCTACTATATATGCTTGTTTTGAATTGCATACTGTTGGAGCCTTGGATGCGTAGATACTATGTAGATCCTTATCATGTATGTTTTGATAACTATAAAGATCCATTCATCACCGGGAAAACTAGCTCAGTTTGATCTAATTTTGGCTATTTAATTGCTAATGAATAACGTTATAACTTCTGGTATTGATATAATCATGTCATTATGTTGACATATAATTAACGAATTAAATTTTATTGATGAAATTTTAGAAGGGTTGAACGTGTGTGCCACTTTATAGTCCACTTGTAAGATATGGCCTAATGAAGCAACACCACGCATACAGAAGTTGTTGCATTTAGTTTTGGTTGAACCTTTTTTGTTGGAGAATTTCTTGTTAGGCAACAATAGATTATTGATTGAAAAGTAAATTCATTTTCTTGTGCTTGATCTGTAGGTTTTGAAAGTCTTCCCAAGTCCAATAACCGTGACTACAGTACAGTTTGCTGTTGGGAGTGTCATTGTGTTTTTAATGTGGACATTAAATATTCACAAACGACCAAAAATCAGTGGCTCTCAGGTATGCGCATGTTATGGGTAACATGGTTATCTCTTAGCATTTTCTTTTTGATACTGACTACTTGCTTGCTAACTTGCAGCTTTTAGCAATCCTTCCATTGGCTATGGTGCACACCTTGGGCAATCTTTTTACAAACATGAGTCTAGGAAAAGTTGCTGTTTCATTTACCCACACAATCAAAGCTATGGAACCATTTTTCTCAGTTGTATTGTCTGCTATGTTCCTTGGAGAGGTATATATTATTTCTTTGTCATCCACATTATATTCTTGTATTTTATGATCATGGTCTCTTTGAAATAGTTTTTAAACTTCAATATATACTGGTATGTATGGATAGATGCCGACACCATGGGTGGTTACTTCCCTTTTGCCAATTGCTGGTGGAGTAGCCCTTGCATCAATGACTGAAGCCTCATTTAATTGGTATAGACAGAAAATATACATTTCTTTACTTTATTAATTTTCATAATTATTTGTTCAAAAAAGAACATGTTTTTTACTTTTTTATTCTTTGCTTATATTTGTTTATTGTTGATCATCTCTATGATCTGATCTTTTTATTTGGTAACAGGGCTGGGTTCTGGAGTGCAATGGCATCCAATCTATCAAATCAATCGCGTAATGTACTCAGCAAGAAATTTATGGTTAAGAAAGAGGTATCTACAGCAAACAGCTTTTTTAAAATTTATATATTAATTTTTTTATTATCATACTTCTTGATGTAGTGAAATCGATATTATATGCATGCATTTATTATTTTCTTATTATAAAAATTTTGTTTTTTTTACAGGAATCATTGGATAACATTACACTCTTCTCAGTCATAACAATTATGTCATTTTTCTTGTTGGCCCCTGTTACTCTCCTAACTGAAGGAGTGAGGGTTACCCCTGCATACCTCCAATCTGCTGTGAGTATTTATTAAAATCAACTGTTGTATTTGTTATTTCTAGCTTAATTAATTTGAATTTTAATATTCTTTTCAGGGATTGAACATCAAACAAGTGTACGTCAGGTCTCTTCTTGCTGCAATCTGTTTCCATGCTTATCAGCAGGTATTCTTTAAATATTTATCTCTGGGTATTATTACTTGATAACCAGTTAAGGAGTTGGATTTTTTATTTTGAAAGAATTTTAAAGTCAACTGTTGAACAATTTGACCCTTTCATGTAGATACAAATTTACAATGCAGCTCAGAAAAGCTAACATGAATGTGTTGTGCAGGTTTCCTATATGATTTTACAAAGGGTATCACCAGTCACTCACTCTGTTGGAAACTGTGTGAAACGTGTGGTGGTGATCGTGACCTCTGTTTTGTTCTTCCGAACACCAGTTTCACCTATCAATTCGATTGGTAATTTTTGGAAATTTCATAATACCCCTTATTTTTTATGGTTAAGCAAATTCAACTCATTTATAGGTAAATATAGGGATGTTCACGGTTCAGTTCAGTTGTTTTGCAAAAATTCTAGGCTGAATCAGTAAATATAGTTTCAGGAAAAAAAACCAAACCGCCTGGGTGAGTCGGTTTAGGAGGTTTGATGATTTTGAACAAATTTTTTATTTTATTTTATTTTTTCAAATGGAAAATTTTGTTTTGGTTTATCAAAAACTAATGAGGTCAGGTTCATGGATATATAATACTATACATAACTTCATGCTCCTAAAATGAAATAGAAGAGAAATAATAAATGTTAAATGGCTCGTTCCATGTACCAAATCATAGACCGTGAATACCAAACAATAAACATCAAACCTACTGAATCAACTGATTTGCTTTGGTTTAGTTGGTTGGCTCAGTTTCAATGGTTATTCAATAACCCTAGGTAATTGGGTTCAATTTGGGTTGATCTCTAACAGGTCAATGTGTAGAAGTTAAAAAATTAGCTATAATTTATTAGGGTTGATGCATGATTGTGGTAAAATCTTTAATCTTCAGGGACCGGGGTGGCCCTTGCTGGAGTATTCCTATACTCTCAGGTGAAACGCATAAAGCCCAAGAAGGCCTGAAGCTATGCCAACTTCTGAATCGCTTAAAATGAGATTTTGAATGGTATTATTATTCTTAGATTATGTTATTGTTTTTTGGACTTAATGCTCTCTTATAAAAGATGCCACTTTTGAAGCACAATGTGCAATCTTTTATTGCTTTCAAAATCCTCCAAATCCTTTTTTCTTTTACAAACACTCAAACTTTTTTTTTTTTTGGATAAACACACTCAAACTTATTAGACATATAAGCAGAAATCTAAAGATTCACCTGTGAAATCATCTCCATCAAATCCATCTCCTTCATTTCACCCTGCAGGTATGAATCCACCTCCTCACCACAAGGTAAATCATCAAGCAACGATCCGATGTTATCATCCCATTCAAGCAACCTCTCATCCATGGCTAATTCCGGCACCTCGTTAAAATCAAAATCATCTGACTCCACCACTGATGGAGGTGATTTAACCACCACCATACTGCTAGCGTGAGCTGAATTTGTTCTTACCCTTGGTAAGTTCAAGCTCTTGATGTAGTTTTGCAGAATCGGGCTTGGTTTTGGCCATTTTGATCGGCATTTTCGTCTCGTGTATTGACGCCTTTTGGTTGCGTTCCAGTGGTTTTTGGTCGAGTTTTCGGTTCTTCCTGGGAGTTTCTTTGCTATTTCTGACCATTTGTTTCCGACCTTCGCGTGTGCTGCGATCAGTATCCGGTCTTCTTCCTCCGTCCAGAAATCCTTCTGCTAATTGGTTTTTCATTCAATCCAATATAAACAATAAAAATCCTTTGTGTTAGATATTATTCAATACTCGCTTTTTTTACGTCATGTAACATATTTTTCAGCCTAGTGACACTGATTAATCAAACATTTTCTACACGTACATTATATTAGTAACAAAAACCGAACCTTGATGTCGGGTCTAAGATGATTGTGCCATCTCTCCCTACACTGCTTGCCAATCCGGCCTCTCAACATCTGAGCGATGTACGACCATTTACGCACTCCGTATTTCTCCACCATGTCTTTCAAAATCCTGCATGTTTTGGACATTAACCATTTAATTTTTGGACAGATAATTCATTAATGACCAACACATTACACAACATTACCTATCTTCTTCTTTGGTCCATTGCCCTTTGGATGGATTCCCTTTACCACCACTCTTCCTGTCACCTTTCTTTGTTCGGTTGTCAGCTGTGACACACGATCCTTCATCTGCCACGAAGAAACTCATCGTCGGGCTTTCCATCACCTGTGTCTGTGTCTGTGTCCAACTGGTACAACTTTTGTTTTGGTTGGTTAAACTCATCACCATTCCACCATCATTCACTTGTTCCAAAGGCTTAAGCTCATAAAAATCGACGTCATTCCAACCCTGTCTGTATGGTAGCAGCCCAAATGGGTCGTACCCTGCAACATGAGATGTGTAATCCAGGTTGAAAGGTGAACCCGTGAATTGGTGTAAATCTTGAAACACTATTTTCGTATCGATTGGAAAAGCATCTTCGAATTCGAATTGGGGTTCGAATTCGTGTTTCGAGTAATTTTTGTAAACAATATCCATGGGTGAGATTTTGAACAACACAAAGATTATAGAGAGTGATGTTGCAATATTCTCTCCTCTTAAATCCCAATTTCTTCATGTTGATGTCATTTATTAGGTTAAAAATTAATTGAGAAAAATATTAATGATGTTTATGGTAATCTAATGGTTAGGATAGTTTATGACCAAACTTTAAACTGGTCAAAATACACTCTAAATTTTTTCCTTAAAACTTGAACATGAATGCATTAGACAAATATAATATAATGTGATTATATTCAAACTTCTAATTAAATATTGTGTTTTTAACAATGTATTATAATTTAGAAAACTGTATTTATTTTTGCAGAACTAAGCATTCTTCATAATGGAGACGTTCATGTTTTGAAACTATCTTATGAAGGATTATATATTTTATTTCTTAATAGATTAACTCTCCATCATTAAAAATCATATACATATATATATCCTAAACTCTTAAATTATAAATTATTTAAAATATGAAAATATTCCGTATTAACAAGTAAAAGAATTTAATATCTTAAACAATAAATTAATGACAACACTAACAAATACTAAATCCATTTAATTTGGGAACTAGAATCCTGACAATATTTTTCATGAGCAACATCCTATGTCGTTTTTATTTGAATAATATTTACTTGAGATGAAAAAAATAAGTTGGTCAATTGTCGATTATTGAATTAAATGCTTTTTAAATAACAAGTAGTAAATGAGATTAGAGTTACACTTGACCATTAATTTTTAATTAAATACTTAAACCAAATCTTCTTTATTACTCATAATTAATAATCTATTTTCTTTATAACAACCCATAATAAAGAAACATGAAGAAAATTGACCACGATAAACCCCTTTTTTTCTAGTGTCTAAAACTAGAGCATGTTTGCAGGTAAAGTAACATGATGAATCACGTCTTTTGAAAATCTCTTTTGTTGTATCAAATTTTAAAACATGTATTTTGTTGTATCAAATTTTAAAACATATATTGTTTTAAAAATACGTTAAATAAAAAACCAATTTTAATTATTCAACTACGAAATTGTATTAAGATAACCACATGTAGTGAGAGAGAAAAAGAGACAGTATAAAACAGTCTATTTATCACATTTAAAGCAATACGTATAAGTTTTTAAATTGTACCCGCACTTCTTTATGTAAAATATGTTTTGTATTTATATTACATTTATAATTACTTAACGACTTCTTTCTTTGCATCCTTGGGCTAACAAAATAAAAATTATTACAAATAAGTCGGATGCATTTAAAATAAAAATTTAAAAAAGTTTCTACACCAAAGGAAAATTTTTGAATGAGAAGACTTTATATAAATGTAACCAATTTTTTAAAGTATTTAATTTATGTGACTCAAACTTTTTTATTTCAATTAGGTAACTTAACTTACATAAAATACTCTAATCCTATGTTTTTTTTTACCTTTTTAGAAGGTTAACATGCTGATATGATATTTAACATGCTGACATGATACTTCTTTTTTTGTTTCCATTCCCTTTTATTGCTGACATGGAAAATGATATGGGTTTTTTCCTTTTTTTTGGAACATTTATTTTTTTTATTTTTAATTAGAAAACACTATTGTTTTTTTAAATTTTATTAAAAAATGAATTGTATTCCTAAAAATTAAAAACTTATATACCCTTTTACATAGTTTTAAAATATTCTTTTTTTTTGTTTTATTTTTCATTTTGGATTTTTAATTAAAAAACACTATTTGTTTTTTTTAATTTTATTAAAAAAAAAATTAATTGTATTCCTAAAAATTAAAAATTTACCCTCTTACGTAGCTTTAAAATATTCTCTTTTTCATTTTTTTTCCGATTTTTAATTGAAAGAAATAATCCTTTCATTTTTTAGGTTTTGAGATTAAAAGAAGTTTATTTTTTTAATGTTTATTCAATTAAAATTCAAGTCATCATGTTATTTTCCACCTATGCATTAAAATAAAAGAAACAAAAAATAATGCCACATCAGCATGGTAACCTCCTAAATAGGTAAAAACATATAAATAGAATACTCTTATAAGTTGAGCCACCTAATTGATTAAAAAAAAGTTTGAGTAACCTAATTAGAACACTCTAGAAAGTTGGCTACATTTGTGTGAAGTTTTCCTTTTTTGAATCTATACATACTTTTTATAATCTGCGTGAAGTTTTATAATTACCGAACGTGGAGTTGTTTGTTTATATATGCTAAAATCTCAATCACTTTTATAAAATTTTACAACCGTTCTTTTTCTAACTTTTAATTTCTAGGTGTTACTTAAATAAATCAAGTTGAAAAAGACAACTAATATTTTTAACCTACTTTAAAATCAAGTTCACTATTAATTTTAATAAGCTAAATAACCATTAGCTCATTTAAACAATTCTACTACAAATTTTAGGGAAAATTTCATACAAATGTAGCTAACTTTATAAAGTGTTACAATTAAGTTAATTAAACTTTTTTTTTTTGTTTCAATTAAGTAACTTAACTTACATAAAGTGTTCAAATTCTATGTTTTTTACCTCCTTCATAGGTTATCGTGCAGACATGTCATTCTAACGTGCCATTTCTTTTTACATTGATTCCTTTTTGTTGGTGACGTGGAAATTGATATGGGCTTCTTTTTTTAGAAACACTATTGTTTTTTGATTTGGATTGTAAGAGTTATGAGCGTAAATGATTGTTTTGAATAAACTTTAACTGAAACATAGATAAAAATAAACACATCGTGAGTTGAGGCTGTATTTTCTTTGTTATTAGTTTACAAAAACTATTATATACATTTTTTTAACCGGACCGAACATCAAACCAATAGCCTTATTGGTTCACTGGTTGGATTAATCGAATCGGTAGGACCAGATTTAAAAATCAGATGATATGATAGATACTATAAAACTTATACATGTAATTTAATATAAAAAAGTTGAAATGGGGGCTCAACCAGTGCAATTCACCAGTCGAATAGCTCGGTTTACCGTTTCACTTGCATAAAGGTTCAAGGAGGCAAACCGAACCGGTTCCTGATCTAACGAGCCTGTTCAATCTAGTTCTGAAGATATTGATTTGGCATTGGTAGAAAAGTTACTAAAAAATCCATTGTCATCGTACTCTTTTACATTTCCAAAACAAATTCTGAATGCAATAATGCATGAAATAGTGGTATAGTTTGCACTTGTGCAAAGTGAATATTGGTCATCATGGTTTATATTTTATGGTCATTTTTGTCCCTGAGTTTTGGTTAATTTTGCCATATAGTCCAAATATTTAAAATTTAATTAAACTAACAATAAAATGAAAACCATAATGACCAAAATATCAATAAAATGAAACAATAATAACCAAAATGACAATTAAAAATATTAGACTAAAATGACAAAAGTTGTCAAACCACATAGACTAAAATAACATTTTACTTTATAACAAATTTACTTTATGAAAAAAGGAATATACATTAGACATGTTTTCTTATATAAGATAGAGAAGTAGTAAGTTTTTATTTCATAATTCCGGTTATCTTAAATCATTTTACATGTAACTTAAACTAACTGTCTTGTGAGTGGCGGTCACACCAATTACGTCATTGTTGCAAGTGGCGTTCTACTTAAAGTTAAACATTAACACCAACGAGAAAACGTCACATGCTGTTACGGCGTGACATTATGATTAAAACTCGTGTGTTACAGAGAGACGATCTGATTAAAATAAATATAAGAAATCACAATGGATCAATTCTAGAGATTAAAAAACAGATATAAAATAATATTGTGCCCTATATATTACGATAAAAGAATTATAAAAATGTCATTTTTTTGAAAAATATCCGAACAAAATCTACGCATAATTTTACCCGCCACACGTTGCTAACGAACAAAAACAAACCATAGCAGGCTTGGGTTTAGGGGGAAGTTTGAAAAGGTTCAATAGTGACTCATAAACGGTAGTTGGTGAGGGTTGTGATGGAGAAGGTTGTGTGGATGATGGTTTGGTGGTGCAAGGGAAACTCGTTTGTGTGGGTGTAAAAGAATGTGGTACAAGAGTTGTAGTGTCACACCCCGAGCAGACGGGCAGGATCGTGTGTCCTGTCGGGCGGAATAGTCTCGGGGCTGGATATCGGGAATGATAATCGTGATGATCAGATTGTTTACATAGCATCAATGTTGAGAATAACTAAAGCACACTGACATTAAACTAGGATTACAAAGTTAAATTACAATTTTAATGTTTGATAATTTAACTGAGTAAACCTATCAACAGAATCATAAATTTACTATCTTGTAACTGTACAAGATATCAAAAGTGATTCACAGTAATCCACAAAATGTGTGCTTTCCAAAAACTACTAGGTCCTCTAACTGGGCATCCTATCATGCATTCCTGAGCCTTAGCTTATTCCTGTACATCACCTGAGAAAGCATGTAAGAAAACAAAGTCAACATAATGGTTGGTGAGTTCATATAGTTTACTATTTGAAAAATAGCTTTTGCAAACCTTTTCGGTAACAACCTTAACCTCATTAACATCACCTGTAATATCCAATTCGATATGCTTATATATAGGGCATACGAAAGGGTCGAGCCTACAACCCGCTCAGACGCCATCCCCAACATACTAAACCACATATGACATTGTTGTTAATGATAATTAAACGTTTTACCCACCATCGTCAAAATAGCTTTTGAGTTCCACAAATTCAGATTTATCGATTTCTCAAGTTCATCAATATTCCTGATCAACCATAGTTTTTGTAGAAATATGATATTAAATGTTTAATTAAATGAATAATTAATCATTTAAATACAAGACTCAGTCAATTAGTCTTAGTTGTTGGTGGTGTCCAGCTCGTAACATCTCACACGTGGCCCATATCAGGCTTGATTCAAATGAGTCTACCTATATGTGTCGGGACTTTCGTGTTTTGCCCATATCAGCTTGACCATCAGGTCTACTATACATGTCGGGACTTTGGATATCATTTAATTAATGTTTCTCTTTGCGTCCTTACATTTTTCTTTGCTTGTTTACTTGTTTGATTTCTTGATTGCTTGATCGTTGTCGTTTGTGTTTGATTGTTTGCTTGGTGCCCATATCAGCATGACCCACAGGGTCTACTGTATGTGTCGGGTCTTTACACATGATCTCGGACGATTACGACTGACAGCCACCTATAGCTTTAGCATACAAGTTTATAGCATTCACATAGTCTAGCTTTTTCGTATCTTGTGCACAAGTACTAGCTTCACAACCGGAATCCCATTTTGTTTGTCTTAGCATTTCTAGCATATCAAGCATTCAAGCGTTCAAGTGTTTAAAGCATTCCAAGCATTTCAAACATTTCGAGCATATCAAGCACTTTAAGCATATCAGTCTTTCTGAGTTTAAGTTTACAAGCTTTCAAAAGTATAGTTTATAAAAGCATTTCAAAGTTTCAGTATTTGTTTTTCTTAAGCATTTAAAAGCATCAAGTGTGTTAAGCAATTAAGTATAAGTGTATGAAGGATTAGCATTAAACATAAGCGTATAAGGCATTAGCATTAAGAATATGTGTATAAAGCATTAGCATTAATAATAAGTGTATAAAAGCATTAGCATTTAGAATAAGTGTTCAAAGCGTTTAAGAAACATTTAAACATTTATTTAAAATGTATAAACATGCTTCTCAGTCCCGAAGTAAAACAAAATAGTTTGAAAAGGGAAAAATGAACTCACATGTGTTGTTAAGTATTAATCACAACAGATAATGCGCGCTTGTGAATTTGTAGTTTAAGTATCTTCAACACTTGAGTTGTTTTAAGAGATTCGAATACTATAAGTCTTTATAATAGGCGTATCTAAGGTTCTTGGTCTCGGTGTGCAACCAAGTGTTCTATGTTACTAATGTGTTTTCTAGGATTCTCTCTAACTAGTCTAATGTATTACCCATTCATAGCCCTTATCCCGTAAGTAATCATTACAAGTCTTTAATTAACACATTTAAATGATTTAATTTAAGTTAATCATTAATTTAGAAATCGTTTTTAATTTAATAAAGTTTACAAATCAATTTCTTCTATTTTAAAACACCTTAATTAAATAAGTTTTATAAGTCATTTTATTTAATTAAAACACAATTTAATTTAACTTGTTAGACTTAGGTTAATTTCATTCAATTAACTCTAAGTCCTTTGTTAGATCCTTGCTTTTCCATGGTTCTTGAATCAAACTTGTGTATAGCTTTGCTTAGAGGGTCCAACGGAACTCTCTAGCTTATTTATATGATTGCATAGAAACCACCAAGTGTTAGGTGTTACAATTTACACCTACACTTAGCTTATTCTTCTTACTTCTTATAGAATTCCCACTTTATTGTTAAAACCCATGATTGAACCTTAGACAATGCAACTTGGCCTCATAATATGAAAACCCTAGTAAGCTTTCCATGCACATACACACACACACACACCATGCATGCATGAAGTGGGTGTGTGAGTGCTTAAACTTCCCATTTGGGTTCTTGGTTTAGTAACTCTCCACGACTAACACTCCTTGGTATTGGTTTGGTTTATCCGAAGTGATGAGGGTCTCACCTGAATAGAGTCCATGCGAATAGGTTTGGGCCGACCTGTGTGTAACATCTGTGCCGGGAGCGTTATCGGAACAGTAATCTGTATAGTAACTGGTACAGTAACTCAGGTACATACTAGAAGAAATACTTAGAAGCTATTAACATTCGATGCTAAACACAAACTATTACACTATGTTTCTGAAATCCTGATTTAAACCTCATGGTTTAAACAGTCAGAAATACATCAGACAATGATGAACAGGTACACACTTGCTTGATTTAATACTATTATGTATAAACGTATGTGAGGTTAAATAGAACAAAACTATAACAGTTGTTGTTATATAATGCTAAACCGACGAAACTATTCGTATAGGTGACGATCTGTACGAATAAGTCTGAAAGTTTAACGATCTGAAATGATGACTGAACAGTAGAAAACAAAATAGAAAGAAAGTGAAACGTACGATCGTGTTCGTACAGTTAGCGCTCTGTACGAAAACGCGCGTAAGTGACGTTTTCTGACGAAACAAAAATGAAAACGATACGAACGATAATAAATTTAAGGAAATATAATATTTCCTGTTTTACAATTTTGAAACTCATCAGAAATAAATTAAAAGGAAACTATCTTAATTAAAACGTGTAAAGCATAAAAGACGCGAACCAATATCGAAACGCGCATTTTAATAAATTACGATAAATAATTCAAGGAAGATAATATTTAAATTATTTACTAGAAATAACCACCTTCAAACATTTCGAAATAAACTCTTTTTATTTACATTACAAAAACGCGCGTAATAATCCGGAAACGCGAGGAAAACGTGAACCGAGCGACCGGAACGAACCCGAATACCCTCGGGGTATTTAAACCACAAACGATAGCATTTATTTCATTTTTCTCACAAACCCCCTCTCTAGCTTCAAACTCGTCTCCCTCTCTCTCTAGCTTCAAACTCGTCTCCCTCTCTCTCACTAAAGATTTCACCTTCAAATCCTCATAACTTGCTTGTTTGTGGGTGAAATCTCGTGTTCTTGGTGTCCACGCGAAGCTATCGTCATCCTCTACAAGGAAGTACAACAGATCTACAAAGATATCCATCCAAAATCGAGGTATGAAAGCTTGAACGTTTGATAAAATAGGGTTTTCTTGTCACATAGTCGACCCACATCTTTTAATCCACTAGAAACCTTGTCACATGAGTTCAACACCCTAGGAACCGTCTACTAGTACTCCCTCAGCACCTAAACTACCTAGTACCAGCCAAAAGTCGGGGGGATGATGATGATGATAACAGGTTCGCGGGTGTGGTGTTTGATTGCAGCAGCTAAGGGCCGAACCTAAGGTCATTGGCCGAACCTTATCTTTAAGTGGCCGAACCCAAGATGGTGACCAAGACAGTAGGGAATCCACGAGTCATGCAGCCTCACGAACCATCACCATGTTCTCGAACCTAAGGAACCACGAACCTTTTTCCTGCGAGCCTACCACTTACACCATCAGCGAACCATTGGTTCGCCAATTACTAGTCCCGAACCCTAGGAGCCGAACCTTCGGCTACAAGCTTTCCATGGCCGAACCTCTTAAATATGCTGGCCGAACCTTGTTTTCTTTACAGGCGAACCTACCTCATCAACCCAGCGAACCGGGGAACCAAGTCGGACCTTTCTTGCCGAAACATGGAGGGAGCACGAACCTGTTATCACAGACGCATGGGAGGCGAACCTTGCATGCAACCCTCCCCAGCCGAACCTAGTATACTACCATGATCACGAACCCTATGAGCCTGTTGTGAACGAACCCAGGGCTAGAGCCGAACCCTACTAGTTCTAAACATTTGGCCGAACCTAGCCCTCATTCCACAAATGTTCGCTGGGCTGAATTCACCAACTTTGATCGATTCGTTCCTGTGGTCATGATGCTATAACCTGGCCCAAACCCTTTATTCAGCCCACGAAGACTATAAGGTCCATGAGTTTAAATTGGTGCAACACACCTACTTGGCCACTTGAGCCACTTGACCCAAACAGGATCACTATAGGCCCAAAATTCTTAATCATCCAGCCCATAGCCTCATTTAACTCAAGAAACCATGTGGCCCATGTTTATGCTGTGGGCCCACCCTATTAGGCCCAACACGACTATCTTAAACACTCAACTATACCGGCCCAAGCATTCGGCCCAAGTTCATTTGATAAATGGATTATAAAGATTTACATAATTAGGTGTGAAAATTAAAGGATTTGATTAATTCTTGGACTTAAGGCAAATCATGACACCTAAGATGTTACACTTCTCAAGAATAACTTTATTGTTATTTACTAATAAGTTCTTACAAGATGCTTAGGACTTATAACGTTTAAGCAAAAGAAATCTAAGTCCTTGTACTTAGAATCTTCTTGTGATGAAACTAAATCAAATTAAATTCTAGATTAATAACAAACGGGTTAAATCTAATTGGGTCGATTGTTCTAAACTCACTAACAAGTTAACGGGGGGATGACGACCGAGACTCACAGTGTTAGCCCTGTGTTAGCCAACTTTAGGGCTAACACCAACACCTACATGCACAACAAATTCTTACAAACATATTGTGACAACTAGTACCTGACCGGCCGGCAAGTCCGTACGGCACGTGTACTTACAACAGTAACTATGTGTACATACATGTTTATGAACAGTGTTTGTATAAACAAAATTCTAAATACAAGAAACAGTTGTACGTATTTTCGTGTAAACTTAAATACTATAAGTACAACATACATTTGAAACATTAGTTGTGTGTATCTAAGTGAAAACTTAAGTACAGTTAACACAACAGATCATGAAAAACAACGGTGTTCAAACGAATAACAAGAACAAATCGGTTGCGATCTGATATCCATAGATGACAGGAATCAGATCGCCGACATTTCAAGGTGAAAACAAGGTGATAACAGGAAGTTTAGTTGAGTCCGACAGTGAGGAAACACAATTCAAACCATATTGCAGTGTCGTTTCAGAATAATAAACTGACAGTGTGTTTGCGTGGGTGACGATTCACACAAACATATATGTGAGTTTAACGTTCTGAAATGAAGACTGGGAAGTAGAAAACCAAATTCGGAAAAGAAAAACCATCGTCGTGTTCGTTCGAATAACGATTCGAACGAATACGCGCGATGGTGACGCGATTCGACGAAACAAAAATGAAAACACGACACGAACGACATTAATTTAATAAAATAAAATAAATAACATTTTACAATTTTGAAACTCATCAAAATAATTAGAATAACTCTTCTTTTATTTATTATACTAAATTACGCGTAAAATTCCGGATACGCAACGAAATCGCGAACCGAGCAACCGAAACCAACCCGAACATCACGCGTTATAAAAACCCTAAATGAGCTTTAATTCCTCATTTTATCATTTTCCACTCTCTCTCTACCTTAGATTTCCGGCCACCACTCTCCCGCCACCATTATCCACCTTCAAAGCTTCGTATCTCACTCGTTTGTGGACGAAATCGGGCGTTTTTGGTGTCCACGCGTAGCTCTCAACAAGCTCTACCTAGAAGTACAAGGGATATGAAGTTTTAGCCAGCCAAAAACGAGGTATGAAGCGTACAAGATCTGAAAAATTAGGGTTTCTTGATGTGTTGCTTGGACTTGAGTTCTAGCCGGACCTAAACCCTCATACACGATCACCCTACATTCTTGGAAACCCATCTACACAACCCTACCATGTGGATCGTTCTGCAACCATCGAGAGTCAAGGATGATGATGAAGCTGGTACAGGTTAGCGTTGGGGGGGGGGGAGTAGCCTGCCAAAACTCGGCTGAAACAAGTGTGGGGAACGAACCATTTCAGGGGTGGCGAACCCTTGACACCAGCCGAACCCTGGTCATGCTACGGCCGACCTTTACTCTTCAGGAGAACCCATTCCTGCTTACGAACCTGCATTCACTCATCTCATCACTGCCGAACCTTCTTGCTGAGGAGGGCCGAACCTTTGATATACACGAGCCCTCCACGAACCTTCAGACCACCACCGAACCTCGGGCCAGTCACGAACCTTGTTTTGGCGAACCATTATCAGCAGATGAACCCTGCATGGACTCGACGAACCTCACATAACCAGGCGAACCCAGCTATCGCCAAACCTTGCTGCTCGAACCTATGCCCATCAGCCGCAACTACCATCGGCCGAACCCTCCCCATGCAGGGCCGAACCTATCTAGCATGTGGCGAACCTTAGAATAACCCAAGAGGTTCGCTGGAAAGGGCACCGTGTTTCCTATGATCTTCGGCCCAACACACTACCATGATCTATCACACTTTAAATTGATCCATGGGGATTCTTTGTTCGGCCCAAGGACTAGCCACGACCCACATCCCTTTTGGCGCCCATGATGAAAACCCATAAGGCCCAACAACATACACCTAGGCCCAACATCATAATGGTTGACTCACGGGAACTTAAATTCGGCCCATGTATCTAACATTGGCCCAATGGGAGGCCCACATGGTTTAAGGGATAACGAATATTCGGAATCAAACAATTAAAGATAAAAAAAACATGGGATTACGATCTAGTTATTTCAATGGTGATAAAAGTTAGTTTTAATGCATCTATCAAGATGAAAACCTAAAATTTTCATTGATAGTTGCATGGTTAATAAATGACCATGTAACAAACTAAATATACTTTATATATATCAAGGGCAACGCGGGGAACTTCTACTCCAAAGTTAAGTAAACACTAGAGTGGGGTACAAGGAGTCATAGAACGCAAGTGAATAACATACAATTAAATGGTTAAGTGTTAGTAAAT